>VXBJ01006926.1:364283-374866 GCA_013400055.1 Nycticryphes semicollaris
TGGATTTTCACAAAACTCTTGCTTTATCAGGATACATTTGTATTCAAAGAAACTTTAGCTAAAATGACAATGTTAAATAACATAGAGATTGTGCCAGACTTCATCCTTTTCCTGATCCTCACCACTGTGCCAAGCTTTATCTTAAAAAGGCTCTGAAGCACTTCTCCTCCATTCCGAACACTGAACAAGCCTTTTTAGTCAATTTTTAGAAGATCATCTTTTCCCTTCCCAATGAGTTCTTAAAACTGAACAAATCTCTGCCCTGCCTGTACAAATTCTGACCTTTATCTTCTTGATCAGAAAACAAACTGTGACAGTCAGAAAATGATGTTTGCAGGTTCCTGGTCGGTGCCCATCTCAGTCTCTGGGATCAAAAGGCCTCCAACGCCTGGGAAGCACTGGAATGCATCAGACCTGAGTGGGCAGGACAGAACCTCGCATGTACCCAGCCAAACCTAGGCAGAGGATCATCAAAAGTGGTATGAAGGTTATCAGCCAATATAAATGAGATTTATCGGAAGCTGCAGAGAAGACAGAAGTTCGTTAGGGAGAGGGGAGTGAAAGAGTGGGGAGAAGGTGAAAGGACGAGAGAGGTGAGTGCATTTTCTTTCCAGTAGTTTGGAGAGGAATGACTTGGATAAAGGTGCCCAAACTGAGCTATCGACTGATGCATCCAGCTAACAGAAATAGTGTGTGGTGCTGTGTAACTGGCCAGACTCCCCAAGTGGGAGCCAGCACAATTTGTGTACAAGACTGAAGTCATGTCTGTAGTTGAAGGGGAAGAAAAAGTAACTGCTTTTAACAGGAGTCCACTCTCCCCAAACAAGTTTTTCTTTTTTGGTACTATAACTTGTACAAGCAATAAATAATGTAGTGTGGGCTGTAAAACACACTTCACTAAAAATTACAGAATCACAGAATGATATGGGGTTGGAAAGGACCTCTGGAGATCATCTAGTCCAAGACTCCTGCCAAAGCAGGTCCTCCTAGAGCAGGTTACACAGGAACTTGTCCAGGTGGGTTCTGAATATCTCCAGAGATGGAGACTCCACCACCTCTCTGGGCAGCCTCTTCCAGTGTTCTGTCACCCTCAAAGTGAAGAAGTTCCTCTTCGTGTTTAGATGGAATTTCTTATGTTCAATTTTGGGCCCATTTCCTCTTTTCGTGTCACTGGGCACCACTGAAAGAAGACTGGCCCCTTCCTCTTGACACCCACCCTTTAAGTATTATTGGTGTTGATCAGATCCCCCCTCAGCTTTTTCTTCTCCAGAATAAAAAGACCCAAGTCCCTCAGCCTTTCCTTATACGAGATATGCTCCAGGCCCCTGATCATCGTTGTGGTCCTCTGCTGCACTCTCTTCAGCAGTTCCCTGTCCTTCTTGAACTGGGGAGTCCAGAACTGGACCCAGTACTCCAGATGGGGCTTCACCAGGACAGAGTAGAGGGGCAGAATGACCTCCCTCGACCTGCTGGTCACATTCTTCTTGATGCACCCCAGGATGCTATTGGCCTTCTTGGCCACCAGGGCACATTGCTGGCTCATGGTCACCTTGTTGTCCACCAGGAGTCCAAGGTACTTTTCCACAGAGATGGTCTCCAGCAGGTCAGCCCCTAAGCTCTACTGCTACATGGGGTTATTCCTCCTCAGGTGCAGAAATGATGATTAAATCATTAAAAGTAGTTATTAGCTACATTTTGTGAAAAAATATGATATTTAGTAAAACAATCTGATCATTATTTCAAAGAGAAGCCATTTATACACAGTATTTTAGCATGTGAAGAATCGTTACGTTGCCAACTCCAGTAAAAAGCTTCCACATCCACATTTCCCTCCCAGCCTCCTGCTGTTCGGTCCCCTACTTCTCTGAATGTGGCCAAGCACTTTTAACAGCAACATGAGAAACAGGAAGGGCAATCCAGAACACGCCAGAAATATAAAAGATAAATGAGAGAGAAAAGAGAGGGTAAGAAAGTGTCTTACCACCAAAGCATGCAGTGGTTTAAGCTGCTCTTTAGCTCGACTTCATGATAAAGTCCTCTACCTGAGAGCTCAGTGGACGTGCAAAGCATAGCTGCTGTGAAGCTTCAGGCTTTATTAAAGCAGTGTTGATGCATCTGAGCCCATACCACTTGGTAATAATAAAATTTGCTAATATTTCACTGCTTTCACCTTTCCAACCTCAAAAACCCTAACCATACTAAAGGCACTCGTGGAATTTATACAACACAACACCTTAAAAGTCTCATTCTGCATCAAAATTGCCTGATGGGGAACAAGTTTTGTCAGCTCGCCACCGAGGGAAGTGTTGACTGCCTACAAACTCTGCTTGCACTTCAGGAGGATCACAGGGCTTTCCACAGAAATTAAAAGCAAGAGCAACCCTTGTTGTGGTGGGTTTTAAGACCGACAATTTCAAAGATGAAGTGAAAAGTGATTGAACTTGGACCACCGAACTCAGGATTTTCCATTTTCTTCTGGGTATCTTTCCTTTTGTGCCACTTGGTTTGTACCTGAGAAAAAAAAACTTCTGCATCTGTTAAAAATAGTGACATGCTAGGGCAAAAAAGGAAAAAAGAAAATATTACCACCAAAGAAATCTTTGCCATACACTGAAGCATATTCAATGAGAACTACTAAAAATTCCGAAGCAAGACTAATCATGGTGTTACTGAAAACTGAGATCCTACAGGGTTTCTGGCACTGCAAAGATTCTGACTTCAAAAAGCAAAAATAAATAAAAAATGTAAGCTCTTCACCGATCTTTAAAACCCCTGCCAACTATTCCAAGCCCTTTGACCTTAAATAGTGCCTGCTTTTTCATGAAATAACAGCAAAAAATCATGAGGCAGGGGATGGAGAAGAAAGTTAAATGATTTATGCTAATGATGGAATTGACTGATGAAACATTTAGGTTTCAAAACCAAAACAAATGCTTTTTTGGAACAGTTTACGTTCAGCAAGAGAAGGAGTAAAAAGTTGTCTTCAGCTGCTCTTTAGATGACTTCTTCAGGCTTCATAATCGACGCGTGGCTTGATATTAAATGGTTACTTGCTCGAAGCCACACATCAGCAGGAAGTGCTAAATGCCAAAGGGCCCTGAGAAACTAAAACACACACAGCAGCAAAATGCTGAGCAGATCACACAGTCAGCTACTGAGTAGCTGCTGCAAAACGCACATTCAATCATGCGCGGCGACTGTTTTGCAGCTCAATTTCTCCTGAAGATTATCACCACGTTTAGAAAATACTTTAACATTATTATTATTGTTGATGTTATTAAAACCTGAGACCAAGTTTGAGTATTTGATTGTAAAGCTGTTGTCCCAGAAACTGGGTCATCTGTAAGTGGCACATAGTATACCTGGTTTGCGTTTGCAAACCCTAAGTGTTCCTAGTGTTCCCTTTTTCTCATATAATCAGGCTGAGCTAGTACCAAGAACCTACCCCAGTTATCCTGCAAGAGTTGGTGTGAAATAATAACTTTTAGCCCAGTATAAAACAGGCAGATTCTTATTTCATGTGCATTCTGGTATAAACTCGTATTAGAAGTGGCTGACTATATTCTGGCACAGTCTTCTTCCCTGCATACCCATCTGATCTTAAAAACTAAACCAGTTTTCAGGCAGACTTGAACTTTGTCATGTTATAAGATTCCAGGATTTTTCCTCAGCACCCTTCTGAAACTCCAGGTTACATATAAGAATGACCAGAATGGGATTAGCACAATGGTCTAAGCATGTTTTCAGATCATTACAAAGAAGTGCTTCAATTCTATGAGTATATGCCAAACTGCATATGGCTATGCTTGCTCCTTCGTCCTGATGGCTTAAATTTTCAAACTGATGAAAAAATATTAATGTGGAGTTAGGGACAGGATTTCTCTTGCAAATGACATAGACATGTTGAGTCCAGTTTCTAAATGCCTCAAAATGATTACTTGTGTTAACTTCTACTCTAGTTTTCTACCCCAAATTATCTCTTTTGGCCTTCTTGCAAAATTCTGTAATTTTATTTATGTTATAAACAAGTCCTTCTTGATACAATGGAGAATCATGTTTTCCCATAACTCCCATATTAAGGTACCAAAACCAGCTGCTTTAGTTATGGTTGTTCTTCCACAATCACGAGGCTGCTCCCTCCTCATCCACATCTGATGAGTGAAAAACACCACCTTTCTAACGAAAGGCCCTCCCAAAGCACATCTCATGTCTTCTTCACAAACACCAAACTCAACTCCCATAGACCTCAGTAGAAGTCTTGGTTCATGTATATGGAAATTACATCTAAAAAACTGGAATCTGTAGACATTTTGGGGAAATACAAGTGCAGAGGGAAATACAGGTAGACTTTAACCTACCCATGCAAAACTTTGATTTTTCCCTAGATTCCATGTCTCCACATAATCAAGTCAATTTCTGGAGTAAGAGTATTTTGGGCTTCACTTTTTCTAGATTCTCAATTACCTTCAACTGTCAAAAACATTTCCTTTGCATCAATCAGAAAGTTTGCCTGTTAAGAAGAGAATCTGACATTTGTTAAGTTTGTGAAGTGGAGCACTCTAACCATGAAAAGCTCAATTAAGTTCAGAAATCCTCAATTTTCTTCCCACCCAACATCAGCCACTCTAATGCTTTGATCACTACATGAAAGCTTCCCCAGTTCTTCATTTAATTGGAGGACTTTAAGTCATCTTTTCACTCATCCTCTTCTGAAGTCAGCAGCAGATGGAATCGAAGCCTGTTACTCATTATCATTTTGAATAAAATAACCTGTGAAGGACCAGTTTGCTAGCCAAAATTTCCCTCAAAAATCCTGGGATGTACAAGTTTTGAGGCAGGCCTGTCATTTGTGCTCAGCCTTCACTCTCTGCTGCAACCCAACATCTGGGGTACAGCCTGAGGTATTGATGAATTGCTGTCTGAATTCTCAGGTAGTTGTTTTTTTTCCTACATCATCAGAAAAAAAAGAAAAAGCTTGAAAGGAACGGAAACATGCATGAGGAGCTCACGTCTCTACCTGACAGGTGTGCTTCTTAGCAGTGGGACAAATTATCTGAAACTTTTGCTTCTTGCTAAAGACCTTGAGAGGAACTGCAACAATACGACAGTGTCGATCCCGGAGTGGAGAAATGGGTGGTTTTTTGACTTCTGGTCTGAGCAGTAAAGTTCCCTTTTCACCAAGACGTACCTTGCCACAAACCTTGCTAACTTCAGAACAAAAAGAAAGGCTGTAGTGCAGCAAAAACCGCAACACTAAAAAGGGAGCAAACCAAAAACTGTCTACGTGGACACACAAATAAAGGATGGGCACCACAGTAGCTGGGGTTGGTGCCTGAGGGCTGTCACGAACAGAACTGCTGGTGGTGGTTACAAAACAGCAACCTCCCCCTGCAGCCTGGGGCTCATCACTCACGCCAAGAGCTGTCCTCAGCCCCATAGCCACCAAATCTAGATTTCCAAGAAGTTCTGGGAAAGCGTTTGAACGGGGTCTTTGTTCCAAACACAGCTCAGTCCCCACCTATGTTGGGCAAATCAAGAGACTTGGCTAACTTGATCCACCTCAGAAGTGGGTTTAAATCTAGTCACTAAATGTGGAAGGCTGCTTAAAGGGATGTAATTCAAGCAGCTTTCTTCAATTGGCTCTGGTGCTGCCCTGAAATTTTAAGACAACATGTTTTTCTTCATCAATCTCCTTAAGATGTTCTGGCAAACTAGCCAGTTGTCAGGTAGGGAGTACCATGATGCTGAAACGATGCATGGGCTGTGCCTGCCACAGAGGCTCTGCACTTCACTGACATTACACTTTTTCAGGGTCTAAATCAAAAGCCTAGATCGTGCCATCCTTACTCGGAATGAGGATCACCTTACTCTTCCCAGGGCCTTTCCAGAAGAAAGAGTTGGAAAGTAAAGGTTTGACACAATGATGGGTGAGGTGACAGCGCAGGGAGGATAGTTAAGTAATCTTCTACCACTAACACTAAAAGGCCAGCTTTCAGACAAAGGAAAAACTGAAAATAGACTGTCCTCACAAACTGGACCACAGCTGATGAAGTGAGATGCTGCAAAGTGATACCAGGAAGTTGCTACTTGCAGAAATGATAATCGCAGAGGAAGGAGTTGGGGGGTATGAAAACCAAGGCAGCCCAAACATGGGGACCACTGGACTGGCGTTTGTACTGTCAAGATACACACAGTACTGATCTAGAAGAGCAAACAGATGTATTTTATGAGCCACTGCCAAAGCTGCTTTTAGAAAGGCTGTTATATTTCCCTTGGCTTGAAGGGTCCCTACAAATATTGCCTCTTAACTGATCCTGCATTGAGAGTGGTAGATCAGAAGACAGTAAAACGAATGGCAGCATGAAGGGTCCATAGGGGTGACAACCCATCGCTGATGGAGTGTGAGGAAACAACGTCGTCTTCTCAGCACAACTGGTGTCGGGATCTAGGAAACGAAGACGAATGCACAACAGAAACTGCAACTTGTGACTTCACCAGTTGCAAGTGAATCACTCCAGGAACAGCCAGACAGCAAACATTTTGCAAGTTATTTAAAATGCAAATTATTCTTTTCTAAATGGAGTAGCTGGAGCATAGGTAACATCTGATGTAAATGAGTGACCTACTTTAAATTAACCCAATGGTGCAGCTAGAGAAAGGGGTAGGAGCAAAAATAAGGCTCATATTGTTTCTTGAAGTGCTTCACCTTTCTGTCCTCATTACAGTTGTTCTCCAGGTTAGTGGGGGAATGAAAAAGCAGGTTATTTTAATGGCATCTCAGTATAAAAACAATTCTCTAACCACCACATTAAAAATTAAATAGCTTTGCATCTTTAATGCATACTTTCCTTTTTAAAGAGGGAATCAACAGTTGTGTGGCAGCATGTATTTTTGTTGTGCCCAATGAGCAGCTGGGAAAAAAAAATGCAGGAAGCAGCAATGGAGAAAATACAGAATGAAAGAAAAGATGTAAAAAAACCCCAAAAACAAAAAAACAACCCAAAACCCAGAGAAAGCAACTCTTGTGACTTGCTGGCAGGAAGCACATCCTCAAAATTAAAAGAAAAAAAAAATCAAGTAAGGCAACAGGGACACCTAAATTTTTTTGTGTAAGAGACTACAAATAACAACACATCTTTGAAAATAACATCATTTTACCTCCACTAGATTTGCCGGTCTCTCATAATAAACCCAGCTGGTTATTAGTAATCTTTGTAGTTAAGCCAACAACCAACATAGTCTAACACTGACACAGTCTCGATCTTGTCAACCTCTCTGGTGATCCCTCTGCATCCAGGTTAAGGCACAGCAAGCCGTAGGACATTGTAGCACTCTTCTAGATGCTACTGAAATCCACCTTACACCTAAAAGTAGTCCTTTCTGATTTGGACAAACCACTGGAATCTCCTCCCTGTCCCAAATGTCCTTCAATGCAACTTTTAAGTAGGCACGAGAAAGAGTAGAGCAGAACATGATGCAGAAAGTGGCACATAGAGTTGTTTTCACTTGCGGCCTCCGGCCCCACGAGTTGAATCTACCTGCTTCTATGTGACTAAACAAGTTTTCACTCCCTCTCTCCTCATCAGGCAAGGCGTAGCCATATATTTGAGCTTCCCTAAGCACATGGTCTGCTTCATCTTAACAAACCCTGAGGAGCAAACATAAGAGGACACCGTGGTCCATTGCAGACCTGACCACATGCTGCACTGTCCTACTTGTGCTGCAGCAGAGGGGCTCCCTCAGTGCACTCTGATGGCCTTGTAGTTCACAGGTACTTCTGTGCAGTAAAATGTACGAGCGCATCCAAAATACCTACATCACCCAGGACGTGGGTGTCTACAGCCTGGTTTTAGTCAACAGAGCAAGGTTGATCTGCAACTGGGCAAGCACGCCTTCTCAAAATGCGTTCAGCTGTATGGAGACCAGAATTTCATTTTCCTTAATACCTGACCTGAGGAAACAGCCTGAGTAAAGAATAGCCCATCTGAGTGCATGTTGATTTTACTTTGGCCACTTTCAAATATCTGCACTGTAAACTAGGACTCTCACTTCCTCTCACTTTACGCAGCACAGCTACTCCGAATCCTGCGGGAAGCCTACTCCATCCTGAAGGCCCAGCTTCCACCCCCAGATCATCCCGTGTGCTCTCGCAGTGGTCACCTCCTGAAGGAGGATGGTGGGGTACTGACTCACTTATTTATTTTTTTGCCTCACCTGCTCATCAAAAACCTGAAGGAGATATAAATGGATGAGGCAAAATCCTAACACGCAATTAAAGTGTAATGTTCACACATTAATGTTCACAGCAGGACAAGGAGTTTTGATGTCCCCGCAATACACCCTGAAGCCTTCCTGGCGCTTTTCTGCCCTCGCAGCCAGAGATGCTTCAGCAAATGAGTGGGTACCCACGACTTTACTGGAGTTCATTTAAACCTGAAAACACGGGTATGAACAGCTGGGAACTTGATGAACATCATCTTGTTTTATTACTGGGATCCATTTAAACCTGAAAACATGGGTATGAAGAGCTGGGAACCTGAGGAGCATCACCTCGAGAGGAAGGTCAAGCATCCTGTAAACCAGGGTCCCACCCTTTGACCACTCAAGACAGCCCTGGGTCCGGGAGGACAGGGCAGGATGCGAAGGTGGATGTCTTTTCCCAAATTCCACAATTCAGCTCGGCTCCGGGGTGTGTGTGTGTGTGTGNTCCGTGCGTCTGCACCCCCCCTCGGGGTGTCTCCATGCTCCCCGCTCCCCTCATTTCCAACTCTCGGGAGGAAACAACAACAACAAAAAAAAAGAGAATAAGTTCAAAAAGAGCCCAGCACCCCTTCTTTTTGGTGTAACAGGGTACCTTCTCTCCGTCCCCGGCAAAAGCGGGAGGTTTTACAAAAGGCATCATCGTCCCGTCCCCCCACGCCTCGCAGCCGAGCCGGGAGGGCGATGAGTCAAAATCTCCTTGCTCTCCCCCTCCCTCCTATCGTCTTTCTGAAGGTTTTTGGGTTCCAGGCATGAGGCTTTTCACCAGATTTCCGAGCGTGTGACTCAAAGGTTTGGGAGGAAGCTAGTCCTCCTGCCTTTCACCGACTTGGGCAAAAGCAAAATCAAGCCCCTTGGTTTCGTTTTCTGGTGTTTGTTTTACAGATAGGCTTTTTAAGACACATCTTTAAAAAGAGATTTTATGTTTTCACCGCTTTTTACAGGCAAATCATCTTCTATTCTGACTTTAATTAAATCCTCACTGCCCTGATACCACTGGTGCAATAGCAAAGATAAGACAGGACCTTATTTTTAACACATCCAGAGCCACATTATCTGGCTAGCAAATACTAAAGTCCCCTTCAGACCGTATGAAAACATTTTAGCATCCCTCCTAAAAGGGGTCTGAAGACCCCTGCTCCCTAGGTCTGAACCAAAGGCTATCGAGTCTGAAAAAACATCCATGTGAAACGAAGTTTCATGGCCTCTGCTTCCCACCAAGCAACCAAGTGCCCTCCTCTCAATGCCAAGCCCTGTGCAGCTCCCCAGGCACGGTGGTTTTATGGTCTTCCTGGCAGTCATTTGGCTCAGGCACCCTTTGCCTTTCTCCAAGCAATCGATCTAGTACATGAGTCTCGATCTAGTACATGAGTCTCGTATGTCAGCCATTAGTCAAGGTCAAAAGGTCTTTTCTGCTCAGCATCTCCAAGGGAATTGCCTTCATTATTTCCTCTCCTTCCCCCCCTCTGCTGACAGACCAGCCTGCTCCTTCCCAGGCTTGTGGAGAGCTTTCCCGATGGGACTGTGCTGCCAGAGTGAGAGGCCAGGGCTTCTCCTTGAGGGATGCAGCAGTGAGCCCCACGCTTGCAGACCTTCCTGCAGGGTCCCACTGGCTCCAGTGATGGCAGGCAGGCAGGCAGCCCTACCCAGGTTTAGAGAGCTTTCTGCAGTGGCAAATACCCGTCTGGTGTTATTCACAAAGTCTCACAAGGTACTATTTTTGCTATTTACCATTTGCATCATTGCAGATGTGACTGAGGACCTTTTCCCTCACTGGAGATTTCAGTAGCTGTCCCTGTGTGGGCTGGTGACATTTTCTGAACCTGTTTACACCTTAATCAGAAGTGTACTCATGACTGCCATTTCCCAAACTGTTTTCTACTCCTTTTTTAATATATTTTTTTAAATTTTAATTTAAATGNAAATAGTAGGGGGGGAGTTTCATCCACAAGGACCCTCCCCTCCCTCCCCCTTACCTGAGCCGCCCACGTTGGACCGGAGCAGGCAGGTTCTCCGGAAGGTGGAGAAGGAGGAGATGTCGCTTTGAGAACGGCCTCGGGGACCGGGCAAAAACCAGGCGGGTGCCGACGGTGCTCCCCCGATGCTTCCCGGCCTCTCTGCCATCGTCGTCGGGGACCCGAGAGGGACGGGGAAGGGAGGAGAGAGGAGGGAAAAAAAGGCGGCGAGGGAGGGGAAAAGGAAAGTTTGCAGAGAAAGGGCCGCCCCTCCGTTCCGACCGCCCCGCCGGAGTGGGGCCGCCCCGCTGGGACGGCGACCGGGATTTTGGGTCTGCTGGAGCCTAAATTTGGTGTTTGTAGAGGGTC
>VXBJ01006926.1:374924-389395 GCA_013400055.1 Nycticryphes semicollaris
TTCCAGGCATGAGGCTTTTCACCAGATTTCCGAGCGTGTGACTCAAAGGTTTGGGAGGAAGCTAGTCCTCCTGCCTTTCACCGACTTGGGCAAAAGCAAAATCAAGCCCCTTGGTTTCGTTTTCTGGTGTTTGTTTTACAGATAGGCTTTTTAAGACACATCTTTAAAAAGAGATTTTATGTTTTCACCGCTTTTTACAGGCAAATCATCTTCTATTCTGACTTTAATTAAATCCTCACTGCCCTGATACCACTGGTGCAATAGCAAAGATAAGACAGGACCTTATTTTTAACACATCCAGAGCCACATTATCTGGCTAGCAAATACTAAAGTCCCCTTCAGACCGTATGAAAACATTTTAGCATCCCTCCTAAAAGGGGTCTGAAGACCCCTGCTCCCTAGGTCTGAACCAAAGGCTATCGAGTCTGAAAAAACATCCATGTGAAACGAAGTTTCATGGCCTCTGCTTCCCACCAAGCAACCAAGTGCCCTCCTCTCAATGCCAAGCCCTGTGCAGCTCCCCAGGCATGGTGGTTTTATGGTCTTCCTGGCAGTCATTTGGCTCAGGCACCCTTTGCCTTTCTCCAAGCAATCGATCTAGTACATGAGTCTTGATCTAGTACATGAGTCTCATATGTCAGCCATTAGTCAAGGTCAAAAGGTCTTTTCTGCTCAGCATCTCCAAGGGAATTGCCTTCATTATTTCCTCTCCTTCCCCCCCTCTGCTGACAGACCAGCCTGCTCCTTCCCAGGCTTGTGGAGAGCTTTCCCGATGGGACTGTGCTGCCAGAGTGAGACGCCAGGGCTTCTCCTTGAGGGATGCAGCAGTGAGCCCCACGCTTGCAGACCTTCCTGCAGGGTCCCACTGGCTCCAGTGATGGCAGGCAGGCAGGCAGCCCTACCCAGGTTTAGAGAGCTTTCTGCAGTGGCAAATACCCGTCTGGTGTTATTCACAAAGTCTCACAAGGTACTATTTTTGCTATTTACCATTTGCATCATTGCAGATGTGACTGAGGACCTTTTCCCTCACTGGAGATTTCAGTAGCTGTCCCTGTGTGGGCTGGTGACATTTTCTGAACCTGCTTACACCTTAATCAGAAGTGTACTCATGACTGCCATTTCCCAAACTGTTTTCTACTCCTTTTTTAATATATTTTTTTAAATTTTAATTTAAATTATGTGATAGGGTTCATTAAATGAAATACAGTTCCTGCTCCAAGTATCACCAAAATCAGTGACAGGTCACTGATGTCAGTGGCCTTTGGGTTAGACCCCTGAACTTTTTTTTTAAATCATTTTTCCTTCAAAGCATTTTGATCAACAGAGTGGTTGTGACTTTGGTGAGCTCTACAGAAAAAGCTTCAGAGAGTCTGCTTCAAAAGTCCCACACGAAGGAGCTGCTTCGTATCTGCAGTCCTTCGGTATGATCAAAAAGAAAAGTAGAAGATGAAGAAATGCAAAGATAAAGTAGAAAAGATGCCATAGCAAGAGGTCAAAGGCATTTAAGGATTCCTTTTGAGAAACAAAGTTACATCTAAAGGGATGAAAGTAAAAGAGGACATAGTGAAAGTAGGTCAGATTGAATGTAAAAGATATACAAAGAGGCTTCTATTGTGATATGAAAGTGCTTTTGTAAAGCAGAGTTATGTGAACAATCAGAAAGAACGATACCATCGCAGTCACAATGTTTTTTATCTGCCTGTAACTTCATACACTCATCAAGGTATATAAATGAAAATATTTAAAAATTATGTGCTTCCCCTTTTCACAGCCCTTTAGATGATTTTGGATGAAATGTAACAGCTGTGGTTAATGGCTCTGGAAACTCAAGTTCTGTTTCCATAGAACAGCAGTAAAGTATACATCTTTCCCAGGTGGAGAGAGATTTATCCAGTTTTCTGCTCATTCATTTCTAACTGTGCTGATGAGATTGCCAAAGAAATTTCTGAACCTCATGGTGATGATTTAGGAAAGTCAGTATTTGCTGACCAAACCCAATTATTTCATAAAGGCCGACCTATGGCCACCAGGGTCTGATGCAAAAATATGCAATTTGGGCATCAGGAGAAACTGGAGAAGCACCAGCACAGGCTACAGGGGTGCTAGAAGATTCATCTTTGGAAGGATATGCCACCCACGACCCACCTGCAGCACATCTGCAAGGTGTCCTCTCCTAAAGCAAGCCACCTACAGCACCAGGGTCCTACAAGGCTGTTCCAACGGTCAAGGAAACATCTCCTTGGCAGACTTTGGGGCAGTGCTCTATCCTGGCAACCACCACGTACTGATGAGCTGGAAGGAGCTGCAGAGGTGTGAAACACAACCCTTACGAGGAGAGGCTGAGGGAGCTGGGGTTGTTCAGCCTGGAGGAAAGGAGGCTGAGGGGAGCTTCTCTACAACTGCCTGAAAGGAGGGTGTAGGCACAGGAGGGTTGGTCTCTTATCCCAAGTAACAAGTGATAGGATTAGAGGAAATGGCCTCAAGTTGCACCTGGGGAGGTTTAGAGTGGATATCAGAAATAATTCTTCACTGAAAGGTTATCAAGCATCCCAACAGGCTGCCCAGGTCTTAAAAAGACAGGTAGACATGGTGCTGAGGGACACGTTTAGTGGTGTTTTTTTGTCAGTGTTTGCTTAAAGGTCCCTTCCAACCTGGATGATTCTATGATTCTGTGAGTGTTACCCTCCGCCCTGCTCGGGAAGGAGGGGGACGCCGAGTTGGCGGCTGGAGGCAGGCGGAGAGGCCTAAACCGAAGCCCTTCGGGGTCGGGCGGCGGAACCAGGCGGCATTTCAGCCGCAGGGCAAGGGGAAAACCCGACCTTGAACCCGCCTCCGGCCCACCGCCCCCGCCCTTCCTCAGGAGCTCCTCCCCCGCAGCCCATCGCCATGTCGGGCCCGGCCGCGCCGCTGCTGGTGTTGCTGGGGCTGTTGGCGGCGGGCGGCGGCGGGCAGCCCCGCTACGAGCCCAGCTGGGACTCGCTGGACGCCCGCCCACTGCCCTCCTGGTTTGACGAGGCGAAGTTTGGCGTCTTCATCCACTGGGGCGTGTTTTCGGTGCCCAGCTTCGGCAGCGAGTGGTTCTGGTGAGCTCCGCGGCCTGGCCCTGATCCGGACTCTGGCCTCCACCTCCCAGGCCGCAGCGGCAGGGCCTCCCCGGCCCGGGGGGCCGCCCTTAGGCCCCGGGTACGGCCACCGTGGCGGAGCAGAGGGTGGCAGCACCGAGTTTGCTGCTGCGGATGGATGGTGCCAGCCATCTGAGGGAGAAAGCAGCTCTTTGGGTGAATGGGATTAGGTTTGGTGGCCCCCCAAAGGGGTGGTTGTGTGTGAAGGCCCTCTGCTGAGGGACCCTGGAGCTGAGGCCTGTTGGGAAGAGGTGTGATCATAGAATCATAAAATGGTTAGAGTGGGAAAGATCGTTGCAGGGACACCTCCCACTGGACCAGGTGGCTCAAAGGTGATCCCACCCAAGGCCAGTCAGGCAGACCATGGATGTCATGGCACAGTTTATATGAGGTAAGCAGAGGTTGATGTGCTTCTGGTACGTCTGACCATCTGCCTGCCCAGCCCTAAAACTCTTGAGTACATCGGCTAAGGCAGTTGCTTTGAGCGACCTGCTCTAGGGGGAGGTGTCCCTGCCCGTGGTAGGGGGTTGGAACTGGATGACCCTTAAGGTCCCTTCCAACTCTAACCGTTCAGTGATTCTATGACCAAGCAGAGCAGAGAGCTCGCAGTGCTCGAAGACCTGCTTTCTTTAGTGCTGGTGATGGAGGTGGTCACTTGAGTGGCAGAGGGAGGCGTCTCCAGGGCTATGATGAAGAGATGGATGAAGGACCGCTCCTCAGGTCCTGTGAGGATGGATGGACAATGGGGATCTCCCAGCCCCTGGAGAAGCCTTGAGCTGGCTCTTGCTGGAGTGCTGTGGCACTGTCTGCGGGGAGCACAGGAGCCCACTGCTACCTCTGTCACTGCCCGGGCTTGGCAGACTGCTTGCGGTTTTCTTGCACGCATTTTGTGCAGTTAATGATTTTCTCATTTATTATTTTTATTAATGGGTATTTTCTGCTGAACCTAAAGCTTTGTTTTGTGAGTGTTCACTGGTTCAGGCCTTTTGGCTGTAAGCATTTTTTTTGCTATCTCCTTTCCATGCTCTACCACACACTTCCTGTATGCCTTCAAGGGAGTCACTTTATCCTTTTCGGTATGAAGATAACAGCAGCTCTGTGCCAGAGCTATGGCAAACCTTAAATGCAATATTTCTAACACAAACCAACATCAACACAAACAAACCACCATTTTCTGACAATATTTAGTCTGCCCTTTTCAGAGTTATGTTCAAGGGTTTCAGCAGTTTTTAAGGGGGACTCTACTAATAAATAGCTTTCTCAGGGGGAAGCTACCCTTGGGTTCAAGCATTACTGTCAGACCTGTGGCCCAGTAGTGGTGCACAGATTCAGGATCAAGCACTTGTTTGTTGTTGTTGTTCTATGAAGACCCCCAAACACTCTAAGGTAGCTGATGAAATTGTTTTTTAAATTCCTATATCCTCCCATCTTTGGGCACACGGTGGCATCATGTGCAGTCAGATGACTGGGATCCTGTGTTAGCAGCTTCAAAGGGAAGGTGATAAACTCTGGCATCACCCAGTCTGTCCTCTTCCCCTCAGAGCTGCACAACCTTGGTCAGGATGTTTCTACAATCTAGTCATGCCAGAGTGGACATGCTCATGTTAGCAAACCATGTGACAAAGGGAAAGAAGCAAGGATGTTACTTGTTTCGTTATGCAATTACGTGTTTTAAAATCGGAATTGCTGGTTGGTATTTTTTCCCCCCTCAGGTTATTTCAGTGAGGAAGGCTGTCTCAGAGTCTGTCTTCTAGATTTTTTTTTTTCCTTGTTGGCTGCCAAAGATCATGCTTGTTTATGCTGAAGCCTGGGAAGGTTACAGCAATATCCATAGGTTACTGTGGTTTTGCAGAACTGAGGTTGGAGTCCAGCTCAGGACGGGGGAGAGAAACACATTTCAAGCATTCAGATGCTCACCTGGTTTATTTCTTTGCTTTCCATTTTGTTTTCATTTATGTCTAACTTTGCCAACAGGAGTTTTGCTGCTTGCCTTCATTCATAGGAAGGTGAATGCTTTCTGATCCTTTTCCCCTAACTATTAGCAGTCACAGCATACATTGCTGTTAGAAGGTCTCCAGCAGTAAGGCTGTTAATGCAGTAAGGACTGTTATGTGCTGTTTCCGGACCTCCTCTTTCATTGTTTGGTAAGGGATGGATGGAGCAGGTTCAAGATAGTGTTCTATTAGTGATTTAGGACCTCTGCCATTGATGAGGGTGGGAGACCACCTTCCTATCACAGAGCAGACTAGAACAGCTGAAATAGTGATGGTACTGGTCGCTGTTATGGGGAAGCACAGGATAGAAACTGTCTCTGTCTTTGCTAGGTGCGATGCAAAATTAGATCATCAGCTTATTTTTCCTTCTGTTTCCTAGCACTGGTAGTAGGTATATGTGTGCCTGTGTGCTACAGCCTGTGACAGAGATGCATTTGTAAGTCTGGGGGGTTCTTGGAGAAGCCAGTTGTTGTTGTAGGATGCTTTTGCTTCAGAGCCTCAAGTGTGCAGCAGCTGCAGTCGCAGCTTTCTCCTGCTCTGGGACCATTGCCATCCGCTCACACGTCAGATTCCCCAACTGCACTTGGCTTAGAGGACTTTGGAGCAGCAGAGAGGTAAAGCTGTGGGCCTGCATGTTTGTGGGTTGCAGGAGTTGCAGTGGGGGGACACAGAGCAGAGATGCCTGATGGCTGATATGTGACACTTGAGGAGGGTAAGTCACATTAGCCCAGAAAAAGTGCATTCCTTGTGTCATTTGAGCTGCTTACATGGATGGTCTGCCTGGCTTCTCTAGTATGGATTTGGGTACTGAACAAGACTGCCATTTTTCTGTTCTCAAGGTGTAGCTGTTTTGTGACGTTGCTTGAAAGGAAATCCTGGGACCTTTCCAAAATGGAGTGCTTGAAAGATGTAGATCATGGAGAAAAAGGACAGAGAAAAGGAAATATTTGATAATTAATACTATTCTGAAGCAGTTTTGTCATATTGCCACTGTCACATACCTCTAGTACGTGTCCCTCTCAGTGTGAACACAAATAGGAGCCGATTGTTTCAATTCTCCTTTCCTTGTCTAAAAATACACCAGCCAGGAATGTTCTGTTTATTTTGTAGGTGGTACTGGCAGAAGGAAAAGAGAGAGCCCTATGTGAAATTTATGCAGGCAAATTACCCACCTGGGTTCAGTTACGAAGATTTTGGGCCACTGTTCACAGCAGAATTCTTTGATCCTGACCAGTGGGCAGATATTCTGAAGGCTTCGGGTGCAAAATACGTTGTCTTAACTTCAAAACATCATGAAGGTAAGCGGAAGGTTTGTGAATGTTAGTACCTGTTGCATTTCTGTCAACAGAAGGAAAATCCAGGTGATTTTCCTGCCTGCTAACAGATCTAGAGAAAACCAGGCAGCCTCACCTGCCCCGACCCAGCCGAAGAAGGGACAAACCACCCAAGAAATGTGCGTGCAGTTTCCCAGCTCTTAGACAAATCTGTGGCCGTGAAGCTTGCATAGAGGGAAAATGTATCGTGCTGTTTTTCTGTTGCTGTAGGTAAAAAAGCCTGAAGCGGAGGGGGCAGCTGAGTTTCCTGCAGTAGCCATAGTTTATTTGTTGTTGCTGTGCAATTTATCACTCAAGGAACCACCGGAGTGAATTCTGCACGGTTTAACGTATGGAGAGCTGCAGCTCTGGAGGTTTCTCCAAGGAATGCAGGAGTATGTTCCAGGAGTATGTTCCAGTAGTTAAACGTACACAGGGTATAGCTCTTCCTGATGCAGTGCATAGAAACCAAAACCTTAAACCAGGTCTGTAACTTCAGGGGCACGATTGATTTTTTTGACAGTGTAATTTAAGATGCTTTGCAGTTAAAGGTAAAGAAATGGAAAGCGGTTGGAAGGAAATAGAGTAGCAAAGAAAGTACAAAATACTAAGATGCAGTACGACAGTACCTCGGGTGGATGTTGTTGGTCGTTGGGGAGATGCGAGTTCAAGACTTGCAGTTTGTAACTTGTGAATTTTAATCTCAGCTCTGACACACATAAAATCTACACCTTGATGATGCCCATGGCGTAATTCCCAGTGCCTTCAAAAGAACTGTGATTCATGTGGTCTGTCCTGTAGCCTTGGGCATGAATTTTTAGCGTTGTTTGTTTAGTTGATAGTTACATGTATCCAATTCACCAAAATCTTGCCAAATTTATTAGGCAATGAGTACAAAGCAGTTTGAAGGTGAGAGTGGAGCTCCTCCGGCAGTGCTCCGCACCTGCAGTGCTTGTGAATGTTTGTGCCAGATTGCTGGATGTCTGAAACATTACATCCCCCCTGATATTTAATGCTGGTATTTTAAAATCTGTTTCAGGAGTTCTTGTGCTCTGTTGATACATGTGTACTGGGTAGTTGATTGGGCTGTTAAAAATGTCAGGACAGAAGAGAAGTGAACATTTGCACAAGATCTGAGCAGAAGGAAGGGAGAACAGTCTTTGGATGCAAGTGGTACCTTGTGCATTCCACAACTGAGAAAGCATTTTGTCTTCCAGTTGCTGAACGTGTATCCACAGTTCGCAGCTGATACATTCAGTGAAAATGTAGATGCCTCACAAAAGCTGCTGTATTTTTGGTTCATTTAACTGGGACATACGAATATAAATATAAATGCATGTATGTTTGAATAAAAAACATACATAAACATATCTGGCGTGATGTTTTGATGTTATGATTACTCTCGTGCATAAACAGGTTATGGGCTTACTCTATACCTTGAGAAAAATATTATTACATATGATTTTTATTATTTAATACCTGTTTTTTGCAACACACTTTTAGGGTACTTTCAGAAGGAGAAACTACAACTTCCCCTCTTCTGTTTCCCTTTTTTTATCCTTTGATTTTTTTTTTTTTTTTTTCTCTTTCCAGGCTTTACTTTGTGGGGGTCCAAATACTCTTGGAACTGGAATGCTGTTGATGTGGGACCAAAACGAGATCTTGTGGCTGACCTAGCAATGTCTGTTAGGAACAGGACTGACTTGCGTTTTGGGTTATACCATTCCCTGTTTGAATGGTTTAATCCTCTCTTCCTTGAGGATGCCACCAGCACTTTTAAGACAAGAAAGTTTCCAACCAGTAAATCATTACCAGAACTCTATGAAATTGTGACCAAGTACCAACCAGAAATAATTTGGTCTGATGGGGATGGAAACGCACCAGATACTTACTGGAACAGCACTGGTTTCTTGGCTTGGCTGTATAATGACAGGTACATAATGATGCTGGTTTAGCTCCTTATCTGGAATTCTGCTGTCTAGATTGTCTCGATTTTCTGTGTGTTTTGTGGAACCTGTTACACCTACTTAGGAGGGCGTAGCAATATTTTACTTCCTGAAATACAGAATGCAGGTCTTCCCTAAAACTACCAAAGCTTGTTTTAGAAAAAGACCGTTTCAGACTTTGTAAACTACGTTTGCAAACTAATCAATGAAGACTGTATTGGCTATTCTACCTAATCATATTCTTCCTTAAGGAGGAACGGGGTAGCTGGAGCATACGGGTACGCTGTTGTCATCGCAGACTGGCAGCAGGGGTGAAGTGCAGGCTGCTTTCTGGCATATTGCCCTAAGGAACGCTAATCCCAACCTTTTACTAGGGAAGGATGAGAATAGGATTCCTCACATGGCACTTAATCTAGAAATTCACAGTACAGAAGTCATCCTAAATGTTACTTGCCCTGTGGGAAGGGCTTACACTGGCTGTGACTGTGGGTTTTAGAATAAAAATCAGAAAATGTCTGTGTTTCTAGCCCAGTGCGGGAGACTGTAGTGACCAATGACCGCTGGGGAGTCGGCAGCATCTGCAGGCACGGCGGCTTCTACACGTGCAGTGACCGCTATAACCCCGGCCACCTCCTGCCCCACAAGTGGGAGAACTGTATGACCATTGACAAGAATTCCTGGGGGTACAGGAGGGACGCACAGCTTCACGACTACCTCACCATCGAAGACTTGGTGAAGGTACGGTGGGACAAAGGGGTTGCCCTGCACCTTCTGATTCTCCCTCCTCTTTATTACATCGTACCGTATAACGTTTCAGTTGTGTATCTGTTTTAATGAAAAAATTATTTTAATTGATGAATGAATCGATGAAATAATAAATGATTTTGTTCATTTGCAGCCTAACACTGGCAGGGTGGAATATCCATGTGATTCTTACTAATTTTGTAGAAATAACTAAGGGGAAAAATTACCTAGTAAAAATGTAGTCAGCTTCTTAGAAGCTGTTTCCCCTGTGTGTAAACAGCCAAAGACTGATCTGAATAGACTCAGAGTTGCCTGTTCTACTCAGTTTTTCTAGTAACTGCACTTCCAAGTTGATGAGAAGCAGTTTCAGAGTTCCTTGTTAGGGACTCCTGCTTGGAGACTCCATCTTTCCAGAAGCTGGATGTACTTTGTGAGTCTCACTGGTCTTTTGACGTTGTAGCGAGAAGCCTTCTTTTCATCCCACCTCACTTAAAGAGAAGAAACCACCACCACGCTTCCTACAGGCATCCAGATAAACACTATCCAGCTGCAGACATCTGGAGTTAGCAGAACATTGCTTCTCTTTGCTAGTCTAAGGTACTGAGAGAAGATCTGAAGCTTAGGAAAACTGAATGAAAGGAAGAGGAATCAGCCTTCAGAGAAATGCGTGTAATAGCAAAATTCAGGTAGTGAGTTATTGCTGCTTAACCCAAACCTGCGTGTAGTTCTTCCAAAAGACAATTTCCAATTGAAGTAACCTCTTGGCAGAGGCAGAAGGTTTTAATTTATTGAGTAGCTTCTTTCCAGCTCTCTGTTCCTCAGACTCGTGCATCTCAGTCCATGATCTCTGGAGGGCAGTGTGGATGTGAGCACGAATATATATAGACTCAGTAGAAGGATTCCTCGTGTTTTCCAGCTTTCTCCCTAAAATAGGGAGAGCATCAGAGGAAAATGCAGTTACTTCTCAGCCTTTTTAAAACCAAGTGGCATCTATTAACCTTATTTTCCTCTTGTGGAGAGGAATCACCTATCTGTCCTATTGGTCAAACCCTCATGAAATTGCTGCAGAAGTCGAAATGTTAGAAAGTTTTAAGATGTGATTCTAACGTCAGACGTGTTGCTGCAAAAATGTATTTGGGGCTGTTTTCTGCCATAAAAAATTGTCAGCAGAGCTTTGTTTCTGGGCGCTTAAATTCTGTCTTGGCTGTTGGGATGACCCCCCAAAGTCTAAGCGTGCAGCGGTGACACAACTCGTTCAGTTGATCCTCATGAAGCAGCGTGCCTGGCGTTAGACACAACTTCAGAAATAACTTCAAATACACCATTTCATTAGCCGTGACCATATGCTCCGTCTGTGTGTTTAAAAACATCTCAGCAACTTGTAGAAACGGTGTCTTGCGGAGGAAATCTCTTGCTGAACGTCGGGCCTACTCACGACGGTCGCGTCGCGGTGGTGTTTGAGGAACGCCTGAGGCAGATGGGCGCCTGGCTGAGCGTCAACGGAGGAGCCATCTACGGAACAAAACCCTGGCGGGCACAGAACGACACGGTGACGCCGGGCGTGTGGTAAGGCTTCCGAGTCGGTGTAGGCCGCGCAAAGCGGGTAGGACATTGTGAAATTCTTAATGACTCGGATCTTAAGGGCAGTCACCAGTTTGGGTCTGTCTGCCGTGAGGAAATGAACCCTTTTACTGGTTTAAGTCACTGGGTGTAAAATGCCTGTCAAGCTGCAGGTAGGGAACGGATGTCAGGGACGGTAGTCTCAGTATGATGCTGAGGGAAGGTTGCCAGCGTGCCCTTGTGTTTCTTAGCGTAGCTGGCAACGGAAACTATAAAATATATATATATATATAACCTGGAAATCTGAAAGTGCTGTGAGGTCTGTATCCGGGCAAAGGGAGACTTGGTGTCCCTGTTCAAAGAGAAAGAGGGGAGGGAAAGAAAATAGGAACAGGTCTAGCACATCCTGCATTTCTTTTTAAGGTAAAAACGCGTGGGGAGGTGACAGCAGTTGTTTGGTCACTAAGTTCAGTCAGTCTCTGGGCTCTCCTCTGCCTTCATACCCCACAGCCTTCATCGGGGTGGTGGTCCTGACCCTCTCCTCTTCCTCAGTAGTTTTTTTTTTACTCCTGGTCCCAGGAAGATTTGGGACTCTGGCTCGAGCCTTGAAATGCTGATCTGTTGAGTGTTTAGCCAAGAGCCATAAAAAATTGTAACTAAATGAAGGGGGCAATTTTTCAAGTGGATGAGACAAGATTTCCAAGGACGTGCTGCAGATAAATGCCTGCTGCAGCCCCGTTTTTAAAAAAACTAGCTATGCAAGGTGGGCTCTTTACTGTCACACATACTCTCATTGATTTTTTTTTAATGGAATGTCTGTATGTTTGTATATAGATGTGAATTGTCCTATTTTTCTGAATATAACCCACAATTAGCTGTTAATGATTCCCCCTGTCCTGCAAGTACCTCCTTCCTAGATGGCTGAGCAGCAGTGAGTTCTTCCGGGCTTACTGCTAAATCCAGTTCTTAATAGTCTCTGTTGACCTCTAGTTTGTTGGAACGTGTGTTCAAGGAGCAGTGCTTTATTACAATGGTCTGAAAAGATGGTTACGTGTGTGAATATGTAATTAATGCTGACTTTTCAAATCTGCTTAGTCCGAAAGCACTTTGTATATCATCACTTCAGAAAACGTACAAGGAAGAGCTGCCATGTGTTTCTGTTCCCCTGTTTCCAACCAGGTACACTTTCAGCCCTAAAGAAGGCAGAGTCAATGCCATCTTCCTCGACTGGCCGCTCTCTGGGACGCTGCAACTTGGTGAGCCACAGGCTAAGCCTGGAGAAACCCAGGTAAGAGACGCCCCATCCCCACCGCCCCCTTCCCTGTTGGAACCGTGAGCTTTTCAACACACAGTGTAACAAACATCTTCTGAAGGAAAAAACCAAAACCAAACCCTCTAGGATTTGTCGTGTTCCATCGAGGGTTATTTTAGTTTCTGGCATCTTTGGGAATGGCTCTGAGGACAGAGTACGTTGGCAGAGACCCAGCAAAATGTTTGTTTTCATTCTGGGACCTCCTTGTCTTTGTCCTCCCAGTGGGAAGTTTCTTCTCCAACAAAGTTAGACTGAATTGTTGCTGGGATATGCTTTATCTTGCAAACTAAGAATCGCAGGAAGAGGCCAAATAGCAGGAAAAAAAACCCCAAACCCTGCTGTCCATCCCGTTTTCTATGTAGGCTCTAACACACCATGACCTTTCTTGATAAATATCCATCCTCATGACTTTGGTGATACTCAGGGCCAGGCTGGATGGGGCTTTGAGCAACCTGGTGCAGTGGGAGGTGTCCCTGCCCACGGCAGGGGGGTTGGAGCTGGATCTTTAAGGTCACTTCCAACTCTGACCATTCTATGATACTGTACCCGCTGCAACAGCACAGCGGTTCCAAGTCAAAGCCTTGCACAAAGGGTTGCACACAGAGGTTTTCGTTGCCCAGGCAGCCTAAATAGTAAGTCACCCCAGATGTGCATCTTGGGCAGTCAGAAGTTGAGGCCATGGATGCCACACCTACACCAGTAAGTTGTGTAACCCAGTGGAAGGAGCTTTATAGAGCAGAACGGCTGGTGGCACTTAAGGATAACTGGATGGTAACTACGGAACGACATTTCTTTTGCCAATATTGCAATTATATGCACTTTGAAAAGGCTCTGTCCTAATTCCAGTGTGTGTTTCTATCGCAGGTGAAGCTGGTTGGCTACAAGGAACCACTGGAATGGCTTGCACTGGGAGAAAAAGGAATCCTAATAGCTCTACCTCAATTAACTCCTAAGCAACTGCCCTGTCAGTGGGGCTGGACTTTGCAACTGACTGACATAAACTGAGCCTTGTGCTGCTGGAGCCCTGCCTGGCAGGGAATGCAGATGCTTTGCCCAGTTTTTGGCCGTTACTGGTTTCTAACTCTTACTTGCTTGACTGAGAAACAGCAATAATTTCACTTTTATTAAAAAGGATGGAACGGAGTGACCCTCATGTTGAAACCTAGCGCTTGGTAGTTGAATTCCAGCCTATAACTTGTGTCTTTGAGCTTGTGGGAAAACAGCCTCTACCTTGAGCTCTTAAAGGTTTTAGTGGGTGAAGAACGGGGACGGGGGGAAAACAGACACTAAATTTTTAAAGCCCTGAGAAAGAACGAAGCCAGCTCAGGCCAGCGTGCAATAGATCAGACAGCAAATACACTGAAGTCAGTTGTAAACCTTCTCTAAGGCAAGAAATCTTAAATTCCACAAAACCATACAGTAAAAACTATGGGTTTTAGAGAAAAGAATAACTTTTTTCCAGGTGTGTGCAGCAGCTGGCAGTTTCAGCAGCTGAGTATCTGCAAGAGCAATCCTGTAAGGGCTAGGAATTAGTCATAAATGCACAGAGGCAAAGCATACATACATTTTATTTTCTTAAGAAAATAATTAATTTTAGGTGTTCCTACCGTTGAGTAATTCTTATCCATTTTGGGCAAACAAGTGAAGCGTGAAAGGGTTTTTTTGATGTTTTGTATAATTTTACATGGTTAAGGCTGACTCTTATTTACAGCCATTGTTTTTACAGTTACCAAGGTGCCTTTCTGTGGACTATTAAACAAAACAAATACTTCACTGACTTCTCTTTTTTTTTTAAAAAAAAAATAAACCCAACTAGTCAGGAGTTACCAGAGCTCCCCAGCTTCGGCCAGGAGACATTTAGAGCAGAGGATAGATTGTATCCAACTTTAAAACTCCACAACAAATCACGTCCCAGTTGTAGGGACAGACCCATGGTGGGAGGTACAGGACAACAGAAAGCATTAATAGTTTCAAATAAACCAAAGGTTTATTTTTCCTGAGTAATCATAGGATCATTCAGGATGGAAGAGACCCTTGGGATCATCAAGTCCAACCATCAGCCCTACTCTACAAAGTTCTCCCCCGCACCAGATCCCCCAACACCACATCTAATCTTCAGAAGTGCAAAACTATTATTAAATTGAAAGAATAAACTCAAAATATTGATATTATAAGTGATGGGGCAAATGAGATTGTCTTCCCTGCTAGTAATGTCACACACACATACAGATTTTACATTAAAATATTTTATTACAATACAGACCATTGGGCTCAAAATTAATACAAATTAAGATAAAATATTTACAAGTGAATGTGTACAGTGTAAGCTGTTTGAACAGCAGAGACGAGAGAACTTCTAAAAATCCACATTCCTTTAGTATTAAATACGGGAGAGAGCAGCCTCCCTCAGCTTGTTCAAGAGGAACACGCAGCAGTTGGCAAAGGCTTTCTGAAGACTGAGACTCTTTGGAATAACATTT
>VXBJ01006926.1:417077-552559 GCA_013400055.1 Nycticryphes semicollaris
TCGTCAGTCTGCGCCCCCCCCCCCCCCCCCTTACTCTCACTTGTTAATTCTTGTCTAAGATTCAGAAGGTAAGCTTTTCAGGGCAGTGTTGGTATCTTTATTTGTCTATAAAACATTTGCTGCAGTTGGGGACACCGTTTCAAGGTTTTGTCAAGGCTTTTTCCCCACTGACTGAAAACTGTCAGTTTTCCTTGGAACACTGTTTGCCACTGACAATTCTGTTTTTTCCCTCTCTACTCTTTTACCTCCTTTTGTTTTCTTGGCTTTAAAATAACGTATAAGATAGGGTAGGTTAAAAAACAGTAGGGCTTTGTAGACGCTTATGAACTGAGTCAGTAACTCAAAATGAAAATCATCCTTTTTGCATGTTATTTTACCCACAGCAAGTCAATAAAAAAGTCTATCTGGTAGCTCAATACAAAATAACCCAGAAGGTCAGTTTTTCCCCCCTGTATCTTGTTTTTAAGAGGGACCTGTGGGAGATACTTCAGGAAGGAGCTCAAGAAACAAGGAGTAGTGTAAACCTTCCCCTTGCACATCCTTCCCGCTTCTGGAAGTGAATCGCTTTGGGACTTCCAGAGCCCGAGACTGTATCTGGATCGTTGTTTCTGATAGCTGTCTGTGCACATATCCTTCCTGAATTTGTCTGAACCTTTTTTTGAACTCATTTATGGTTTTGGCTTCCATAGCATCCTGTGGCAATGAGTTCCACAATTTAATTACGTGCTTTGTGAAAGAGTACTTCCTTCTGTTTGTTTAAAATCTGCTGCCTGGTAATTTCATTGGGTGCCCGCTTGTTATGAGAGAGAATAAATCACAATTTACTGCTTGCTTTTCCACATTTTTCTTGATTTTTGTAAACCGTAGTCATCTTAACTTGGAAAACTAACGGCTGTACCTGGTGATTTAGGAGCTGTTGGTACAAAGTCTGTTCTGTACGGCGGTTAATCCTTTCTCACCTTGTGGTGAACTTGTCCTGGTGTTCCCATGTCTTCACGAGGTGAGGTAACCACACCAGTATGGTATTACTTGAGATGTGGATGTACTGGGATGTAGCAATATTCTGTATTAGTGTCATGTCTTTGGCGTAACTGTCTGCTGTTGCCACAGGAGCCGACATGATTTACAGCAGCTGCGTGGCTTTTCTTGCCTTGTGCTCCCAACATCAGCAGAGGCCTAAAAGCTCAGTGTGCTCAGTGTAAAGCAGTGTCATGGGTTAGAGGGACGATTTCCTCCGGTAATGAAGGCTTATTGTCTTCCTTTCAGATGAAACTGTACTGCAACATGCACTCAGGGGGGCACACCTAACACACCCTACCTCTTGCTGGGAATCCATGGGACTAAACTGGAGCTAGGCCTGTGTGAACTGTGTCACGACTCTTTGTCAGGAAGTGTAGTGACAGGACAAGGGGTAACAGCTTTAAATTGGAAAAGGGGAGATTTAGATCAGATACCAGAAAGAAATTCATTCCTGTGAGGGTGGTGAGACACTGGAACAGGACACTGGAACAGGTTGCCCAGGGGAGCTGTGGATGTTCCGTCCCTGGGAGTGTTCAAGGCCAGGGTGGATGGGGCTTTGAGCAACCTGGTCTGGTGGGAGGTGTCCCTGCCCGTGGCAGAGGTGTTGGAACTCAATGATCTTTAAGGTCCCTTCCAACCCAAACCATTCTATGATTCTGTATCTCCCCTGAACTGGTGTTGAGTACCCAGTGCTGTTTTGCTCTACACATACTCTCCTCTTGCACAGCAGTATTTGCTAATGTAGGCAGAGGCAACATAGATCTCTGTAGGAGTTTTAAACCATTTTTAACCGGTATTAAGCTTACCATTAAGTTATCTATACACGAGTCCTTTGCCATACTTTGTAGCATCACACAGTTATCCCCACAGATCTGGAACATTAACTCAAGTCCACATATTGAGAGGAAGTTACCTGAAGTCACATAAAGACATGCAGCAGAAGTGCAAGTATAATTTGGATTAGGTCTTTGTTTAATGCCTGTGTCTCACCCATCCTTTTCCCAGAATAGATTAAAAAGAAAGAAAATTCTAACAGCCTTAATGCAGATAAGGATCAGGTTTTGTAACGGGAGAGTCCTTTTGTAATTAGTACTTTGTCATATTTTTGCTGTGACTTTTGCTTGGCAAAGCACACTGCTGCAGACATTCCAGAGTCAGACTGGAACATTACTGATTGGTTTTGTGTCTCTGCAATTAAGGTCAGCTCTTCTTCTGTTCAGGTTTTTGCGCCGTATCCATTGCTGTGACCTCTGAGATACTCAATGTTCAGTTTGTCTTGCGTTAGAAAAAGAGAAATCAATATTATTCTGTCTTTTTGTAACCAGGCATATCCTGCAATCCCTGCTTATTACTTGTGTGTCCCTTAAGCCTCCAGTAGAGCTCTCACATCTTGTTTTACTGTGCTGGCATGACAGAGAGAGGAGAACTTCTGAGCAGGCTCCTCTGCCTGGGAACAGATGAAAGAACCGGTTTGCGCTTGTGGACCTTGTGTGCGCTGCCTACGAGATTGAGCTCGAACATGTTCTTTCCTGGGCTGAGTATTTCTTCTGCAGTTTGGGCTGCAGGAAATGTCTTCTGCGGGTTGAAGCAGCAAAGAGGTGTATTAAGGAGTCTTTTCAAGAAGGCCTGACATTACTTCTTTAACAGAAGTGAAAATAATTGCATTATTGATAGATTAGATGTCAGGCCACCGTGCCTTGGCCTCGAGAGAATAATTTGATGACACTGCATTTTATTTCATTTGTATCTGTACAAGTGAGAAGTTTAAAGCTATGAATCAATTCAAACTTTTAAGAGAATGTTTTCTTTTTATTTCCTAGGCTACTCGGCATGCAGAAATGGTGGCAATCGATCGGGTCCTTGAGTGGTGCAAGGAGCACAACAGAGATTACACAGAAGTGTTCCCACAGTCGGTGTTGTACGTCACCGTGGAGCCTTGCATCATGTGTGCAGCTGCCGTGCGCTTGATGAGTATCCTTTCAGGCTTATTTGTGCTGGGAAACCATCTGTCAAAATGCTGCTCTTTCGGCAGTGGGCACAGAGAGGGGCTTGGTGCTGTCAGGGAAAGCCATCGGGGTTACCACCTTGTGGTCTGAGAGTCTGCACCCACCTCCCTTTACCACGTGGTAAATAGGGAGGGACTCGAGAATGAAAGAGAAATGGTGCAATTAGGACAAACAACGATTTCTCTTAGAGACATGAAAATACAGTTTAGAGTTAGGTGTTACTGTGTAAAATGAGCTAATCTCAGTTCAGTGTCTGGTTTTGAACGTTGGCTTTGCGTGCGTCTGTTTGGAGATTCGTGCCTCTCTCCTGAGGAAGGCTGGATGTGCATCTTCAACCTCACACCTTACATTACTCAGAAGTAAGTTCTGATTTTATGAGACCATGAATGGTAGTGCAAACTAATCCAGTTTGAAAAGTACAAGCGCGTTGTTGTGAAATTTAATGACTACTTCAATCAGGCTGCTTTACTTCCTGCTTGTTTTTCGCTTTTAACTTCATACCTTAACTCCTTCACATAAATCCCACGGGTTGTATATGGTTGTCGAAACGAGCGATTTGGGGGCTGTGGCTCAGTTCTGAGCATCTCATCCGATGAGATGGTAGACACCGGAGAACCATTTGAAGTAAGCTATAAAATCAGTGAGGGTGCTGTGCCTACCTTCGTTGCCGTGCTTTGAGAATATTATGCATTAGTTTAAAAGAACTCAGATGAAAGATGACCAGAAGTCAAGTAAAGCTGGCTTTACAAGAAAATAACCTAAAAAAAAAATTTAAGTCCTTAAATTAAGGAAAAATGAGGGAAGGCCTGATGACAGTCTTAAAATAGTTACAAGAACACATCAAAGAGGAAAAAATTATACTCGTGAAGCAAGGTAAGGAATAAGTGTATCTAAAGGATGTGGAATACTTGGAACAGTAAGCGTATGCTGCAGGAAGAGATGAGGGAAAAGCTATTTTAAACTGCAGAATGTACAAACACATAATCATTAAAGATCAGGTTACAGCAACTTACCAAGTTACTGTTTTTTTTAGCTGAGCTACTGGAAATGATTGTAATTTTGCTCCCAGTCTACTCATGTACGAGGTAAAATCCATTAGCTACTGCGTCGTGTAGTTCAAATCCCAAAATAAATATGGACTGCAAAAGCAGCAGAGGAGATTTAGATGAGGTAACAGGAAACTTTCTGAACAGTAAGGGTACTGAAGGACTGGAACAGTGTCTGGGGAGAATGAGGCATCTTTGTCATTTAAGACAGGCTGGACAAGCATTCAGTGGATGTATAGAATATGTAAATCTAGACGTTTTACAGCATTATACTAGTGTGTGTATACACATAAATACAGAGAGAGAATTACACCATTATATTAATTACATTATACACAGTTGTGGCTGATCCTGCCTTAAACAAGGGTACTGATTAGGGTTCTTAGACTTCTTTTCCACACTTAATGTTTCTCATTTAATGAACGTAAAAAATAAGTAATATATTTCAGCATTGTAAATAAGCACTCAAGGCTCAGAAAGAATTTTAGTCAGAAAGAAAGACAATGCTGCTTGGCAGTCTGGTGTAAAAACATCAAGCATCTTTCTGTCAGGGTGTTTGTGAGGTTGGCACCTGGATGAATTTGTAGAGTCGGTACTGGAAGAGTGTTCATTTGCTAACATTAGCACATGGTATTTAATTTTTCTCTATGTTCAGAAGGAAGAAAGGAGAACATTCTTGCAACTACAAGCCCTTCCTTTGTTTCTGTAGGGAACTGCAGTGGGATGCATAGGTGTGATTCAGTGTTTTGAAACGCTTTGTCATTAACGTTTAGGGCCTGGAAAAGTACTTCAGAAGGACCAAAAGGGTCTGAGAGGTGATTGTCAGGAATAAAGAATAGGTGTGTGGACATGTGTTGCCTGCTGGGAATCTTACCTAGAAATACCTTGGTGTATGTCTCGTACATTTCCAAGTGCTTGAAGTGTATATGAAGTAAGTTGGGAGCACATTAATAAGACAAAAAAAATAAAGGAAACTGCATTAATATTTTTCCTAAGTTAGGGAAATTACTTACTCTACAAAGCCTCAGCTTAGTATTTTTTAAACATATGAGGTATTCAACCTGCAAAGGAGATTTTCTGACCCCTAAATAGTTAAAGGTCCGTGTTAAATTAGTGGAGTCGACAGTGCAGCTGTTTACAATTACTCTGTTCTTGGGGCATTACTGTGAAGCAGAGAATACCTAATTCTTTAGATGCTCTCATGACCAGCCTTCTCATTTGACCAGTGTGTTTCAGGCTATCATGCCAAAGAAGCAGTGGAAATGTTAAAAGCTTTCTACAGACAAGAAAATCCCAATGGTAGGTTTCACATTAATGGACCCATTTTGATCCCAACCTAATTTGCTGGCGCTGGTATTACTGTAATTCACTTCTGATGGGGTTTTTTTTTCCTCCCTTTCTGTTTCTTCTTGGCAGCACCAAAATCGAAAGTACGGAAAAAGGACCATCGTAATTAGCCCTGTGCTGATTGGAGACAGAAACTTACCGACAAGTTATGCACGAAGGTTTCTTCAGTGTCCTCCTTTTTTTTAAAATGTACAGTCCAATTAAACTATGTCTAATTTTCTGTACAGAGTTTTTACTAATCGGATGCTACCTGTTCCTGCGTTTCTGTGTGTGTGATTTCTTGTTACCGTACACGACCAAGCAGAAGAATAAGTAGCTGTTTTCAGAAAGAGAAACATTTATGGCTCAAGTTCACTTGTTCACAGCCAGATGGATCCATTACAGAATCACAGAATGATCTGGGCCTGGAAGGGACCGCTGGAGATCACCTAGTTCAACCCCCCTGCCAAAGCAGGGTCACCCAGAGCAGGTTGCACAGGAACATGTCCGGGTGGGTTTTGAATGTCTCTGGAGAAGAAGACTCAACCACCTCTCTGGGCAGCTGAACAGGCTTCCAGTTCTCTACCACCCTCAAAGTAAAGAGGTTCCTCCTTGTGTTTAGATTAAACTTCCCGTGTTCAAGTTTGTGCCTACTTCCTATTGTCCTCTCACTGGGCACCACTGAAAAAAGACTGGCCCCTTCCTCTTGACACCCACCCTTTAAGTATTTCTAGGCATTGATCAGATCCCCCCCCTCAGTCTTCCCTTCTCCAGACTAAGTCCCTCAGCCTTTCCCTGTAAGAGAGATGTGCTCTAGGCCCCTCATCATCTTTGTAGCTCTTTGCTGTACCCTCTCCAGCAGTTCCCTGTCCTTCTCGAACTGGGGAGCCCAGAACTGGACACAGCACTCCAGATGGGGCCTCACCAGGGCAGAGCAGAGGGGCAGGATCACCTCCCTCGACCTGCTGGCCATTTGTTAAAATGATGCCATTCTGTACAGCACATTCTAGAGTATTTTCTTTCTTCTTGTCTGTGGAGAAGCATCGTGCTTTTCAATAGTACCCATTTTCCTAGTCAAATGCAAGTGAATCTCTTGGAAGGTGACGTTTAATCAAAAAAGCGTACAAGGAATTGTCCAGTCCTTGGAAGACTTGATATGACCATTACAGTGGTTCAGTGGTTCTTTATTGTTTCTCACACCCCCTCTGGCATATGCTGGATTTTCAAACACAACTCCTGGAAGTCCATACATAGGCAGACAGGTATATGCAGAGTCGCGTGTCTCAGATTGTATATGCTGTTGCTGATGAGCGTTGGGAAGGGTCACTTGGCTGCCCAGCATGGAATCATAGAATTGTCTAGGTTGGAAGGGACCTTTCAGATCATCTAGTCCAACCATCAACCCAACACTGACAAAGCCCATCATGATTATCAGCATTTTACTCAGATTTTCCTACAACAATGTGGAGAATCTCCCCCACAACTCCCTGCAGACTGCCCACCCCCCTCATGTGTATGAGCACAAGAGATGTTCTGTGGTTAAGGATCCGCCAAGAAGTTGGAAGTTCTTGGCTACCAGTTTCTAGCAACCAAAACGAGCTGAGTGATGGATGTGGAAGCAGGAGATTAAATTGGTAATAGCACGAAGAAATTACCACTGGGCTGCTCATCTTTTCGTAGTCTTGGGTGGCTTTGTCATTTCCATGCACTTTGCTTGCCGGTGCAGTAATTTATAATCCAGAAGAGGGCCTTGCAGTTCCACTGATGAATTAAGAGTACGAGAACAGTTCAATCTTCATTAGGTACCTCTTAGTGGCTGCTTATCTTAAGCATGAAACTGCTTGTAGTTTATTCAGCTGATACTCAGAACAGTGAGAAATGCCTTTTTTTTTTAATTGATTAGAATTCTGTGACTATAAAACCTGATAATTCCAATAAAATACTTGCAAAAGTATTTTTAAATAGCATGAAAAGCACTACTTTCTCACCACTGCTCCTATTAGCCTAGAATTTGCATTTTGTGTATTTACTCATTGTTTACACAGTGACATGGGAAGGAGCTTTTTTACCTTAATAGCTATATTCAGAGTTTAGAAACAGTGTTCTTTTAACTTAAGCCCTTTGACTGATGCCCGTGGCCTTCCCCATTCTCCTGGCTATTCCAGCACCCTTTCAGCCTTTTCCTGTCCATCAGCAGAAGAAGTTGTGACCCTGTGTAGGTCTTCTCAGCTTTGGAGCTGAGAGGGCTCATGAGCCAGACAGCTCAGCTGGAAAAGCTAATTGGGAAAAGACCATTTTAAATGACTGATGGCTTTATTGGAAAGAAACGGTCACTCCTGACAGAATGACAGAATGATACGGGGTTGGAAAGGACCTCTGGAGGACGTCTAGTCCAACCCCCCTGACAAAGCAGGTCCTCCTAGAGCAGGTTCAACAGGAACTTGTCCAGGTGGGTTTTGAATATCTCCAGAGATGAAGACTCCACCACCTCTCTGGGCAGCCTCTTCCAGGGCTCTGCCACCCTCAAAGTAAAGAAGTTTCTCCTCATGTTGTGATGGAACTTCTTATGTTCGAGTTTGTGCCCGTTACTTCTTGTCCTGTCACTGGGCACCACTGAAAAAAGACTGGCCCCTTCCTCTTGACACCTACTCTTTTAAGTATTTATAGGCATTGACCAGATCCCCCCTCAGCCTTCTCTTCTCCAGACTAAAAAGACCCAAGTCCCTCAGCCTTTCCTCATAAGAGAGATGCTCCAGCCCCCTCATCATCTTTGTGGTCCTCTGCTGTACCCTCTCCAGCAGATCCCTCTCTTTGAAGTGGGCAGCTCAGAACTGGACACAGTACTCCAGATGGTACTTGGCTGCTGATTGATAGAAGATACTATTTATCTGTACAGATACAGTCAGTTCTCAACTTCAGCCTTGCAGAAGTTACTGAAGCCCAAATTAAATGAAGGTGTTGGACTTCTGGCTTTTCACTGACCCTAGTGACAGCAGGAATTGGAGCCTACGTGTTTGGGAGCAGGACCTAAATCTCTTGGCTCCTGTTTTTCTACAGAAAGGCTGAGAACACTTTCCTTACCCGCTGCCTTCTCTCAAAATGGGATCTCGTTAATATTTGGGTAGCGTGACAGTAGGAGCCATGAAAATAAGTGGAGAGATTGCTGGTAGTAGGACAGAACGTGCTTTCAGAAGCTGTGTCCAAGTCTGCAGTCCGTAGAAGTGGAACAGAAATGTTTTGTCACAGCTGTCAGTGGTAACCTGTCTCTGAGAAAATGGTTTTAAGTCCCGTTCAAAGCCAAAGGAGACTCAAGAGGGTGACAAAGGCAAAAAATTTCTCTTAGGAGTGATCAAGGGTAATAATGTGTGTGTTAGAAAAGGGGGATGAAGGGAGCAGCGTAGCAAGCTAAAGACTATTGTGTTACAGAAAGGTTATAAAAGATGCTTCTGTTTATTGTATATAGCGTAACGAATGAGCAAAAAAAAACCCAGTCTAGTATGAAAAGGCACATTTGGATGTGTGGTTTTTTCAGTATAATCATTAGTTTGGGGAATGAGCTGCTAAAAGATTACACTGAAAGCAAAAATGTAGCCCATTCTCCTTAAAATTCCTATTCCTTCTGTGAGCAAGAACAAGTATCGTTATGTGGGTGTTTTTATCAAAGAAGGAAATTGACTTATGTTTGAAGAGAAGCTGCTGCTCAGAGCCGTGGTGGGACATCTCCACAGCTGCCAGGCTTGTGGCTGTCTCCTCCAGGCTCCTACCTCAGTGACAGCAGGAGCCCACAGGGGCTGGTTCTGTCGGCCTCGGCTTGCCCCTGCTGTGGCTGGGGCAGTTGTCCCTCACCAATATGCTGCAGCTCTACCTAACCATGAGGTTTGTGTTTGTCAGGTACACAAATTTGGGCCTTCCACAAGAAATGATGGAGATCCTGGGCAGAAGGGTCTGGGGTCAGGCTCAGAGGAACATCTCCATGGCTGGGAGAAGGCAGGAGGCAGCCATGACAGTTACAACCCGCTGAGCTGCCCGGTTTCACTGCTCCAGACCAGAAAGTGAGCTTGACAAGAAAGGAATTGGACAATACGGAAAGAAGAACGTTAGAAAAAAGATCTGAGCTGTTCTTGGAACGCTTATTCAGCAAGGAGAGGACAGTTGCTCGTGGCTGTGGAGCACGGGCTTGGTTTGTAACCAGTGCTACCGAATAAAACCCTGCAGCCAAACACGCCAGAAGCACCCGGGGGACCGGGAGCTGGTGGGTCACAGCCTGGAGGAAGCGTTGCTGCCTGCTCGCTGGGGACAGAGGGCTCGGGCTGTGGCTCTAGTTGTTGGAAGAGCAACAGCTTTAATTGTTGCAGCCACCTGGAGAACTCGGAGCAGCAGCTTATAAATAATGCTATTCATTTGCACAGCGCTTTCAGTTATTTTTATCTATTTGTGTCTCGGCTGCCACAGCGCAGGCCTCAAGAGCAGCAGCGAATATATTCAACTGGTTTATTTAAAGAGGTTTAAAAGCTTCGCATTACCATTTCCCCCCACCCCACCACCCCTTGCTGCTTGATAAACAAATACGTATGCTTCGGCCTTGCATTTACCTTGGACTTGTGTTTTTGACGGTTCATCACCGGCAAAGGTGGTTTTATTTCAGCCTTTAGTTTGCTTGTCGATAGCCTGGACATCGCAAGCTGCCGAGGCAGTTAGGAGGGCAAGGAAGCAAAAGAGCCCGGCTTTGTCTCTGCTAAAGCGATTACAATTGAATATCCAAGGCTATAATAAATACGTTCTTGTGACTCGCGCACCAGAGGAGAGCCTCAATCTAAATTATAGCTTTGGGTTTTGAAATGCTCACTGATCCATTCCATTCCCATTAAGAGCGTCTTCCGCTCGGCGAAATTAAGTGATATCTTTACATGACAGTTTAATTTAATTAATTTATTTTTCGATACGTGCGTTTATGGAGTTTCTCCATTAAGCCCTTGAAATGTTTGTAGGTCCCATGCGTTAATGTAAATGCGCCATGGCCCATAATTACCTTTGGCAGGCTCAGGGCACTGATAAAAAGATTATGTTTTTAAAAACTAAAGTCTTCAAACTTCCCCGGTGCTTGGCAGGAAATCTATTTCTGTGTTTTATTTGGAGCGAGGCTGGGGAGCCTGCAGCCAACAACTCCAGTGTAGGCAGTAACTGCTACATTTCAGAAGAAAATACATTTGCCGCTAAATGAGAGCAGGGGAGAGGAAGACAATTAGTGCCAGAGCACTAGAGGCAGCTGTTTATTTGTTTTGCCTCCTGGCTGCCAATATATACTCTTATCATTAAAGTCCATCTAGAAACGGGGTATTTTCTATGAAATTACTTTGCAAAACATGGATCTTTGTCTTTTTAAGGGGCTGCCCCAAAGTGAGTTTATCTTCCTTTTTCACAATAGCTCGGCTCTAGCCAAGAACGCCGGATTCTCCCCTCGCCTCCTCCTCCCTCCTTTTCTAAAAATGAACTTTTCAGGGAAATAAGGAATTCGGAGAAGTTTGAAGCGGAGCAGATGGCCAAGAGTGATCCAATAGGATGTAAAACTTGGGTTAGGTAGTCGCTTGGCAGGCGAGTGCAAGTGAGCCCGTGATGTTTCCATAGTGATGTTTTCACATGGTGTCTTCCTTTTGTCTTTTAAAAATCTAAGTGATTTAAAAGAAAAAAAAAAAGGGGGGGGGGGGGGGGATAAAATATGAAGAGCTCTGTAGACCTGAATATTTAGCGTGGTATATTTAACTCTGCCCTTCCCAGGGGCAGTGACTTGGGCTCGTTGCTGCTTCTGGCTGATGAGCCATGCACCGACCTCAGCTATGGTGACACATGGCTGCTGTGACACTCGGCTGCTGTGACACTCGTGGGGGCCAACCGTGTGGCTGGATAAAGCAGGGACGGCTTCTGAAATGAGGACCTGACTCAGATTGTAATGTTCTTGGAGGGGGAATCTCTTGGGCACTCATTTTTGTGGCGTCAGGATTCTACATTTACGTCTGGGGGAAGGTTTGCCGTGGCTCTCCTCTAACCTTCAGAGCTTTCTCTACATGCCAGGAGGCAGCGTAATAAAAATTGATGCTTCCCATGACTTCGATTCCTACTTTCTCTTTTGAAGTCTGAGAGGTAGCCATTACAGTCACGTTAATTGGTGAGGATATAAACAACTGCCATTATCAGTGCAGCCACATTGTGCAGGAGAAACAAGATCTGTGGGGAGAGGCAGAAGCTTCTATTAAGCCAAATACATTCAGGAAAAAAAACAACTAGGCAAGATTTTCAACAACCAGCTGTAGGGACACCGAGTTCAAGAAGCTTACCAGCTTTTTCCACACACCTAACGGAAGTAAAATGAAAATAAGTACACGGTTGTATATACTTAGACTAGGAAGAAATTCTTTGCTGTGAGGGTGGTGAGGCACTGGAAGAGGTTGCCCAGAGAAGCTGTGGCTGCCCCATCCCTGGAGGTGTTCAAGGCCAGGCTGGATGGGGCTTGGAGCAACCTGGTCTGGTGGGAGGTGTCCCTGCCCATGGCAGAGGAGTTGGAACTGGATGATCTTTAAGGTCCATTCCAACCCAAACCATTCTATGATTCTCCCTTCAAACCTTGCTTTTCTTGAAAACAAACAAACAAACAAAAAATCTGGACAAATTTGACTATCAGCTGGTTTGAGCAGAAAAAGAGGTTGTAGGAGTTGTAGGAGCCTGGCCTCCCAGCAGACCCTCTCTGCTGCTTCTGGGCAGGCACATCAGCAGCTGTGCAAGAGCTTAGTGAGGACCCAATTCCATCTTCCCTTCCCAAAACCTCCCAAAAGCAGCCGCTCATTGACTGAGCCCCTCACCCCCCAGGGAGACTCTCCTGAGGAGAAGCAGCCTCTTGTAGGAGTGCTGTGGGGCAGGGGGAGGGTACTTCACATTACCTGTGGTTTACTAATCCCAGATTGAACTCCCCTGAACGCTGTGGTGCAAGCAATTAAGTCAGTTTTAGCCTGGGGACAGAGTTATCCAGCTGCACCTGTGTGCCCTGGCCTCACACCTACACTCGGAGCTCCCTGCTGAGGAAACCCTCTGCCTGTGTAGTGCCCAGCCTGTGATTACTAAATCTGACCCTGGAGACAGCAAATACTTGGGGTTTTTTTTAAAAAAATTAATTTTCTTACTCTCTGCCATTTCTTCCCAGTCGTGCTTGTGCAGCGCTAGCCTGAATGAATCATTCAAAACTATGCCTGTTCAGTGCACATTTTAATATTTAAGCGTGTTTATCCTGACAGGGAGCTCCATCAGGATGCTCGAGCTGCCCATGACAACAGGGAAGGCTGAAAGCTCTCAGCCACCGTTGCAAGAAAACCTTGATTAGTGACAATTTAGGGCTCTTCAGTAGCATTTCCACCGCAGGGGAAGATCTGGCAACCTTGGTGCCAGAGGAAATGGGCACAAATTTGCACATAAGAAGTTCCATCTAAACATGAGGAGGAACTTCTTCACTTTGAGGGTGGCAGAGCTCTGGAAGAGGCTGCCCAGAGAGGTGGGAGAGTCTCTGTCTCTGGAGACATTCAAAACACACCTGGACACGTTCCTGTGCAACCTGCTCTGGGTGGACCTGCTTTGGCAGGGGGGTTGGACTGGATGATCTCCAAAGGTCCCTTCCAACCCATTATTCTGTGATTCTGTGGTGTCAAACAGCTCAGGGAATTTCAACCTATGGATTTACCTATAGAGTTATGGAGTCCTTGCAGTGCCACAGAGAACGGCAGAGGGATGGGTTGGAGCTGGGCCCTGTGGAGTGGCTCAGACTCTTTCCCATCTTTCCCTTAACCTTGGGTGTTTCCTCAGAGCTTGCTCACTTCACCGCGTTGCACTGAAACTTTATTCAGTCTCGGACCAGGCAGGGTGAGTCTTTAATCCTCCTGTATACCCCGTGGCAGAGCTACAGAGCGCTCACATTCGGAGCCACCTGCCTGTTCATTTCAGATTTCAGACCACCCTTGCTATTCAGCAGCCACCAGCGCTTGCCCCTGCGCCGAGGCTGCAGTCACAAACCTATCTCCGAGGTCTCTCTGTGTCTGGTCCTGTGACGAGCTCAACCCAATTGTACCGAGGAATGTGCCTTCCTATCACTCTCACCTGGAATTTTTTCATTCTGCAACCTCCTGCTGCCCTCCCCAAAAGAGGTGAGGAGCTGCACCATGAAGCTGAGGAGCCTCTGCCCTCCCGCCTTTCTGCTGCTCCAGCAAGAATAATGCCAGCTACTAAGAAGGAATAACCCGTGAGGAGCCTAATGAAACAGCAATCTGGCATTAGGATGTGTATATATTGCCATTTGTTAAATTGACAGATGACATTTGGAACATGCAGTCCCTATTCATTTTTTTTTTAAAAGCTAAATACTCTCTTGAAATAAAGTCTTTGCCACGAGTCTTAAAGCTGATTTCCAGCCCAGACAGGGCCAGCTGTGCTTTTACACATTTCTGGGCACAAGGTCAGATTCCTGGCAGCTATAAAATTTATTTTGCAATGAACTGGACAATTCATGAACAATAAACAGTTACCTGGCTCCCAGATTACCTTGGGCTCTACACCTTTATTTTCTTTTCCCTGCCACCTTTCCATGTAGAATTCTTTATGAAAGAAAAAAAACAGAGTTTTGACAGTTTTTTAATCGGCTTGAATTTCACCACCTGCTACCTAGTCCCACTCGTCTACATTTTCATGTGTCTCCAATAACAGGGTGCCAAAGGGAAGGTCCAAACACCTTCAACAATAGCATAAAGCTTATTCATGAGCAACAAAGACTGAGCTTTCTTAGAGACAAATACCTCAGATGTTATATTTTCGGAGCAGTTAAGAGTGCGAAGGGACTCGGCTCATCCAACTCAAAAGCACAGAATTCATGGTAGAGATGCGATGTTCCTTTACACCTTCAAAGCCCTGTCAACACTTTCAATAGCATACTTCTGATAACTTCCATTTCCAACTCCAGAAATATTCAGAAGAAAGAGGTGCCCAGACTTTATCAAAGTTGTGCTCTGAGACATGCACTTGGCTGTTACCTCACAGGCTTCTTCATCAGTTTTATTGATAAAAGTCCAGGGAACTCATCTGACTGGTGTTTATTTGATGTCTTTTCAAAGTCATTCCATTTTAACACTAGGATGTCATTCCACTATTGCTACGCTGCCACTTTGGCTTATTTTTGCACATAAAAGAGCAAAAATTAAGCCTTCAAACACGCAGAAAGGTTACTAACTAGATGGCTACCATTGACTAAAAGGAGGGAAGCACCTTCCATGGGCGTACGCGTATAGAAGATGAGAGCAGGGTTTCATCTCACGCCCTTTCAGTGACTAAACCAAGGTTGGTAAAAGGTAAAAATCTCTTGAGGGATGCTTTCTCCAGCAGCTAAGGCAAGAGAAGCGTGGTCAGCAACCCTCTCACTCGGTGGCGGATTCGCCAGGAGTCACAGCCACAGGGGAGCCACAAGAGGAGCAAGAGCCTGCAGAATGTTTGAGTCACGGGGAGGCTTGCTTTCTTTAAGTTAAAAAAGAGTTCTTAAATGATTTACATATGAATTGCTTCTAATGAGGACACACAAGCTCAGTTTTCCAGCAGACTTTCAACAAGGCCAAAATTAAGGAGACAATTACACGGCAGAATACTAGACTGAGATCCTCATGGTTTTTATGTCAACAGTGAAGTCAGGCACTGCTGGTGGGTGGGAAGCAGCTCTCTTTAGGGATGTTGAGCTGGTTGATTTTCTGATTACTTCAGAGAATTTTAAAAATAGCAAATTATAATAACAGGCCTATAGACTCTGTTAGCAGCTTTCTGATTAATGTGAACATCAAGTTACACACTAAGTTCTCGTCCATAAGGTACGCTGTTCAGACATTTTTCTAGATGCTATTTTAACCTGTGTCTTCTGAGTCACATTAGTCAAAAGAATTGGCCTGTAATTTAATTATTGCAAATGGTGCATCGGTGAGTTATTTCCTAGGAAAGAGAGTTAAGAAAACCCAACACTGCAATTAGTGCTGAAATGGAACCCTTTTGCTTTGGCCTTTCGAAAATTTTTCCGTATGATGGGAGCCAAGTGAGACTGAAAGAGTTTAGAAAATTCTATTAGAAAGTCATCTTCACCCAGAGCTTTCCCAGAGACCACAGGTTTTATGACTTTTTATTTCTTCCCGTGCTTTGGGACTACCTAACTGTTGCCTAATTTCCTGCAGAATTATAGGTATTTCCAATTTACTTAAGAGACCTTGAGTCTGTTCAGCTGTGCAAATGACTCAGATTAGTTACAGGATTTTAGAACTCAAGGTCCACGGGGTTTGTAGTTTGTGCGACAGATGACCATGCACAGGAACTGCCTAACCCTCTGTGCTTGCTTTCCTTCCTGAACTGCACTGCCAGCAGCTCCCAGACACTTCCTCAGGGCTCTTAATTTCTGTTTTTCTACCATTTTGTAAGCAAAGGATTCCCCACTTTTGCTTCTCACAGAAATGTAAGTACAATGCAGTTGTGCATCCAATCCCATTAAGCAAGAGAACTTCACTCTATTGCTTCTTCATAACCACACAGCTTGATAATTTAGAACAGTAACATTGAGGACTCAACAAAATCAACAGCATAAAGGGTTCTCAGTGGGATTCAGAGACTCTCTCAAACTGAGGTAAAGAGCCTGGAAAGGCTTTAAAGCCCTGTTATGACTGAAAGCACCAATAAGGTGAAGAGCATACGAAGTTCTGTGATCCAGCCTTCCTTCTACACTATCATCTTTCAACTCCACTGTGTATCTTGTGGATACTTTGGGCCATTCACACTCCACAGGTGAAGAGCATGCCTTGCAGCACTTGGGTCTGAAACACAGTCTACCCATGTCCAACTCATCCAGCACTCATTACCTTGGGCACACATTAACTTGGGGAGCACATCTGGACTTTTCCTTTCAGAGATCTCCAGAACACAGCTTGCTGTCCTGTAGTGTAGATTACAGAATCACAGAATGCCATGGGGTTGGAAGGGACCTCTGGAGGTCATCTAGTCCAACCCCCCTGCCAAAGCAGGTCCTTGTAGAGCAGGTTGCACAGGAATGTGTCTAGGTGGGTTTTGACTGTCTCCAGAGACGGAGACTCCCCCACCTCTCTGGGCAGCCTCTTCCAGGGCTCTGCCACCCTCAAAGTGAGGACGTTTCTTCTCGTGTTTAGATGGAACTTCTTACGTACAAGTTTGTGCTGGTTACTTCTTGTCCTGTCACTGAGCACCACTGAAAATAAGGCTCCAAAATACAGACAGCGCACAAGGTTGGAACTTGCCAGTGAATTTAAAACCCCTCTTACACACAGTTGAGCTCTTCTGTGAGTGAGGACTCTACCACTTCACATCTTGGCTGAACCAGGTTGTGCCCTCCAATGAAATCCATGAAATACTCAAGTGATATTTCATTTTTGGCCTACAAAGTGCACTTACGTTCTGCCTGACAAAATAAAAAGATCAGAAATCAAAAGGGATAGGGAAAGAAATGGCACAAAAAGGAAAAATTCTAATAAACACGAAAGATGGGGTAAGTCAGACTGCCACAAATGCAAAATGCTAACGTGCAACATCATTAAAGCCTCGATCCTGTGTAATGTGTAGAGCTCACATGGGAGCATATTTTACTTACAAGGAAGGAAAACAGTCCTATTTCCAATATGTTTATCTTTTAACTTCCCTTTGCTAAAAAACATGTTTGTTATTAAATTAATTATTTCGGGAAAAGGCAAGAGAGATGGGTGTGGTGGAGTTGGAAAAAAGAGAAATAGTATGAGTTTGAACTAGTTTAAAAAAATTGACCCATGCACCCATGGAACATGCTGGAGACCAAGTTTCTACTCTTCAGCTGTTTCTGGAGGCTGAAAGGAGTACAAATGGACTGAACTGGTTCTGCACTCCACAGGAGGTTGCACCAGAAGATCTGTACCATTTGTCCTTCAAGGTAGAGAGCAAGACACAAAAGGAAATGTAATCAGAACGAGCCACACAATCTACATACCCCAGTTGGGGATTTTTCCACTTGATCTTTAATACAAGTCAGGGAAGCCAAGCTTGGGACTGGACTGGATGCAATCTTTCTGCGGTGGGAGAGGTAGCTGTTAAAAACTATTTCTGCCCTCCACCACTTCTAACCACTTTCTAGAACTTGGTGGACTGATGCTTGTGTTGGCAGGTGGCTTCACTGCTCCAGGTAGACTCATAGTGGGAAACCCCACCAGCTGTAAAAATCCCTTCCCTATACCCACTCTCCCCTTCCTTCTCCTCCCAGAAGTCCTGCTGGCTCAGTGTATCCATGTCCCACTGGAACCAGACTGCATTCACCTGGCTGTATACCCCTACTCCCTACAGCATCTGTGCTGGGCTTTGGTCAGCGCACCACGCTTGATCTGCCCAGCACACACAGAGGACCTCCAAGGTCCTCTCCACTACGGGATGCAGGTGGTAAAACTAAACATGTGTGAGACGTATTGAGAGCAATTCAGACTTGTTCATGGCTGATAGAGCAACACATGCTGGTAGCGCAAAAGGCCAACAGCATGTCAGGCGACATGAAAAGAAATGTGGCCAGCAGGTCAAGAGAGGTGATTCTGCCCCTCTACTCTGCTCTGGTGACATCCCACCTGGAACACTGTGTCCAGCGCTGGAGCCCTCAGCACAGGAAGGACGTGGACCTGTTGGAACAAGTCTAGATGAGGCCACAATGATGCTCAGAGGCCTGAGCACCTCCCCTATGAGGACAGGCTGAGAGAGTTGGGGTTGTTCAGCCTGGAGAAGAGAAGGCTCCAGGGAGAACTTATAATGACTTTCCAGTACCTAAAGGGGGCCTACAGCAAAGCTGGGGAGGGACTCTTGATCAGGAAGTGGAGCAATGGGATGAGGGGTAATTTTACCTGAAAGAGGGGAGACTTAGGTTAACTATCAGGAAGAAATTATTTCCTGTGAGGGTGGTGAGACACTGGAACAGGCTGCCCAGAGAAGCTGTGGCTGCCCCATCCCTGGAGGGGTTCAAGGCCAGGCTGGATGGGACTTTGAGCAACCTGCTCTAGTGGGAGATGTCCCTGCCCATGGCAGGGGAGTTGGAACTTGATGATCTTTAAGGTCCCTTCCAACCCACACCGTTCTATGATTCTATGTACTTTTTATTTCCAGGGTATGGGTTTTCAGCAGGTCCCAACTGGCCACAGTTTTCAGATTCCTTGGCTGTTCCTGTGTTGCAGTATAATAAACGAAGGCAGATTATTCAGTTCTCAGTGCCTTTGCCTGAAGAGATATAAATCACACCGTAGGTATTATTTCCTCATATGTTGTGTCATTTGCTGAACAATTAAGAGTGAGTTGCTGGAGGATTAATAAGTGAGCCAAGGCTACAGAACATAACGCAACTCCACAGCAAGAGATGGCAATGCAATTCTTTAATACTGTAACAGTATTTCATGTAAAACCAGATGATGTAAAATCAATGCCATGCTAAATTGTGTTTTCCCCTTCAGTCCTTTTAAACTTAAAAAAAAATGGGAAAGGTACCAACATCTCATAAATAATCTCTAAATAATTTGTTACAGGCTGATCTTAAGTGGCACTCTCACAAACCCATATGTATGTTAAAAACCCTCATATGTATACATTATATAGACTATCAATTATAACAGCTGAAAGTAAAATAAATGTGATGAGTGTACATCTACTTCAGCATCCATTACGTTTCATCTTTCTGGGAAAATGCTATGTTCATTCCAAGTTATATATCTTATAAAGTTAACACAAACATACAGTTTGGTTTTAGTCATATCAAAACTAAGTATCTACATCCAAGACACGTGCAATTATGCAGAAGTTTATAATATAAACTGCATATAAATGAGTAATAAATTACTAGTTTTTAATAGAGCTCCACAGAGAAAAGACCTATCACAGATGCTTTGGCAGGTAAATTAATAGACTCACCATTGCAAAACTGGACTTCTTTCAATAAACCTGGCTCTGGGGTGTGATTTTGGACCACTGGGACCCAGAGTGGGTCAAAAAGCCCCCAGACAGTTCAGAGGGGGATTTTTTTGGCTGTTTCTTTGAAAGCTTCTTGACGGACAACGGATACTGGCCCCCACCTGCCAGGTTCCCAGGATGGTGCCACAAAAAGCCTGCCTCTGGGGCCAGCGCTGGCTCCACTGGCCACAGCTCGAGGGGACCCAACAAACCACCCTCCCCTTCCTTCTCTTCCCCATGGAACATGTTGAACCCCTGCTCCATGGAAAACACCCGGCTGTTGCTAGCACAGCAATTACACCGCAGGAAAACTCGCTTCCAAATAATTTAGTCTTTATTTACTCAGAGGGGAAATAAAAAAAAAAAAAAGAAAGAAAAAAAAGCTAAAAGGTGAAAGTTAATGAGGTACTGGAACGGGAATTATTTTACAGTAATAAAATACTTTGCATGTTTGTAAGGGCACAACGTCAAGCACAGATCTACAGAGAGCCCTTCAGAGCAAGCTTTCCTCAGGATCCTACACTTCTGCACAAAACTGGGTAAGGGGAAAGCTCCATCAGCCTGTCCCACCACACCAAGAAACCAAGAAAGACTAGGGCAAAAAAGAGAAAGCGAGCAAGCAGAGAAAACAACCTTTCTTTCTATTTAGGTTAACTTTACACGTGAAGTTGTGGGTATTTGTAACGTTTTTTAAACCTAAAGTTGAAACTATTCCATATCCCAGCTCCGTGGTCCCACTATTTATTTAGTTCACAAAGTTTGTGGTGCAGGCAATGTTTCTCATTTGGCTGCTTTTTAAGTTAGTGTATTCACACATAAATAAGCTAAACCAGGAGATGCTTTTCTGCGTAACTGGCAGAACGCGCCGGGGGGCGAGAGCGCTCGCCAAGTTGGAGCAGGAGCACGGATCGTGATCAAGACATCGTGATAACACCTAAGAAAGGGACGATGAGATGCAGAGCTCCAGGCTTCACTTCTGCCACTGACCCCTGCAGACAGGACGAGCGCTGCTCAGTGTCTCCGTTTGCTCCGCTAAATCGCGGCACGCTCAGTAATACAGCAGCTGGGGGAGGTTTGAGGCTAAACTCATGCAAACCAATTTTGATTCCTCCCATCATGTCTCTCATTAAGTGTAAAGCACCTCCAGGGAAAGGCAGCTGATTAAACAGATTCCTCTGTGACATAATGAATTTACAAAACCCCTCCAGTTTCGCCGGAGATGTTTGGGGAAAAAATACCTTCAGCCACCGACGGCAAAGTGTCCACCGAGAGGGAAAAATCACTGCATTTCCTCTGCCTTGGGGCCTGACAAACCCTCCACACCTGCCTTGGGGGCTGTGAGGAGATGCCTTCCCGCAGCGAGGTATCACCTCTCCGTGCAGGAAAAGAGTACCAGGCTTTTTCCAGCATTCAGATCCTGTTTTTAATGTGACTCAGCTCTGCAAAAGTCCATAAGGATGACACGGGCTGTGCTTTATTAGCAGTTAGGTTAATGTTTGGAAATAAAAAGACTGATGGTTTTATCTGTTTAATCGTTTGGCGCTGCCAAGAGCGACCATAAGCACAGCCCAACGGTGCATGGAGGGAGTACAGCCTGACATTCATTTCCCACCACTAAAATCCAAACATTAGCCCACAAGTTGCTTCTCAGGCTGGCAGGGCAGGCAGCCAGCACCGCAGCTATTGGAGTGACTCAATGATCATAATTTTTCTTCATGGAGATTTTCAGCCTCCTCGCAATGGAAGGAAATAGGGATGGATGAGGTGGGCTAATTTCAGAGTCTGGCAGTTCATTTCTGGTTTGGTTTTGAATTTTTTTTCCCCAGCTTTGCTGTGCCCTCAGCTGAACTGGGCTACAGAGCTGCAGGCTAACAGCCTCCTCTAATTTTTCCCCCAATATTATTTCACTTATGTGTGTGCATGGGGGTGCCCCTCTCCCTTTTTTCTTAAGTCTCGTCTTCTCAGGTACATTCTTCAGCAAACAGTAGCTGCAATGCGGATTTCACCACCTGTAGCCAGGCAAGGCAACTGCCCTGCCATATGCAGCCAGCAGAGCAGCTATAGCAATTCATCACCCAGAAGAGATGAGACGGCCAGATCTCCCGGGCAGCTGACACCCAGACAACACCAGATGTGGCAGATGCCATCAGTCCAAAGAGCAGAATAAGAGACAAAAAGGAGCCAACGGACGCAAGGATGTCGTCTTAACAGACCATAGCTACCTCAGCTGGTGTTTGTCACCATTTGTCACTGAATAAGTGCAGCTGTTTGACCCTTTGAAATATGGGTGGGGCAGAGTTTGGTGATTTTTGGACGAGTTACACACAACACCTCTCCTTCTGTACACACAGTCAAGGGGGAGAGAAGCCGCCGAAACAATCACGGTGGAGTTGCACTCCAAGCAAAGCTTCCTCAGATGTGCAAACACACACACACAGTCTTACCCACTTCTGGGAAGGTGTGTGGCTGGATGCAGAATGGTCCAGCTGGCCCAAAAATTCCAACAAGTAAGTACTGTGCTGTTGTAAGAGCACTGTGGAGCTTATAACCAGCCACATAAAGTCCATTTTGTAAAAGGTTCTTAACAGCCACATGGGTGACCTGTCACGTAGGGGACAGCAAACCACATTAAACAAGAGCCTCTGCAGGGCTGGGAGACCCAAAACACAAGGACTTAAGACCCTTAAAGCTTCTTCAATTGTCCTGCATCTAATTTCTTGCTCCTGTTTGTATCCTGTTGGTGTCTATTCTGTCAAATCAAAAGGGCAGTAGCAGCAGCCCATGTTCTTGATCGTCTTCTTATATGTCTGTGATGTTTCTAAGAGAGAAGATACTGTCAGGAGCTGCCCATGGCTTTAATGTGGCAGTCCAACACTTCAAAACCTTTTTCCTCTGCCAGAGCTATGCTGTTTGCTAGCTTAAAAATAAGCAGAGCCTGAGCTCCACCTACTCTCCCTGCCTTTCCTCATATACTTACCAGAAAAATAGCTGGAGCACAACTCCCACACATTGCACAAGATCCAGAATCAAGCAGCCCTAAAACAGGCTTTTTCCTGTCCCACGTCTATGCTAGGACTAGTCAAAATTTAACATTTGCAAGATTATAGCACCTTTAGAGCAGGAGAGGTAGGGAGTGGGAAAATCCAAGCAAACCTGTACACACCCAAAATGTGCCGCCACTTCCATAACTAACAGAACCCCACAATGCTAAGCTAGAATAAAAATAAAATAAAAAATTCTTACCACCACCACCTCTTTAACCTCAGCCTCGAGGCAACCTCAACTTCACAACTACGTAGTTTCCCTCCAGCTTCACATTTTCAGCCTTGCCACCCTAATGAGAAACCTTTGCCAGCTGGATCCAGCTCCCAAAGCAATCTCTCTAATGAGGACAGGCACCTGGGGACCTACCTGCTTGGCTCAGGAGGAAAATTTGGTTTGTTTTTTCAATCCCCCATACTGCAGAGTCCTTTGAGGCTGTGATAAGGGAATGCCAGACCACCTGGCAGCACGAGCAGATGAAGAGGGAGGGGACTGATGAAGAGCTGAGAGGTGGGTGGGAAGAAAGCAATCATATGATAGCAGCATGGAACTGTTGATGTTGGAAAAGACCTCTAAGATCATCAAGTCCAACCGTTAACCTAACACTACCAAGTCCACCACTAAACCATGTCCCTTAACACCACATCTTTTAAATACCTTCATGGATAGCAACTCAACCACTTCCCTGGGCAGCCTCTTCTAATGGGAAGCTCTTTCAGTGAAGAAGTGTTTCCTAATATCCAGTCTAAAACCTCCCTGGCACAACTTGAGGCTGTTTCCTCTTGTCCTGTCGCCTGTTACTTGGGAGACTGACCCCTCCTCATTACAACCTCCTTTCAGATAGTTGTGGAGAGTGATAAGGTCTCCCCTCAGCCCCCTTTTCTCCAAGCTAAATGACCCCGGTTCCCTCAGCCACTCCTCACAAGGTTTGTGCTCCAGTTCCCTCACCACCTTCATTGCCCTTCCTGGGACACGCTCCAGCACCTCAATGTCTTTCTTGTAGGGAGGGGCCCAAGAGAGAACACAGTATTTGAGGTGCAGCCTCACCACTGACGAATACAGGGGGATGATCACTCCCCTAGACTTACTGGCCACGTTAGGATAGTGTGGATAGAATATGATAGAATAGCCAGGATTCTGTTGGCCTTCTTGGCCACCTGGGCACACTGTTGGCTCGTATTTAGCCAACTATTGACCAACCTCCAGGTCCTTTTCTGCCAGGCAGCTTTCCAGCCACTCTCCCCCAAGCCTGTAGCACTGCATGGGGTTGTTGTGACCCAAATGCAGGACTCGGCCCGTGGCCTTGTTGAACCTCATACCACTGGCCTTGGTCCATCGATCCAGCCTGTCCTGATCCCTCTATACAGCCTTCCTACCATCAAGCAGATCAAAACTCCCACTCAACTTGGTGTCATCTGCAAATTACAGAGGGTGCACTCAGTCACCTTGTCCAGATCATTGGTAAAGAATTGAATAGAACTGAACCCAGTGCTGAGCCCTGGGGAACATCACTCATGACCAGCCACCAATTGGATTTAACTGCATTCACCATCACTCCAGATAATTTTGCACCCAGCAAAGAGTACTCCCATCCAAGCCACGGGCAGCCAGTTTCTCCAGGAGAATGCTACAGGAAATGGTGTCAAAGAAAGTCTAGGTAGATAACATCCACTGCCTTTCCCTTGTCCACTAAGCAGGTCATCTTGCCTTAGAAGGAGATCAAGTTAGCTAAGCAGGACCTTTCATAAACTTATGCTGACTGGGCCTGATCACCTGGTTGTCTGGTATGTGCTGTGTGAGGGCACTTATGATGATCTACTTCATAACTTTCCTGGTACCAAGGTCAGACTGACAGGCCTGTAGTTCCTCAGATCGTCCTTCCAGCCTTTCTTGTAGATGGGCATCACATTCGCTAATGTGCAGTCAACTGGGATCTCCCCTGTTAGGCAGGACTGATGATAAATGATGGGAAGTGGCATGGAGAGCACTTCTGTCAACTCCCTCAGTACCTTTGGTTGGATCCCATCCAGCCCCATAGACTTGTGTGTGTCTAAGTGGTGTAGCAGGTCGATAACCATTTCTCCTTGGATTATGGGGTCTTCATTCTGCTCCCCATCCCTGTTTTCCAGCCAGGGGGCCGAGTACCCTGTGTACAACTGTTCTTACCATAAGAGACTGAGGGAAAGAAAGCATTAAGTACCTCAGCCTTTTCCTCATCCTTTGTCATTATGTTTCCCCCTGCATCAGATAAAGATGGAGATTCTCCTTAGGCCTCATTTTGTTAGTAATGTATTTATAGGGATATTTTTATTGTCTTTTACAGCAGTAGACAGATTAAGTTTTAGTTGGGCTCTGGTCCTAATTTTCTCCCTTCATAACTTCATGACATCTTCACNACCTCACAGCCTCCTTGTAGTTCTCCTGAGTGGCTTATCCCTTCTTCCAAAGGTCATAAACTCTCCTTTTTTTTTTTTTTCCTGAGTTCCAGACAAAACTCTCTGTTCATCCAGGCCTGTTATCTTCCCTGCCATCTCATCTTAGAACATGTGGGGAGAGCCTGCTCCCACATCTTTAAGATTTCCTTCTTGAAGAATGTCCCTCTTTGCTGGACCCCTTTGCCCTTCAGGACTGTCTCCCAAGGGACTCTGTCAAGCAGGCTCCTAAACAGGCCAAAGTTCTGAAGTCCAAAGTAGCAGTTCTGCTAACACCCTTACTTATATCTTCAAGAACTGAAAACTCTTATAATTTCATGACCACCATGCCCAAGATGGTCTTCAACCATCATATCTGCCACTAGTCCTTCTCTGTTCACCTAGCGGGGTGCCTTCCCTAGTTGGCTCCCTCATCAGCTGTGTCAGGAAGTTATCTTCCACACAATCCAGGGACCTCCTAGACTCTTTCCTCTCTGCTGTGTTGTATTCCCAGCAGACATCTGGTAAGCTCCCCCCCCAGGAACACAGGCTAGTGATTGTGAGACTTCTCCCAGCTGCCTATAGAATATTTTTTCTGCCTCTTCATCCTGGTTGGGCGATCTATAACAGATTCCTACCATGATATCTGCCTTCTTGGCTTTCCCCCTGATTCTTACCCATAACTACTCGACCCTATCATCACCATCATTAAGCTCTAGACAATTCAAACACTCCCTAGCATGCAGGGCTACCCCACCACCTCTCCTCCCTTCTGATCAGAGCCCTTGGGTATGAGCACCCAGCTTTGATCCCAAGCCTAAGAAGAGGGTGTAAGGTGCTGGTGCACACCTGGCAAAACTGCCTTTTTCTTTTATAGCTTTGTTTCTTTACTATGCCTTTTTTCCCCCCCTTTTTTTCCCCTTGTTCTTGTGTTTCAGTCACAGTTAGTTGGGAACAGGAGGCTTCACTTTTTCATGAAGTTACTGTTCAGTCAAAGCCTAGCTTTAAAAATACATTTTCTAAATATGCACTATTCACTCTTGTCCTCAGTGATTTGATTGGCAGAAATAAGAGCTGCAAAAGCGGATCTTGTCAGTCATTCTTAAGCCTTCCTTAATATGGAAACAATCACTTGCCATTTCAACCATATTTTTAAAGGGGCACAGCGTGCTTAATACGATGCACACACCTGCAGTCTCAGCCTCTTCTCATTTTCAGGTAAAAATTTGTTTGTGGGGACTGCAGACGTGCACGAGCAAGGGAACAGATCCTTCCAGGTGGCACCTGGAAACCCATCCTAGCCTATTTTCAATAATTTTCTGTAAATGCACTGCATGTATGTGTACATCTGCATATCCTTCCCATCCCACAGACAGCTGGGGGCCCAGCTCTGAGCGTCTGTCCCATGAAGTCCAGAGTTGGGGGTACCTCACCTTGGAGGCCACGGGTGTTTGCTCTGTGACAGGTCATGTTGGCTCAGTGGCAGAAGGTGGGCCCATTATGGAGGAGATTTTGCTATTTGCTATTTTTAGGCTCAGCTTTGCTTCTTTCCTCCCCCCTTTTTTTCCCTTTCCTGTGTTTATTCACACATGGTCGTGACACTTGCATGTTGTGGACGCAGACCCTGTGTCATGCAGTGCCTGCTCATTTCAGACCTGTCCTTCAGAAGCAGTGGGTACCTGTGCTGCTGGCTGCATTCTGAGAGACACAGAGACACCCAGACTTTAAAAAACTTTAAAAGAAGACCAAAGAAGCCTGATGCTGGGTTCCCAAATTATGTTTGGAGAATGGTTCCACAACAGGCAAAACGTTTATTTTTCGTTACAAGACCTCCTAAGAAGTAAACTGGAATTATCCTCTGGTAAATTTAGCTACAGTGTTTCTGGGACAGGATGTCCAGAGAACAAGCATCCTTCGCCTTATCACCAGAAGGTCTCAATTCTGACCTGAGACACAAATTTGGTGCCAGGTGTAGCACTGTGTTCGCGGTCTGTTGCAAATGCCAGCCAGCGAGGGAATGTGTTGGTTTATGGCACACAAGTCAAAAGCACAGCGCTAAGTTCAGCGGCATTGGCCTTTGCTGGGAAAGGAAATAATTATTCTATTTGTTTTGCTTCCAAGATGGGAAAAGCAAATGTCTTTCTCACCTCACTGAGAGGAAAAAACCCACACCCACTATGGTTAAGGTGAACTCCTTTTTTCTCCTTTTTTTCTGAACAGCGTGACAACCTTGCAATTTGAACATTTTTTTTGGCTGCTACCTTCTGTTGTTGTTTTTTGCTCTTTAATGTGGTTTATCCTTGAGATATGCCTCATGCATGAACATCTTGCATTGTTGCCTACAACATGGCAGAGCTCATAAATAAAAGGAACGGGTAGAGGAGAAGTGAGGCTCATTTCAGACGTGTTTTATAGGGGAGCTGATTTTACTGCAATCTGGAGGCAAACACTTGGCCGTAGGGGAAAAGATAAAAAAATAAATCTTAAGATGAGCCATGTCGGTTTGTCACCAGGAGTGGGCAGGTTGGTTCTTCCTAGGGGCCTGTGGTGATTCTTCCCTTGGAGGATGCGAGCCGTGGTACCGCTGAGGCTGCTGCTCTCGTTTGTTTGCTTTTGCAGCAAATGTGCTGCTGCTGAGAGCACCTTTCCCGTGGTGCAGGGGGAAGAACCTTCTGGAAAACCGGAGGCCAGATGAGCATTTTGATGTTCGTGTTCCATGACCAAGGGCAAGGGCTCTGGGAGAAAAACGGGAGCATAGCAGATGTTTGGACCAGGAATGCTCTCAGCACTGCTGCTTTTTGACCCACCACTCGACCCTCTTGGGGTCCCTCCTTCATTTTTCAGCCACAGGAGGCTATGACATGAATTTCTTGATGAGCAGCGTGGCCTCCTCTGACCCAAGGGCAGCCCTTCGGCACAGCTCATGCATGAGTTCCCCTGCTCCCTTACAGCTCTGTTGACAGCAACCTGTGTTCCCACATTACTTCCTGGCCTCAGTCCCCTTGCAGTAAGGTGATCCACAAAGCTAGTATTAGAAGGCCAAGGATTTTCCCCAGGCAGGTTTTGGATAGGACTGTCCGATTCTCTTGGAGCTGGTGTTACCCCCATCCAGCCTCCGTAGCTGAGCGCCGTCCCTGGTGTGAGCTGGCAGTTACTGCCCTGGCTGCATTTCACTCTGGCTGCAGTATTTTGATCAATCAAAGCAAATCACAGAATTGTAGAATCATCTAGGTTGGAAGAGACCTTTAAGACCATCAACCTACCACTGCCAAAACCACCACTAAACCATGTCCTTTAACCACATCTACCCGTCCTTTAAATAACTCCAGGGATGGAGATTCCACCACTTCCCTGGGCAGCCTGTTCCAATGCTTAGTAACCCTTTCAGCGAAGAATTTCTTTCCTAATATCCAATCTAAATCAAGGGCAAGTCAAAGCAAGGCACTACATGGATTTTCTTGTCTGGTTCATGTCTTTACCCCTGGCCACATGCTGGACAAATTCCTCCTCAGCCTGCCTTGCTTTCTCAGCAGTCTTTGCTCTGACCACGGTGATGGTGGTCAGGGGAGGAAACCTGGCGCTGTAAGTAGAGACACACAGAAAAGAGCTGTGTTACACTGAAGTCCCAAACCTTGTCTGTCCATAGAAAGACTCTGTGACAGGACCACAGTTGAGGTGCAGCCCTGTTTCCATCCTGGAAGTGGGGTGGGAATCCCAGCTCAGCTGGTGGGTCCGATGTCCTGCCCGAGCTGCTGTACCGGCCACACGGTGGGTAAGTTAAGGTCATACTTTCAGCCTTAATCATGAGTTTCCTAGGTTTTGTCAGTTTAAGCCAGATTCCTAATGTTATTTTAATGCAGTTGTTTTGTGTGTGAATAATATGCTTTTGATGCCAAACCACAAGCCCTGGAACTAATATCTCATAAAAATGCCTAGAGTCCAAAGCTAATAGTTGTTATTCAGCTGATTGAGTGATGCCTAAAAAGTTACAGATTAACGCTGTTCCCCAGGGGAAGGTAAAATTAAACTTGACTTCTGATGGGGCTGGGTGCTGTTTTGCACGGAGCCTGCGCCCTGACCAGGGTAATGCAGATGGCTGCAGACCCTGGGTGCCCTGTGTCAGGGCTCGGCCACGTGAACACATGTGGCTAGTGCCATCTGGGCTCTACCTGGTGGGCAGAGGCTTTGTGGGAGGTTGTGAGGGATTTTCATCTGTTTTCCCTTAGAAAAAAGCCCCCTCCTTTCCAGCAAAACTCCACCCAGCAATGGGTGACCACAGTTCATCCTCTCCCAGCCCTGCTGCTGTGGGCAGGGATTCAGGGGATGTTGAAAAGGAAGGAGGAAGGGAGGGACACGGTCACTTGTTTCCCAGGCTGGCAGTGTCTGGACAAGTGGGGCTGCAGTAAGGTCAAGTCCTGGGACACTGCCAGCCTGGCATAATGGGCACTGGTGTCACTTGAGGGGGGGGATGTGTATCACTGAGGGGATAGGTGTCCCTTCCCCTCACAGCCAGCACCAGAGGGGTTGGCTGGGGCTCCGGTGACCTGCAGGGAGCAGAGGAGGGACGTGGAGGGGACCAGTGATGGGGGCGAAGCTGTCCCTTCGCGCTCCTTCCAGGCAGGGAAAATGGAGCCACAGGATGTCAGTGCAGCCACGCGTGCTGAAAGAAACGACTGTCTCGTCTCACGAGCACGCAGGAAGATCTCTTTCCCAGAACTTCTTCTTATTTAGGAAACTCACATCACGGCGGCAGAGCAGAATGCTTATTTGGGAATAAGAAAATGAGATGTGGGCCCCAAGTTGGTGCTTGCGTGTAGGCACCGCAGCAGAAAGTTTGAGGAGGCAGCAGAGGCAGCTGCTGGCTCACAGCGACAGACGTGGGGCTGGATGGGCTGGTGGACTGGATGGCTGGTGTTTGCCACCTGTGTCCTCTCATACTGACCACAGGGCTGTAAGGTATTGATTATTTTCCTGTTACAACACAAAAGGATTAGCTAGATCAGCTTCTGCAGAAGTGAGGAAGAAATATGTCATGTAGACTGTTTATTTTGCTCTAATTGGATTCGCACCCTCTTTCTCACTAAACCTCATTTTACTCTAGCTTTTGTGGGTTTTCATGGCCGTGAATGCTGAGGAGCTTCTCCAGAAATGGGCAAGTGATTCTTGGCTTCGGTGGGGAAAACAAAAGAGTAGTACTGTGGTCACTAGAGGCAACCACTAGAGGGTTGAGGAGGAATTTCTTTACTTTGAGGGCAACAGAGCACTGGAACAGGCTGCCCAGAGAACTGGTGGCGTCTCCAGTCTCTGGAGACATTCAAAACACACCTGGACAAGTTCAGATGCAACCTGCTCTGGGTGACCCTGCTCTGGCAGGGGGGTTGGACTAGATGATCTCCAGAGGTCTCTTCCAGCCCTATATCATTCTGTGATTCTGTGAACCAGCCTGCAAACAGCGTAGCCCAGAAAGTTCTCATGGTCACATCCCAGACGATGCTTTCACGATCACTGAGAGCTTTTGGCAGCACGAGGTAAAAGGCCCTCCTTGAACACAGAAACATAACCTTTTTAGTCCTTCTGGATGTGACATCCACACCTGCTCTGGGGCAGCTGCAGCACAATATCGTGACCTGGAGCCATGGCAAAGCTGCCCATCAGAAAGCTATGGTGCTGGTTCCCCTTCAGCAGGGTAAACTGTGCCGTACGCTAAAATTGTCAGCGAATTTTCTGCTGCGCTTCATCATCTTTTCTAGCTGGTGCAGAGCACTGTAGGAAAACTATCTTTCTCTGCTGTTTTTCTTGGCCCTCTCACTCAGTGAGGTGGAAAGTACCTGCAGCAGGGGTAGCTTCTCAAGTTCGTCCTTTAAATCTCTGAGGAAAAAAAATGAGCTTGGATGGAAAAGAAAGAAGAAAGAGCATAGTTTAAGAATGCTAGGTCTGGGTGGTTGCAAGCTGCTAAGTGTCCTCTCTGTGTTAATCCCACTAAACAAGTAAATGCTTTTCACTCCTCTGTCCTGTGCACTGTGGAAACTTTTGACGTCTCTGTACTGGCTGCTGTGGTTTGAAGCTCTGCCTCTGAGTCAGATGGGTATCAAAAACCTCAAAACAGCTGGACTGAGCAATACTCTCTCCATGAGTGCCGTAGAAACGAGACACGAAATAAATAAGTCAATGAGATATTTCTTTTTTTTTGGGTGGTCTAAATTATGCCTGCATGCACATTTCAGAGTTAAGCCTTAAATTTGAAATTCTTCCACTTATTTCTTGTTCCTACAGGGAACAAAGGAGCGCCACACCAGGAAGGCACATTTCTCTAGACAGCACCTGCTCCTGCAGCTCCCAAAGATGTCCTGTGTTTGCAGATGCTTCTTCATCTACTTGTCTGAGAGAGTTCAGTAGGTCTTTCTTACTGGAATTTGTGCACACATATTAAACTCGACATAAAATTTCTTTTTTATTGCTGTTTTGGTCATGTTTCTCCACATGACAGATTGTTCTATTTTCTCTTGGCTTTGTTACTCTATAACTGGTCACTGAAGCATCAAATAAATCCATATGCTGGGTGCATTCTCTGTTTGAGGCAGGTATTGGAGTGATCTGGTATATACACTCCCATAATTTTCAATGATACCTTTCGCTTTGCTCATTTGCTCTAGCAGAACTCATTTGGTTAAGTACTTTTAGAGCCCATAGGAGGTGCTAAATAAACATTTCAAACAATAAAAAAAGTTACTTGCTAACCCTGAAGTGGTAAAATTAAGTAACTTACCCAGCACCACACATAAGCAGAGCACCCAGTTCTGCAGAGCAACCTTCACGTTCCCCCCTCTTTCTCTTCCTTTGCTTTCCTGCCTCACTCACAGTGCATCAGATGAGGCTTTTACATCCTCCCTCCCTGCACAGTTCCCTAGAGCAGTATCCATCCTGACCAAAAACAAAAAGAAGAAAGAAAAGAAGCCCAAAATTAAAACAACATGATCAACTAATTTGAAGGAGCTTTTTAAATTATGGACCATACAGTTTATTTTCCTTATCTTCATTTTTGGAGTGCCTGAGCCATCTTAGGAAATTTTCCCCCCAGCATTTATCCTGAATCAAACATGTAGAATTTTCCTAGCAGGGAATATTCCAGTCTTCAAAATGAAAGTTAGGTAAAAGTTAAAAAAAAAAAGACCCACAACCCTGAAACCAGAGCCTGCTACTAGAAAATACAATACGACCTGGACCACAGGAAACACCGTAATACAGGAATCACTGCATCTGCTGAAGTTTGCCACCTCTGACATGGAGCTGCCAGTTGCTTTGGTTCCACAAATCAGTACTATACAGGAAAGGAAGCAAACTAGGATGAAAGGTGCAATTAGGGAGGTGATGGTAAAGGCACCCCTTTCCCATCACAGTGCCCACGCAGCACAGAGGGAAAGACTCGTCAGTACAAGCAAGGACAGGATGGGCTTTAAGGGTCGCCCAGCCAAAAAGTTGGTAGGGGGAACCAACAGGCCCCCAGTCCCTTTCTCGCTGTCCTGCCAGGGGACATGTAAATAGGAACAGGCTACTCCTCTGCAGACTGGAAGTAAAGAGATATGGATTACATGATCCAGAACTTTGTAAAACAGCGAGATGACTTTTAAAAATGCAGAAAGACTCATCTGCCTGTTGCCTTCTTAACAAGTTGGAAACTGAAGGGCACTGGGTAAGTTGAGGGAAAATCTCATCAGTCTTCAGCACAAAATTCAGTTAAATCCTTGCCTTCATCAGCTTCCAAGTCACAGAAAGTTTGAGAATATAAAAGGACTGGGACACAGGGCCTTATGAGGCCAGGGCATAAACCGATGTTGTCTCAAGAGAAACTATAAATAGTGTTTAGCATCTCCAAGCAGGCGAGTTCATAAGTGAGCCTGCTTGATTGTGGACTGGCTTCCTCGTCAACTTAGTATTCAGGAAAGGGAAGATATTGCCATAGCAACCTTCCCATCTTCTGACATGTATCATGCAGATCATGTAGTCAAGGCAGCGCAGCACCCTCTCACACATGTGCTCTGTGAACTTTTGTATTCCTGACAGTATTAAAGAGAGAAATATGTCTCATGATTGACACACTTGCCTCTGTGTCTTAATGATTCCTTAAAAAAAGAATATGGAAATGCTTCCCTTCCCCCATCCTCCTCCCTTGAACTGTTTTCTCTTTCTCCATCCCACTGAAATGATGAGAACAGCTCATGCCCCAGATCTGCAGATATATGTTCTTGACAGTAGTCCTACGCTATGCAAATGTGTAAACTGCAAAATGTAGAGGGTTTTAAAAAATTAAGTGTATCCAGCAGAATTTAAATTCTGAGTAAAAGTGCTGAAAGGAACTAGAAATCTTCCAGTACTTGCATAACTAATGCTCTGTTAAACAAAGCCTTACAGCCTTTTTTTGGTTTGGTTTGGGTTTTTTGGGGCTTTGAGTTAGTCTGAAATCTCCAGACACAAAGGCCAACCGTACCTATGTCACCTGGAATCACAGAATAGCAGGGGTTGGAAGGGACCTCTGGAGAACATCTAGTCCAACCCCCCTGACACAGGTCCACCCAGAGCAGGTTGGATAGGAACATGTCCAGGTGGGTTTTGAATGTCTCAGAGATGGAGACTCCGCCACGTCTCTGGGCAGCCTGTTCCAGGGCTCTGCCACCATTAAAGTAAAGAAGTTTTTCTTGCATATTCAGATGGAATTTCCTGTGTTCCAGCTTGTGCCTGTTGCTCCGTGCCCTGTCACCAAGCACCACTGAGAAGAGCCTGACACCATTCTCTTGCCACCCACCCTTTAGATACTGATAAGCATTGATGAGGTCCCCTTTTCCCCTCTCAGCCTTCTCCAAGTCTCTCCGCCTTTCCTCATCAGAGAGGTGCTCCATTCCATTGATCAGCTTCATAGCCCTCTGCCAGACTCTTTCCAGCAGCTCCCTGTCCTTCTTGAGCTGAGGAGCCCAGTACTGGACACAGTACTCCAGATGTGGCCTCACCCGGGCAGAGTTCTGGGGGGATCAACTCCCTTGACCTGCTGGCCACACTCTTTTTAACACACACCAACATATAAGGCATGGTTCAATATATATGTTGCCCTATCTGGCAACGGAGTTAACAAGAAGCAGAATAACCTACATGTCTGCAGCCAAGGTCCGACTCACCTCTAGGATGGCTGGGGCTACATGAACTTCCCGTTGAAAGAAAAGTCCCACACACTGCACAGGGCTCAGCTCTGGGCCAGTACAAATGGTATCCTGCAACACCGTGCAGAAAAACCACTTTTGCAGCCTTGAGAGCAGTGGCAGCCAGGTATCTGACTTTACATGGGTTCTTGATTTAATTACATCATAGGACATCCAGTGGGTCTCTTTCTAAGCCTATTCACTATTGTGTCTCCCTTGACAAACTCTGCAACGCCAGAAATAGCTGGAATACTTGCCGCCAGATATATATATCTATATCTGGCTCTAACTACACCTCTCCCACCAGTGGTTCTGACATTAAAAAGTATCACAATATACTGTCACGTGCCTATGTTATTTTTTTTTCACAGACCTGGAATTTACCAGGCTGTGCTGTCCTTGGCGGGATGCCTATGGCTCTATTTCTACATAAGGGTTGGCCTCAGCAGCTACTTCTCCAAGGAAAAAGGCTCAAAATCCTGCATAACTCTATAGCCTCAGCAGAGAGAGACCAAGACCCACCTTGTCTGTGTGCTTCTCTCTGGACTGGAGATGCACCTGCTGTGGGTTACACTGAAAGGAGGCAATTTTTCTGACCAGACTAGTTAATCTTCTCTTGATTTTCCTCTTTCTTCCACAGCTCCCCAGAGCTGCTTTATGACTGCTCAGTGCAAAATGTTCCTGTTGGGTGGCAGAAGTTCCCACTGTCTGGGCCAAGGGAGCTCCTTTGTATAACAGTCTGCTGGAGGCAAGTCACCTTCAGGTGGTGATCAGATTTTTATATCTTCCCCCCATTCGTGTCCCCCCCCAATTCCTCTCCAGTGTTTAGGGTCACTGTACAAACCTTTGGAACTTTACCTTCCCCATGGAGAGTGAATGCATTATGTTGTGGTCAGCATTGCTTAATGGTTCAGCTGGGATGAGGTCTCTAATGAGTTCTTGAGCTTCACCCAGGTTTGAGTGCCCTCTCTGCCCCTGTGTACTCCACAGCTGCTTGTTCCAAGAAAAAAACATTCAAGAAATTTCTCCTTTATGACTTGTCCCACGGTGACTGTTGGCCAGACTGTGTACAGGTAGTAGAGGTCCATCATGATCATAATTTTTGCTGCCTCTCTAAGTATTGTGTGCTTAATTGCCTCTTCCCACTCTATGACTAATAACACTCCTGTTCTGTTAAGCCATCTCAAGAGAAAATGGTTTGCAGCTTAACACCAGTAACAGAAGAGGGGTGACCTCCTCCTCTTTGACATCCGTCAGGTGTAAACTTACAAGCCAAACTGCGAGCCCTTATTAAATCAGAACAGCTTATTTTATTTTATATAGTAAATAAGCTATGATGATTATATTCAGAAAGCTAGCCAGGCACTGGTCTACATGCACAAATGTGGTCCTGCAGAGAAACTGCAGCCGCAGATTGTCCCCATTACTCCAGGCAGGATGGCCAGCATCTCAGCAGCCTTCCTCCCAGGGGAAAAGCAGGAGAGTGGGGAGCTGCCGGTTTGGAGTTACGGTGGAATTACTGCCCGTGTCAAGAATGACACCTTCTACAGTTGCTGATTTCTTTCCATGTTGGTTCCATGCACCAGGACAGATTGGAGGCTGACCTGCTGGAGAGAAGCTCTGTGGAAAAAAACCTGGGAGTCCTGGTGGATGACAGGATGAGCATGAGCCAGCAATGTGCCCTTGTGGCCAAAAAGGCCAATGGCATCCTGGGCTGGATCAGGAATGGTGTGGCTAGCAGGTTGAGGGAGGTCATCCTGCTCCACTGCTCTGCCCTGGTGAGGCCCCATCTGGAGTACTGTGTACAGTTCTGGGCTTCCCAGTTTGAGAAGGACAGGGAACTGCTGAAGAAGGTACAGCAGAGGACCACCAAGGTGATCAGGGGCCTATATTCCTCTTATGAGGAATGGCTGAGGGACTTAGTCTGGAGAAGACTGAGGTGGGGGGGCAATCTGATCAATGCCTAGAAATACTTAAAGGGTGGGTGTCAAGAGGAAGGGGCCAGTCTTTTTTCAGTGGTGCCCAGTGAGAGGACAAGAAGTAATGGGCACAAACTTGAACATAAGCAGTTCCATCTAAACCTGAGGAGAAACTTCTTCACTTTGAGGGTGGCAGAGCACTAGAACAGGCTGCTCAGAGAGGTGGTAGAGTCTCCATCTCTGGAGACAGTCAAAACCCACCTGGACACATTCCTGTGCATCCTGTTCTAGGTGACCCTGCTTTGGCAGGGGGGTTGGACTAGATGATCTCCAGAGGTCCATCCAACCCCACCCCATTCTGTGATTTTGTGACTCAGAACCCAATATACGTACAGCGGGGACTATCTGCATATTGAATACACAGAGATATTATGTCCTAGCACTGACTGTACCATACCAATCTCTATATTTAGAATGCACACTGCGGAGATACTTCTCCCGCCTAATTGTAGATGTTTGCTTTTTAATACACAAGCTATATATAAAATGCTGAACTCGGACACCATGACCAGCTACAACACAAATTATACGAAAAAAGATGCTATTTTGCTTCTGTCTCAATTTACACGGCTGTAAGGAACAGCAGACACCTCCTCTGGTGGGCCACAAAGTCTGCGGCCTACCTTTCAAATTTCCGTACTGACATTTATTGTGTTGAGGCTCAAATCCCTTTGCAGCTGCGGTCTGAACAAGAAAAGGGCACTTAAGGGAATAAGACTACAACTCGCTCTTCTGGGCTGCATTAAAATCCATTGATTTCCATCTGTTACTTGAACAAAACAGAGCGCATTTTTGATAAAAATAAAATTGCTTATTTGGGAGAATATACGTTGAATATATTTGATGTTTGTGGTCTGTAAATTGGACAGTTCTGTTGTTCTTAGAGTTACTTCATAATACAAGGAAGAGGAAGTCACAATGCCCAGAAGACCCATTTTCACTCTAAGTGCAAAAAGCTCTTTCATTACATCACTGGGAGCACCAAGGAAACTGTCCCACCTGCAGGCCCATGTGCCCCCTCGCTCAGCAGAGCCCCTGCACTGAAAAGCATCGGTTTGGCTGCTGTGAGTATGGCATGTGCCCACGTACTTTTTACTAAGCAGATGCCAACAGCCAGACCAGACCAGACCTTTTCACTTCCCAGGCTAATTTCATTTTCCTTTTGCTCCTCTTATTTCAAAAAGAGGGGAGATCATCACCACCGTAGGAAGCTGACCAGGCAAACCTGCAACGGCTGGGTTTTCATTTTTTTTTTTTTCCTCAGGTCTTCTGCAATAGTCAGACCCCAGGTTTAATGTTGCAGTCAGACACACTGAAGGCACCTGCACTTTTAAAACGTTACGTAGTGGCCCAAATACACAATATTCCTCTCCTTTCCTGCCACACCAATGACCCCAGTTTGAGCCGCCGGCTACAGCGGCACGTGGAGCTTTGAAGCGCAGGAGCAGAGCAGAGCATCTGGGATAACCTATAAGAGATGACCTCTTCTACTACTGTACTACTGTGAGCTACACTTTGATTATGACCTTTGTTTTGCTGCTGCAGATGGAAAACAGCTGCCACCAACATCTGCCCCTGTTCTCAAGAAACTCAGGAGCATTAAAAGATGAGATGAGTAGCATAATTCCTCCAAGGCTGCACTCAGAGGTGACTTCACTGATTCACCAACACAGGAAGGACATGGACACATTGAAATGGGTTCCAGTGAGGGGCCATGATGATGATCAGAGGGCTGGAGCACCTCCCCTACGAAGACAGTCTGAAAGAGTTGGGGTTGTTCAGCCTGGAGAAGAGAAGGCTCCAGGGAGACTTTAGAGCTGCCTTCCAGTACCTAACGGGGGATATGGAGAGATGGGGAGGGACTCTGGATCAGGAAGTGGAGCGATGGAATGAGGGGTAACAGTTTTAAACTGAAAGAGGGGTGATTTAGATTAGATACTAAAAAGAAATTATTTCCTGTGCGGGTGGTGAGACACTGGAACAGGTTGCCCAGAGAAGCTGTGGAAGCCCCATCCTTGGAGGTGTTCAAGGCCAAGTTGGATGGGGCTTTGAGCAGCCCAGTCTGCTCCAACCCAAACCATTCTTTGATTCTGTGATCTCCTACTGCTTGCTCCTTTACTCCTAGAGCAGAACACTTAACCTACCTCAGTGATGCTAACCTCAGGTTGTTGGTCTCTTCAGGTCTATACTTTAACTCAAATTCTAGATAAATCCTTCCAGTGTTCAGTCTAATGGTAACCGAGTCTTCAAAGGCTACCAAAGCGTGTATCAGAGCCCTGCAGATTGACCAACCCTTATAGAAACTAAAAGGTGAAGAAGAAATTGTTGTTAGGTTTTAAAATAGTCTTTGAATAGCAAATTCTATAGGAAAATTGAGCTAAGAAGCCTATGCCTTATACACTATCATTACAAACTGCCACATGGGAGCCTACGGAACGGTTGGCCATTTTTCACTCTATTTAGTGTCCAAGTGGCGTTGATGTGTACTAGTGCTAATTTAGCTGCTATTACTCATGTGGGCAGAGAAGGAAAGAATCAACTTAAAATTAGGGAAAATATTTGTCATTTTCCTTTAAAATAAGGCAGCAGTTGCAACAGAGGGACAGCAAATTATGGTTTTATCACACGCAAGATAAATCACAGAATAAAATAATTTCATTTTGAAATCGTGGCGTAAGTTTGCCATTTATGGCAACCTCTTTGTAACAGAGTGGTAGGGGAAGGGTGCATATATATTTTACAGTAACTAAACGCATGCAGAAAGTGAGGATGAGCTTTCTAAAGCCAAATTGGGGATACAGTCGTACTGAAATTCATGGCATCTCTGTGGCTACACTTTCTAACCAGCCTTAAAAAAAAATTCTCTCCTTTTTTGTGTTCTATACTAAGTCAAGAGAGGATTATTAAGATTGCAAAGTCAGGCATTCAAGAGTGAGGTAATGTCATAATTAAGGCCGTCTGTTCAACCTTAATTTGGGTCCTTGTGAGTATGAATTATGACAGTGCCTTTAATTAGATGATCACACAATATTTTTTCCTATGCCTCACTCATAACACATGATGGATGGTGCTCACTGAATGATGAAACTGTATTTTGTTTTTTCCTTGTGGTTCAAGGTGTGGCAGCCTGCATTATTTACTGCAAGCTGTATTCTTCTCCGACAACAAAACTAATGATTCCTTCACAGAGTTTTCTATGTGGTTTATCATTACAGCTATGACATACTCAACAAACATGACCAATTTCATTTAACTGCAGCCCTCAAGGGAAAAGCTAGACTTTTATTCATGCAGTTTTTCTCATGGTGCAGGTTTTCACCAAAGCTTTTCACCAAAGCTTTCTCCATGTTTGGTTGAGGCAGCTTTACTTGCATCAACTTTGGGGAAGCATTGACAATACATGGGAACCAAAGTCAGGGTGCTCCATTCTGGTGTGTGTCTCGGGTAGCTGGGCCTGGAGAAGGTTCACAGATGTCCACAGATCGGGGGGCAGGGAAAATCCTCTTCAGCCTCAAGACAGATCATTCCCAAAGTTGATAAACACTTTGGAGAATCACTTGTGCACTACAGGGAAGTGCAAGCATTTATTTTCTAAAATTTGGTCTCAGACTAATAGATTTTCCTCATAAATTCAGAAGTGCTACCAACATAAATGTTGTCCTTCTTCCGAAGACCCAGTTCCACAGCAAGAGAAAAGTTTTCCAGACATGATTTTTTTCATAGACTTGCACTTGGAAACAGATGACTTGTTCTGACAAAAAGTTTTCCACCAAAAAAAATAGTTCCCCCAGGAGAAATACCTTTCAGGGACAATTTCAGCCAAGATGGTTGAAATCTGGCAAGCTTACAAGTGACTTTTACTTTAGTCATCATTCATCCATCATCTTTCTTAAGAATGATGGATTGTGTAATTCTAAAGGGAATGAACAGAGTCTAGAAGAGTGCTCTCTGGGTACACAGGCCCCTAAGTTATTTATATCATGGTTCATACATCATGGGCTGGATTTAATGCTCTAAAATGTTTTTGACTTTAAATACAATGATTCAAAGCTTCGCAGGAGGTGGAGAACTTTTTGAGATCTGAGAAGACAAACTGAGTTCAAACCTTCATGGAACACTGTAAATTTCCTCAAACCAAATAAAAACCGCCACGTTTTGTGTCACATATATTGCCAGCCTCAGGGGCTTAGCTGAGATCTAAGCCTGGTAGTCTATTGGTTTGATGTGCTGAATATTCACAAATTCACAGATAGGAGGAACGACAACTTCTAATGTCCCAAAGCTGCACCTCTGAAAGCGAGCCGTCTTTCACGTGGACACCTACCTATGGGTTCAGCTACGCAATTTTGATCTCTGATGTTTCTATTCTCTTTATATTCTTACTACATCTCCAGTATCACTCAAAATAACATGGTATTAGAAGAAAAATGCATCTTTAGCAGGTGCAAAACTTACTGAGAAAGATGCAGACATTCAGTGGTGCAATCAACATGGCAGAGATGTTCAGAGTGTGCTCTAGCAGAATCCGTACAGCTGTGTGGCATTTTGCCATTTCTTACTTTTATTTAACACATTCTTTCCATCAGAACGGATTCCTGAATTCAGGGAAGGAAACAATCCCTGTGAAATAGAAAAATTGCAAAGATGCCCTAGGCTTAACAGCAGAGCATGAGTTCTGCGAGTTCTTCAAATGACAAACAAGTCATGAGGGTTTGTGCTTTGGGCTTCCCACCCCAAATAATCTCTCAGGGTGCTACTGGGAAGCACAGCCAAATTCCTCAGCACACTCATTGCCCACCACTACTTCCATGTGCTAGCACAGGTTTCAGAAGCAGCGAGTTTGAACAGTTCCTAGCTCACTAAACAGGCCCGAATCCATGTTCTCTTTTCTTCCTCAGTTTTGAAAGCCTGTTGCAAGTATGAGACATCTTATGACCTCCCCATAACAACTACCAACTTCAATCAAGCCCTAGTTATCTGTGAACAGAGTAACCACACTACAGTATTCATTGAGCATAATATCCCTAATGCAAGGCCACGTTTGCTTCCAAAATTCTGCTGGTTTTGTGTCCTCTCCTTCTGTGGGATCACGAGAGGAGCTCCTTCTTCCTGATCTGGCCACTAATTCCATGAACTTTCTAGTAACGTGCCCAGCTTGGAGACCTTTGCAGCTCAGATCAACAAGTTAAAAATTGTTGAGAGGACCGTCAGTCACAAGGACGGTATCACCAAGGAAGCCTCATTTTTGAGGAAACCAACCCAAAAGCATGTTGCTGAACTTCTGCACTGTTTTCTACATTTAAACAAATACTGTGTAGGCACGCCATGCGTTGCATGAGATCAATTTTCCCCAGAACTGTTCCAGAGCAGAAACATGGTTATGTCATATTAAAACACTGCAGAAGTCCCTTTAATAAAAAATAACTTTTAAAGTTAGTTTTTCGTCAATGATTTCTTGCTGAGAATTATTCCGTTCACTCTAATTCTAGACAATTTTGCTGCCTTCTGGCATTCCTTCATTGTTTGATAATTAAACACAATCCTGTCAAGTTTAAATGCTCGCTAGTATTTTGCAACTGAATTTCTAATACAAACAGGCATACATTTAACTTCAAACATTTGCTTACGTGCCTTCCTGAAGTGGGGCTTAAATGCTCTCTCTGGTACGACACTAATTGATCAGCCCATCTATTGAGACCTTACAACTTGAAAACGCAGGATCAGGCTTTGTGCTTGGAAAATAAGAAGAAAAATCCTCATTTAGAAATAATATCATCTACATTTGATACCAGAAAACCCGAAAGTGTTCCACTCAAAGGCCATCAATCCATCTAGAATTTCAAGAATCAGCACGAAGAAACAGAAACGCAGGGATAATTTGATCTTTATTTAGGTCTATTTAAGAAAAGTTGTGTCATATTTGGATAGTCTAACACCGCAAATCAGATTTTACTGGACTGATAGAATTATTAGCATCGCTGATTTAAGGCAGCTGTTACATAGTGTTACATTAATGTTTCAGTCAGATTGAATTCTTCTTCGGATACATTCATGCAATTAACTTTTATTGTAGTTTTACACTGTAATTTGAAAAATATATAGGGTTGCTTTGTTTCCCCATATTAGACCTATCTGGTTAAGCTTTTCTCTAACAATACAGAGAATGGACTCATTGTTCTTCTGGGTGGAAGTGAAAAGATTTAATGACTTATTTGATGCAAGAAACACACGTTGAGAATGCCTTGGAGATAAATATACATCTTATATGTGTATGTCACATGCAAGCATGGAGAAACGGGAACGGAGGTTGAAATATTATTATTATTCTTAGCGAAAATTATTTTCCCTCCATATAAAACCTAAAAAAGGGCTCTCTGCACTGAGCAGAGGGCCCACTAAACATCCTCCTTCCCAAAAGATTCCTCTCCATGCCAACCTCTGCTGGGGATGCGAAATCTGCCACGGAGCCGTAAAGAACCCTCCATGTTGCCTCTAGTGTTCAGTCCAATTTCGGCTTTTCTTTTCCTTCTTCAATACCTGAAAACATATGGAGAACAGCTTATAAACATCTCTCAATGAATAACAATGAAGAGTTTGCTTAGACAGGTTTTTCCAGTGCAGTAATCTTTCTTTTCCCTCTACTTCTCCCCTACTTGCTCACATGCCCCTACATGTGTCACCTCACCTGCTGTGAAGGAAAAGAGCATCTGCACACCTGATGGCCATGCTTGTCCAGTAATGAACCCCACAACCTTCCCTCCCTCTGGACCATTTTCAAACCAGCCTAACCCCCTGCCACAGGCTCAGCCTCTGGCTGCTGCAGGGATCTGGGAACAGATAGTTCCCTCACCTCCTCTGCTCACCTACGGGCAAATTAAAGTAGATGCTAAAGCTGAAGCTAAGCAGCTGACTTTGTTTGAAAGCAAGCTTTTAAAACTGTGTTTAGAATTCAGTAACTTCAACATCCCACCCCACCATTTCATCATTGAAATTTTAAGTATTTGCAAGTGCATCTCCCTTCACAAGAGCGACGAATCAATTACTGCCTCTCTCTTCTTGCAATGACCGTATCTTTCAGTAAGAACAGGAGGGCTGAGTTGAGTGTCAGGCTCCTTAAAGAACTTATCCTTGCTGTAGGACTCATCTCTTTTCTAGGCTGAGCAAAGTCTGGGCTGGGCAGCAGATTTTGTTTTTTCTGGCAATGAAAACATTCAGCTATTTCATACGCCTGTTCCTGGACGATGAATTACTATTGGTATCTGACACAAGTATTGTTCATCTGACTAAGTCCTCTCTGCCAGACATCTCAAATACAAATATTTCTTTTGGAGGTTTTCAGGCCTGCTGCACACTGGCAAAGACAGACTTCTGAGGGCTGAAGGCAAAAGAGAAGCAATGTTTGAGAATGCCGAGAGGGAGGTCCAGTCACAAGTAAGATCACCTGCTAAGGCAATACCCGCAAAGATGGTGGATACACCAAAAGCCACTTCAAAACCACAGTTAATTAATTCTAGTATGGGAAACACAGTAAGAGCCACCTGCAGTTAGAAAGCCATTTGTTTCCGTGCTGCTTCTTTTAACAAAGCAGCTCTGCAGTTGTGCTTTCCCAGCAGCCCAAGGACAACAGCCCTGGGTGCTGTTGGCCAACCCCTGTCATGGAAGAGTCACAGCTGAAGGTTTAACAACCAAAACAAGAGGCCAGGGCCAAAAGATTACAGTGGGTTTAGAAGGCTGCTCCAGAGCCAATCTGGAGTCTTCGCCTTTCTGCTGGAAGGAGGAACTTTCCCAATACTTTTAAACGAGCTGTTTTATTTGCCTTTTTAAAAGAGCCTCTTTCCTTTCTTCTGAAGCACTCTGCTGCAGATGCACCGCATCATTTGGCAGGAATGCAGATACCCTCAAAACTGTGGACAGACACTGGCTTGTAGAAAGGGCACATTTTTCCTTGCCTACCATGTTTGTGGTTTAACTTGGAAGAACTAACTGCCAATCATTTTGTCGGTAGTGAGGTTTTATTTGATGCATCTCCAGAGGAAAAGGACGAAAACCCCCCATCTCCAAACCCAAACAACCCCCTCTCACCCCAGATTATCTTCTCATGGCAGACTGCTTTAATTTGCAAGCTTAATGCTCAAAAGCCCCTTTGAAATGTAGAGTTTTCAAATAATATTTTCCCAAGTCTTGCATTATTTTACATCTCTGTCGTTGTTGGAGCGCCTGCCACACGCTGCAGGTTATGTTTATTCAAAGTGCTTCAAGCACAGCAGATCAGCAGGTGGCTCATGGCATTTTCTGGTTTGCAAGTGCTTGAGCCACAAGGGAATTTGGATCAATATTCTTTAGCCAAGTGGAGACAAGGATAGCAAGGATAAAAAAACATAAGGCCAAGGTGAACACTGGAAGAGGTTGGAAGAATGACTCGATTGACGTTAGCTCCTCTTGGGTGGAGGGCCACAAGAAACAAGGATTTTGCTATGTGTTCTGTGGACCAGAGTGGAAGATTTTCCACCACTCACTTATTCGTGGACCTGGTAAGAACGTGTGATTTTCCACCACATTACTCTTCTTCATACAGGACTTAGGTCAAGTGAAATTATTCAATGCGGCCGCCTTTTTTTAGGAACTTGTTTCCTGATTTAACTTAAATAAGTTAAATGCATGTGAATGTGACTTCAACCTGAGAACTGGAAAACAGACTACAGCAAAAGCAGGTGCTAATATCAGCGAACAGCAAGGAAAACTGCTTTCAGCTTCTGGCAGGAGGTTCTACCTAGTACCGGAGGACTTGTTAAAAGAGATTTGTGTGTTCAATAAACTACTCGGTGAATTTATGGTGTATTAACCAGACAGAGCACACTAGGTTTCCCAAAAGGGGACACAGGTGGTTCATACAGTCCCAATGTGTTACGGGCCCAATGAATGGCATGACAGAATTCCCACGGAGCATGGATTTCACTCCAGCTGTGATTTGCCCCTGTGGCAACTACAGGAGTTGTTTGCTTACTGCACGCAATTTGATAAATGAAAAACAACTTTCACAGATTAAAGGAGCCTACTTTTAATCTTGTATTTGCCACCTTTTCCCTTTTCCTCTACTCAGCAACGGGTGGCCTATGCCGGGTAGACGATGTAGAGCCTGCACAGTTATTTTTCCCCTGCACAAAGGTGGTCTTTCACTCCTATTAATTTACATGAACATTTTCATTTTCCTTGAGTAAATTTCTAAGCAGAAAACACCTCATACCAGAAAATACTAAAAGAATACATTTTTATTTCTAAGTCTAAGCTTACCATTAACAGCGTTCCCCGCAGAATGATACTTTATTCTAGCTGCATTTAATGGGTTCATCAGCTAATAAGTGGGTTGTAAACCAAGTGGGTTGTAAACCTCTCAGGTAATTGCCAACAGCTCTTAAAATAGTGTTGGAAGTTATAAAAAAGAATACATATTCATAGCTCATCATCCTCTTGAGCAGCCATTCTGTTCATCCGGCTGTTTTTAAGAGCAAGAAACCAAGACGTTTCAGTGGAACTTGTATCATTCTCCTTTGTTTTAGCCAACTTAAAACCTCAACTTTCTGGGGAGCATACTCATGCTCCAGTGGTGTATTTCATAAGTTAATATTCCTAAAACAATACTCACATTTTTGGGTATCCCAGATGTAGTTATTCAGGACTTCTCCCACCAAGTAGAATATGTTAATTATGACGGTAACAGCTGCAAAAAAGATTATTTTGACACCGGGGCTGAGGTGCTCAAGAAGTGGGTACACCCACACTCCTGTGACGTGGTGGATCCAGCACACCCTGAAACAAACCAAAAAATAACAAGCACTGATTCTTACAGCCCTGTTTTTCAAAAGCAGCTTGGGCTATAGGCACGGCTACTGTAACCCAAAAAGCCATTATTTGAAAGAACTGGAAGGTGCCACTGAACTGGAGCCCTTGGATGACATCCACCCAGAATAGACTTCACAAATGCTGAAACTATGACTGATTTCCCACATTCTTACAGCTTTGTTTTAAATTTAATATGAGCAGTTGGCCAGTTTTGGTGTTCTGCTGTAGGTAGGTATTTCCTTGCTGCATTTACACTTAGGAGGAATGCACACCCATCTCGTGTGGCAGCAGGGAAATGGCAGCTCCCTCCGCTCCAAGCAGGTTCTTTATCCAAAGAGCAATCCAGGTTCTCCAGGCTCTCCTACACGGCTCTACTCTCCTTCTGCCCTGTCTTTCATTTTGTACACTTTTGTGTGCTTCTGCTGCTTCTCCTTGCTACACCTGGCAAGAACAGCAGGTTTTGGGTTTGCCAGAAGCTTCTGACAGAATAATTTCTCCAGCACCTGTGTTTTACATTGCTCCTCCTCTTCTTTCAGTTACCTGATATCACTTGGGATTTTAATATTTTTCTCTAGGTAGGATAAATGTTTTTTTTTTTTAAAAAAAAAAAAACAACTAGGAAAGCACTTCATCAGTGACATTCTGTCCAGCTCCACACTCAACACACAGTAGAGGAAAAGGAATGATGGTGGTTTGCTGATGACACAGAGATTTTTATCATCCAGCTCCAGTGTGGATTGTTGGTGTGCTGACCCAAGAGACAGGGTGTTAGCTTTGCTGCAATGCAGCCTGAAGAAGCACTCCAGCTCCAGCTCCATGGTCACACTGTGTGTGATGGGCAACAGACACCTGCACGCTCTGAAGGGACAGCTTTTGCGTTGGCATCTGATGTGATGAGCGGTGAAGGCAGAAGGAGCAGAGTGAGTCCATACCTTCCAGCAGGTAGAAGCTAAGAAAGGCAAATGCTGCCGAAGAACTGAGCAAACATCACAGAAGCTGCTGGGAAAAGCACTCAGTGGAGACTGGATGTGACCCGTGAGCTGCTGAGCTCTCTCCAAGGATGCAAATCTCTTCTTTTCTGACCTGGCAAGTTGAGAGAGAAGCTCCCAGTGAAGCACAGGCAGAGAAGACCCAGCAGCTGCACAGACTATTACTGAGGGGGATTTCCACGTCCACATGATTCGCTTCACTTGCTGATACATGTATTTGTTTAAAGAAAGCTTTTGATCACCAGATCAACAGTCACAGGCTCCCAAAGGGCTGACACACAGAAGTCCACCCAAAAGCGTTACCATAAATGAGAATACAGAATCCCTGTTTAATGACTCTCCATCACCCTGGAAATGTACACGGTTGTCATAGCTCCCCTCCTCCTTCAAAAAGCTTTTATTACAGCCAAACCCTTAACAGTTGGACACTTGATGTAGGAATTTACATGTGTCAGTAAATTAATCTGCACAATCTAAATGCAGATTAGAAACCCTTTCTTCAAATGAGTTCACATATGGAAAATGATCTCTGTACTTTACAGTTCTTTTCTACAACATTCTTTTGTGCCAGAATTAACCTGACACGACAAATGTATCTGTGAAAAAACAAAGGGTTCCTGTGTAACCCATGGTAACAGGGGACATCATGCTCCTCTTGATCAAAGAAGAAGATGGGTAGAAGGTTATGGGATGTCCTCTGCACCCAGGCTAGCTTAGCAGGAAGTGTCTGTTATTACCTGATATTTTTCAGTTTCATTTGCTTTTGTTTTATGATCATTCCGTGAAAAACAGGCTCCAAGGAAAAAGCTTGAAAAAACACCCAGAGCTTCTTTTCCATTTCTCTTCCCTGGTGTGATGGAACTGCCCAGCACTACAAATCACTTTTATAGAGGGACTTTTCAAGGAACCTTCTAAACTGCACCTACGTAGCCAACTTCACGAACCAAGTAGAAGTGGGATGTACTAGAATGGAAAGACGAAATGTTTTCTAAATCCAGCCAATGGATTCTACTCTCTGCTGCCATACATTGCCCAGTGACACTGCTCCTGTGTTCGGCGTAGCTCTTGTACTCCTGGCCCTGGCACAGCCCCCATCGTAGGAACTCATCCCCTGAGCTTGGGAGACGATGGCTACAAACCCACCTGATCTTCCTTAAAATGAGCCGTACCACGCCGCTGGCCTCATTGGGATGGGGTGATATCAGCCTTCTCTCCACTGAGCGGTGACACACCGACTGTTCCCGCATTGTCTACGCCACCAACGGCAGCAGCAAAAGGATGGCTGCTGCCATGGAAACCTCACCTGATGGCCTTCCTTAGCGGGTTCGTTCCTGCGATCTCGAGGCCGCACAATAAAGGGCTGATCAACCGTGGGCATAAAGCTCACACACGAGATTGCTGATTACTAACATCAATGAATGACTTCGGTGTTGCAATTCTAGTACTCATTATTCCTGGCCAACCTCATTATTAGATAAGCGCAGGGGAGCATGCATTAAGATTTACTTAGGAGTGCAAATCTAGACCCAATTTAAGACCCTGTTATTGAACAGGTATAAAAAAAATGGGTCGTTTAGATAAAAATAAACTGAGAAGAAAAAAGTTTAAGCGAAAACTGGACTGGCTACTTCGAGAAGATAAACTTAACTTGAACCTCCCTGTTTTTTGGTTCTGTGGCAGCTGATGTAGGTATTATCATGTGTTTTCAAAGATGAATGTGCTACAGGTCATTGAGCTCATTTAGGCATTTTTTTTTAGAACTGGTAAGAAAAGAAGGAATGGAAATATTCACACATTGTATTCAAATTAAAATGTCTGTTAAAAAAAGTGGCGATTTTCAGAGATTTTCAACCAGCTGGTCTAGGACTCAGAAAAAGCTACTTGAAAACACACAGTATTGCTTCTTTTCAAAAAAATCTGTCAAAATTCTGACTTTGTGGCTGTTTTTCACTTCTTGCATAGAGTGGATATTGTGTATCTCTGCTATCAAAGTAATCAGAAGAAAATGAAAACTATGTAGAGAAGATACGCGTACATTTATTCTTTGGCTAGAGATGTTTTGTTCATGAGGAAAAGTAAATACAAAAAATTGTGGCGACTTTGTGGTTTCTGTGTGCTCTGCCTGTTGCTTTGAGAAATACAGGTTTTATAACAGCATGTGTGAAAAGTAGTCCTGGTCAACGGGTCAAGCTCAACAGGTGGATGTACTGGCAGATAACCACACCACCTGAAAGGTTTGGTGATGAGAACCATGTTGCAGAAAATGGTTGTTCTTTCACAATGACTCCTCTCAGCTACGGGAGTTTAAATAGGACTAGAACATCTCTCTTAGAAGGAAAGGCTGAGGGATTTGGGTCTTTTTAGTCTGAGGGGAATCTGATCGATGCCTGTAAATACTTAAAGGAGGACGATGGGGCCAGTCTTTTTGCAGTGGTGGCCTTGACAGAACAAGAGGAAACGGGCACAAACTTGAACATAAGAAGTTCCATCTAAACCTGAGGAGGAACTTCACTTTGAGGGTGGCAGAGCACTGGAAGAGGCTGCCCAGAGAGGTGGTGGAATCTCCGTCTCTGGAGACATTCAAAACCCACCTGGACATGTTCCTATCCAACCTGCTCTAGGTGACCCTGCTTTGGCAGGGGGGTTGGATAGATGATCTCCAGAGGCCCCTTCTTACTCTTACCATTCTGTGATTCTGCAGTTCAGTGAATACAATTACAGAGTCATCAGAGCTTGATGGCACATTGTCCTCTGAACTCAGAGAGTCTCTACCATTTCCTGCCCGAGTTGAGTCCTTCAGCAGAATCTGCAGCCAAGCAACAACTAGTACTAGGTGTTCTGGAAATAGCAACTACTAGATGAGGGGCTGTGTAACTTTTCAGGAGGATTGAATGCAAGGACATGGAATAATAATAATGCATGTCATAAAATGGCTGAAGAGGTCCCAATGCTCTTCCTCGTAACAGAAGAGGCACTTCAACAGAACTCAGAGACAAGAAATTCAAATATGGTACAGGAAATATCTTTCTGCATGGTATTTAATTAGCCTCTGGAATGCTCTACCCTATCTCTCAATGATTCATCAAGGTATTAAAAATGTTTTGAAGTATACAAGTTTGGACGTCTGTTTAGTTGACCCCTCTTCTCTGGGCCGTATCATGGAACTGTAGCAAGCTTCTGAAGTCTGGAGATTATACAAGCAATAAGAAACTTAAGCGTAAGTTACAAGAGTACAAGGTTATATGAACCATCAAGGCTGAAGGATCCAAGCCCTTATAAGCTGGTTATTCTAAAATAGCCTGATAAATCTTCTCCTGAAGCATCTGACATTAGCTACAGCTGGAGCCTGGATACGTGACTACTCTGATCTACTACGGCAGTTCCTTTCTGGTTCTTGCAACAGCAAATCCTTTTCCACATCTCCTGTGCTGTTCAGGTTTCTGGTGACTGGGTCAGTCTTTGGTCCCAAGCAAATCCCAGGCCAGTTCCTCTGCTGGCTACTCTTTACCAAACAGCAGAACACAGGCATTTTCTATGCTTCTATTTCATGAGCTTTCCTAGCATCACTCTTCCTTTTCCACAGAAAGTGAGAACTTTACCCAGAACTATTAAATTATGGAATGTCTCCCAAAGGAGGTGATGATGGGCTTACAGCAGCTGAGTCATTCAAAGCTTGAACAAACAAATAATTTGTGGTTATAGAGTAGGGACCAACCCTGTGCTTTCATAGGCAGAAGCACAATGACCCACACTAAATCTGGTCTGCTCTTGGTTTCTAATACTAACTGAAATGATGTGAGGCACATTTTCATAAATCCTTATAAGTTCTCTTCTTTTTTTTCCCCACCAAAAGGTAGGCCAGGTTGGTTTATATTTAATCAGAATTGTTCTCAGTCACATCAAGATGCTGAGGTCCTCATAATGCCAGCCAACCAGGTGTATGTCACTGACACTATGAATGTATGTTGTTTAGAAATTTTAAATGCTGAAAAGTTAAGTTCAATAAACACTCAGCAGTTAGGAAATAAAACCAACCATCTCCTCATGTTCCAGTTTTTTATGCTGGATTATTCTCCATTGATCTAAGTGGTGCTGAACAATATGTGGGCCACTGGCCTATGCTACTGGTATGGAGACAGCAGAAGACAAGTCCTGGAAAACTGCAGCTACAAATAATGTCACGTGAAAAATGCTCAGCATGACGTGGTGCTGGCATCCTCTGGATGAACAAAGCTTATCAGAAATTTTTGTTTGTGTACAGGTAGCTAGAATGACAAAAACTCCGGAGATTCGCTGCAAGGTGTTGTCATCTTTGGAAGTCATCTATTTTGATAAATAATATTTCATTTTAAATATAGTAGTGGTTGCTATGCCTTCTTGAGCTGTATTTTAAGGAGCTGCACAAGCCAGAATGTATTATCCATGCATGTCATCTGTGATTGTACTGTTGCTTTGACTGAAACGTTTGAGGATGTGGAGGTGGAGGGGAGCTGGAATGTAACAGTCCATAATGGCGATGTCAGACCGAACAGGCTGAGGATCTGCGCAGCCTCCTCTCGCCGAAAGCCCTTCTGCTCTCCCACCCTCCTTCTGGGTCAGGTACAGGGGATGCTGATCTTCTTCTGACCTATTTCTGCTGCTTCTACTTCCTCCTACTCTTTCCTGTTCTAAGTAACACTGGCTCCAACTCTTTTCTCCTCCTCTGCATTGTCTCATCTATCACCCACCTCTCCATCAGCTTTCCACTCCGATTTCAAAGCCTGTCTCTCTCTCCCCCTCCCAGCTTTTCCCACTTAGTTGTATGATTTCAGCTCTCAAGCTGCTGACATGTGAGCTGAACATTATCCATTTCTCTTTTAACCCATAGTTCTAGTCCATCTCTTTTACTTGCCACAATGATTTTTCACTTCGTTTTCCCCAAGTGATTCCTCTACTGAATTTCTGTCCCCAGTGCTCACTTCCAAAAGCATTCCTGACCCTTCCCTACACACAGACCCCCAGCACACCCTAGCACAGCCATGCTGTGTCTCTCCTGCTCCATCAGCACCAGCTGCCTCAGAGATCTTCTGGTTTCTCAGTCCTGCCCTTCTTTATCAACACGGCTGTCAATTCCCACCAAGTTTCACGCTCTAACTCTCCATCCCTCTCTTCTGAATGTCAAGGTTTGTCCTAGCAGTCTGCACCCTTTGCCAACATCTGTTCTTTCTGATCTTCCTCTCCTTCTGTGGAGAATTGCTGGTGGAAATCCTACAGGAAGGCTGACAGCACTGATATCAAATTCATTCCAAATTCTCAGTGTACATTCCTTTCTTAAATTTGTTCAAGAAAAATTCAGCAAATTGCCCCATCTAAACGCTCTCCCTCGGCAAATCTAAGTAACTCTCCTAAAGTTGCTTCATGAGAAACGTTATTTTCAAAGGAAAGTTTAAAGGTACCTGAGCTCTTTAAACTGATTTACCAAAGAATGAAAGAATGAATCAAGTCCAAGCTTGGCATGTGTGGAGGCAGCTCCTGGTGGATTTGAGATAGCAACAAGAGAGCAGACCAAGCCTTTTGTTCCCAAACACGTAGCCCAGCATGACTGGAGCACTGGAGTCAGGTTCTTAGGGTCTGCTTTTTTGGCATCCTCAAGGCCTCAAAAGCAGAGGGAAGAAAAAAAAGCATTTTAAATAAACGTATTTGTATCAGTTTATTTTAGGGACATATTAGGCTCTGATACTACTTGCCATGAGGTCATTCTTATTACAAGGAGCAACACATTTCTGGCTCTCTTCTGTTCCCTGACAACCAACTCCATACACCCGTTGGCAGTATTTTCTGGTAGTACTGGCAAGCTCTTGGGTTTTCTTAGCACCGTCTAGATTTAACGATTCAATACAAATTGTGACCTTTTCAAGCCATGCTAAATAAAGCCAATCGGCCTTTCCTGTCTTATCCCACGGCCTTGATCCTGAAAGTCCATGTATGGTCTGCGACAGGCAATGCAAGTCTGTGAATGCTCTTCTGGGCACAGTTCCTCAAGAGCAAGGGAGAGCTTCCCCTCACATAGAGTGCATGAACTAAACGTGCCTACTCAAATGCTCTCCGACTGAAGGGAGAGAATGCAAAAAAAAAAAAAAAATAGAAAAAGGTTTTACTCTTCAAGAAAGGATGTTTCTCAGATAACATGTCTCTGAGTAATGCTCAGGGGATATCAAGTTATTTAGCTGCGTTCTTCCAATTTCAGTGATTCTGTTCAGAATTGTTTGCCTGTTTTCTCATTTATCAAATACATGTAATAAAAGCTTGCTGCTCCACTATCTCTTCCATATGTGAAGGATTCAGCCACATATGAAATAAAACAGGACCTGTCCTCTACTTGGAGTTGAAAAAAAAACCAAACATGAATGGAATCACACCTAAACAATATCCTCCTGTATGCTCCTTTACAGTACAAAGTTCTTTAGAGGGGTCTAGAGAACAAGTCATATGAGGAGAGGCTGAGGGAACTGGGCATGTTTAGTTTGGAGAAGAGGAGGCTGAGGGGAGACCTCATTGCCCTCTACAACCACCTGAAAGAATGTTGAAGAGAGGTTGGTGTTGGCCTCTTCTCCCAAGTGAATAATGACAGGACCATAGGAAATGGTCTGAAGTCGCGGCAGGGGATGTTTAGACTGGCTATTAGTAAGAATTACTTTAGTGAAAGAGTCATCAGGCACCGGAACAGCCTGCCCAAGGAGGTGGTCGAGTTGCCATCCCTGGAGGTATTTAAGAAACGCATAGCTGTGGCACTTCAGGGTATGCCTTAGTGTCCAACATGTAGGGGTTTTTTGTGTGTGTATGGTTGGAATCGATGATCTCAGAGGTCCTTTCCAACCATGAAGATTCTGTGGTTCTGTGAAAGTGTGACATGGTACGTAGATCAAGTAACATGGTAAGAAGGTCTCAGCTTAGGTGGGGAGAGAGTTCAAAATTCAAGGGCAAAACATAGAGAACATCTGATCAGCAACTGTCTCCGCTTTATACCCACAGACACAGGTACAAAGAAAATAAGTCCCACCAAGCAGTATGTAACTGGGTTGTTTGCAGTTATAATCTCATTTTAATGCACTGTGCTAAGCTTGAGGGGCCTAAAGGGTAAACCAACAATGGCAGCAGATCTGAATTAAGTAATTTCAAAGCCTCTAAGTGATTAAGGTCTCTACTTCAATGTGGTCACTCACCATCAGGAAGGCAGTGGACCTTAGCTGTGAAAGGTAGGCACACTGAGTAAGAAGGATGAAAAAAACACCACTTTTCATACCTTCTAGTAGATTTTCCCAAGCTGTGAATGTCAGATACATTGTACTAGTATCATCAAGACAAGATTTGGTCTGCAGCCCCAACCAGTCTTGGATAGAGGCTTCAATAACACCTGTAGGCTGAAGACATGCAGAACTTGCAGATGACGGCCCAGTGTAGCCTGTGTCTGCCTCCAGTCTTCCCCAAACACCTTCTTTCATAAAATTAGAAGGAGAAATGGGCTGTAAGTGCAGAATTTAGCAGAATAACCTTTAGGCTGAATAAGCAATTGTCTCACACCATCTTTAGAGAAGAACTTGGAAGAAGGTGAGTCACCTGTAAGTAGCCCTGTTTGTTTTGGAAATCACGCATGCAAATCCAATAAACATCAAAAGCAACGGGTCATAGGCTGTAACTGTGTATCTGCTTATTTCTTAATGCAGAAACTTCTTCCCCTGTTTTACCTGTGCTACAGTCTACCTTGTACTTTTAGCTGTAGGATGTAGATGCACTGCAGTAGGCAGGATCAAGACATGAATATCACGCCGACACAGTAACAGCTTCTTAAAAGATTTTAAGACACCTCTGGTTTTATTTCACTTGCAGAACTGGATTGGTTCCATTTTCTATTCCTCTTGAATAGCAGGTGCCTACTCAGATGAATTTGAGGAAACAGGAGTTGCCACAAGAGGTCAGATCACAGGTGCAGTAACTCTGCCACCCTGTCTCCAGGCACCCGTCAGAGGGTGGTCAAGAAATATCACAGTTATGTATTATTACATATGGGTTAAAAATAAAATAAATTCCTTTCTCCTGAAGGCACTGTTATGTGCCTTTTTGCACGAGGCTGTCCTTATCTTACAACTACAAATATTGTAATTTTTTAAGAAGGATATGTTTATAAAAAAGCAAGTGGCAGAATGCAACTGCTGTCCTGGGACGAAACATCCCACTTCAGCTGGATTAGGAGCATTTTATGATCACTCTGTGCGAGGATGTGTGTGAATAACTGTGTCTCTCTCACTGGATTGAAGGGGCAAGTTGCACAGTACTGCCTTGAGCCTGTGTTTCTCCCTCATTAGTTTTATCTCACTGGTGGAAAAAGCAGTACTATCCAAAACTTTGGAAAATATCCTCTTAGCTGAGGAAAGGGTGTTGTGAGGTGAGAATAAAGGAGATGAGAAGTAAATAGGGGGTCACAAAATGTTTGCAGAAAGGATGAAGGATATATGGTATCAGAGGAATATTGTAAATAAAACAAAAGCTTAGGGAAAATAAAATGCTACAATGACCAAAGAAAATGAACTCTGTCATGTCCGTCAGTTGCTTGAATAGAAACTGCCCAAAGAGTTCATTTAATGTTGTGTAAGAATGGTTATTTCTGGTTTAGTTTAATTTTTCACAAACATTTGCATTTTTAAAAATAAACTTCAGAGCATTTGGATTATTGGCTTATTCTGTAATCAATGTGACAGAAAGAAGTTATGAACAAGCAAAGAAAAAAGACAATGCTCTATCTTTTCTGCTGCCGCTTAAATACTGATGCAGGAAATAATTTGCCTATTCTCAATTTTATTTGATAGAACAAAAACCCTAAGCAATAAAACTAAGGTCCAAGAAAAACATTTAGCTTGAAAAAGGTTGAAAAATGTACCCTTGGAAAGACCACTGCTTACATGGGATTGTTCAACAAATTCCTGTTGTGTGAGGTTTGGCATATACTTTCTAAAAATATAAGCATCTGGGGAAACCAGACAAAGCCCAGGTCTTGGACCAAACGAGGCATGCAGTGTGAATCTGTTAGCGATTATATCCATAATGAAATCTGTGCCCAAATTTAGCAGTACAAAACCCCCAATACAATACGAAAACACAGCGTGTACAGCCCTTACCATAAAATATAGCCAACAGCGAAGGTGCACACTGCAGCCAGTCCACAGCTCCTGCTGGGATACTGATGATGTGTTGTTCTCATCTCGATTAATACAAAGGGCAAAACTGTTGTATGCTGAAAAACAAAAAAAAGCCAAAACAACAGGGGAAAAAACAGGTGATACAAATGATTCTCACTGCATTTCCATGCAAGTTGTACAATAAAAAACTTAATCACAAAAACCTGAAGATGAATTCTTGATGGTTAGAAAGGCAAGGTCAAATGACTCACTCTATAAAGTCTACCAATAACCCAGACAATATTGTCGCTATAACGTCCAAAGGTTTGGGAGAGCAGAGGAAAACTGGGTGAGAGGAATGTGCTGTTTCTTTTATCTGGGGACCCAAGGCAGATACTCAGTGAGTAAAAAGGGGATGTGGCATGAGGGGACATGGGCCCCAGTCCCAGTTTGGCCTCGCAGCCGCTCTGTGATCTTTTATTTCAGCTGTTCAAGTTAGAAAGGAACACATCTGATTTTCAGGCACTCTAGGCACAAACAATGCCAAATGAATTAATATAAATGGAGGTATTTAATGCTCCTGAGAATCAGGTTTAAAGGTATCGCAATCTGGGGACCTGAAAACAGGGGACCTGTTTTCAAACGATAGCCTCAATACCTCTGTTCTTCCATCTGTAAGACAGGAGCAATTACCTTCCTCAGAAAGGTGGTGTGAATCTTAATTTAGTTAGTTGTTGTGCAAGACGGTTTTAGATTCCCAAATGAAACATATGAAAGCCAAAGCTGTAAAAACCATTTTCAGCCACTTTATTTAGCCGTGAAACTCCTTATTTTATCATTTTTCCATGCATATTCCCTACACTGTCCCTTCTGAGAAGGTCTGTTCATCCAATTAATGTCAGCAGCCTGAAAAATCGCATCTAGCCTGCCCTCAAGATTCGATGTCTAGATTTCAGAGTGCTGGCAGGCACGAAAATATACATAAACGAAGCACAAACGTGCCAGGAAACAAACCCCATCATTTCTGAATGCACAGCTCACCTGGGACCAGAAGTATTGGTGACTCCAGAAACATAGCCTGCCTTGCCTCCGTGGGGCCAAGTTATTGCTGGTGTATAATGGGAATTACTTTGGCTGGGGACTTGGTGTCACTGTGAATGTGAGCTCTCCTGCCCAGTTCCCTGAGAGGTCTGAAGGTGCAAGGATTGCAAGGGCAGCCTAAGCCCTAAACCAGGTTCAGTCTTTCCCCAAACACTCGATGGGCAACTGGAAAAGAAGGTTATGGAATACGTTGGCCATGTTCTGCCATCAGATGCAAACATGTAGTTCTGGAGGACTGGACTATTAATTTTGTAATAGTCATGCTGTAAATACACACTGATTTTCACCAACATCAAGGCAGAACAGGCATGGAATAGAAATATCCTTGCACGGATAAGAGATTCAGTGAAAGGAAACAGAGTGGAGCCTGAGCCTTTAACAACTGTGGAGAGGGAAGAATTGTTTGAATGGGAAACGATAAGATAACGGAAATGCTCTGGCTCAGAGCAACAAATTTTTAGTTGAATAACTGCTCTGATTTTCAAGGCATTAGTAATTAATGACCAGCATTTGGAGAATGTCAGGTGAATAATAAAGCAATTAGGGGAGCTTTCAATGTCTTTGTCTTTTAACAACTGGTTCCGCTCCCATCCCTTTAAACAGCATAAATCAGCACCAAGGGAACGCAGAGCTGTTGGTGCTGCAACAGAGGTGTCCAGTAGTAGATGAGAGGTCTATAAACGGTGCAGGACTGTCAGAATCCATGAACAGGGACTGACAGCAAAGCATGCCCTGGAGATTCACTCGTATGTCTTACATGTATGGAAAAGGTCTTCAGATGGAGACCCTGAAGCAGGGTATCTGGAGGCTGTGCAAACATCATAGAATAATAGAAACACAAGGTTGGAAAGGACCCACAAGATCATCTAGTCCAACCGTCCTCCTATCACCAATACTACCTACTAAGCTACTAAATAATGCCTTGTAGCACCTCGTCCAGATGCTTCTTGAACACCGCCAGGGACGGTGACTCCACCACCTCCCTGTACAGGCCATCCCAGTGCCTGATCGCTCTTTGAAAGAAAAAGTTTTTCCTGACATCAAATCTAAATCTCCCCTGGTGCAATTTGTGGCCATTCCCTCCAGTCCTATCATTAGTTATCTGAGAGAAGAGGCTGACCTCCTCCTCTTCACAGCCTCCCTTCAGGAAGTCGTAGAGTGCGATGAGGTCTCCCCTGAGCCTCCTCTTCTCCAGACTAAACAATCCCAGCTCCCTCAGCCCTTCCTCATAAGACCCTTCACCAGTTTTATTGCCCTTCTCTGGACACGTTCCAGGGCCTTGATGTCTGTCTTGTAGTGAGGGGCCTAAAACTGAACACAGTACTCGAGGTGCGGCCTCACCAGAGCCGAGTACAGGGGGATGATCATCTCCCTGCCTTGCCTTCGTAATCTCTTCAGAGAAAGAAAAGAGGACAACAAAGACTTTTAACTCCAAACCCCACCCTTGACATTCCTTTTACCGTGCATTCTTGTGATCCAGTCACTTAGTATTACCCCTTCACTACATGGATGATGGTTACAGAGCTTGTGAGCTCTGTTTCTCAATTTAAATGTTTACCACTTTAGATACTGCTTGTTGACGTGCTCTTCACTGATGATAACAACTCAACAGCTTGCCAATTAAAAAGTAGTTAAAGTAATTTCAGCAATCAACCCTTAATCTAGAGTTCTCCTTTCCCTCCTCTCAATTCCCGTCATTATATAACAAAATAGGTCATTATTCTCCTAAATTCTCCTTTCTGCTCTTTTCTATAGGTAAGGGGTGGGGGGGAGGATAATGTGTTGTATCACTAAAAAGTTTATGTACAAAATCCTGTCAAAAGTACAGTGCAATTAGCAGTATTAGGAGAAAATCAGAGACAAGCATCTTTAATAGTTGTCTCTTCTGGCAAATGTCAATGCTACCTGCCAACATGGCAGTTTTACAAATCCAGAGTATGACCTTTGGTTTAAAATGTTCTAGTGAAAAAGCCGCTCTAAAAAGCTGTTTCAGATGCTTTACCCAAACTACAATCAAGACAAAAGTTCCCTTTCCAACACTTCAGCCCCTCCATAAACCTTAATTTAAAAACCATTTAATTTTGTAGTGGCGATACCTTCTGTCAAACAGTGCCAGTTAAAACTCTGGCACTATAAATGCCAAATTTAAACCAGACTGAAGCCTAGTGAAGGTGAGCAGGGGTCAAACGTGCTTGGAGTGGGATCCATCAGGGCTGGGAAAGATGCACGAGACCAGAAATTTCATACTCTCTAATGTTTTTGCCACCTGATTTCTGAATAAACTTGTGCCAGTGGGAATCTGAGGCTTAAAGAGAAAATAACATTGATGCTTCCTTGACCTGTTTGATAACAATAATGCCATGCTAATCAAAGACGTGTGACTGGTATCTCTGGGGCTGATCCCTTTTACTTACTGGGAGGCGGGAGGAACAGCACATTTCTCACCTTGCTTGTCAAAGTATCTCCAGGGGCTTATGTCAGAGAAGACTAAGGAATGAAGAAATTCAAATACAAAGGAGGTTTATGTGATGAGGATGATCAACGCTGTAACAGCTTTCCAGTAGGTACTTTGCACCATTTAAAGTCTTTAAGAAATGCGTAAATTATAAAACAGTGTTAATTATAAAATTAAGAGTGTAATAACTGGTACAGTATTATAACAGGTCCAGTGGAGGGCCATGTCTTCTTAGAGGGCTGGAGCACCTCCCCTAAGAAGACAGTCTGAGAGATTTGGGGTTGTTCAGCCTGGAGAAGAGAAGGCTACAGGGAGATTTAGAGCATCCTTCCAATATCTAAAGGGGCTACAGGAGAGATGGGGAGGAACTCTGTCAGGGAGTGGAGTGAGAGGATGAGGGGTAATGGTTTTAAATTGAAAGAGGGGAGATTTAGATTAGATACTAGAAAGAAATTCTTTATTGTGAGGGTGGTGAGACACTGGAACAGGTTGCCCAGAGAAGCTGTGGCTGCCCCATCCCTGGAGGGGTTCAAGGCCAGGCTGGATGGGGCTTTGAGCAACCTGGTCTGGTGGGAGGTGTCCCTGCCCATGGCAGGGGGGTTGGAACTTGATGATCTTTAAGGTCTCTTCCAATCCGAATCACTCTATGATTCTGTAATATTAGTAAACTAAGCTAGCACTAGTAATCAATGCTATATTGATAAGGTATTTATATTATGGACTAAGCATTTACAAGTAAAGCACCATTTTTACCAGGACAGCTTAATCTGCTCCCACTGAGACCAGCTGCTCCTGGGAGCCAGTTCTGCCTGTATGGCTCTGCTGGGCTGAGCAATGATGTGGGTATGTCAGGGAACGCCCTCTCCATCAGCGGGGAAGGTGACAATTTGCAAGAAGGTTACAATACGGAGAACTTGATCCAGAAAACACTCTGGAGACTGACTCCACTGGATCAATCTCTGAGTGATGCTGAATTCACACACCGTTCAAAAAAAGCCACCTTGAGAGCTGCAGGTGGATTAATCCCTAGGAGCAATGCCACTGCTTCTGAGAGAAACTTTGCTCAACTCTTTAAAAGATATTATTAAAATACATGCCACACACACACACACACGGTACATATGTGCCCCTAAAGACATTTGAGACTGGAGAATCACATTACCAATAGGCAGCACATCTGTAGTGTTGGCTTGACAAGATAAGCTTTGATGGGGGACTGCGCTTCCCCATTTTAGGTGGGTGCTGCAACAGGCAGTTGGAAAAAAAGATTTTATGCAAATCACCTACATTAAGAACGAGTTCTGTAATAGTCTTTAGGCAAACTAAGTGCTCATTCTTGAGAGCCTGATTATATTTTTTATCTTCCAACCAGGTAAGTGATTCTTTTTTTAACACTGTTTTCATCAATACCTTGCTTGGCCTTTTCTCCTCCCTGAACTGTGTTTTAAAAGGAATGTTAAAGCACCTTTTGGTGTTAAATTGACAGCTTTGTGTAGTGGTATCTAGTGGTATCTTCTGTCCTTAGCACAAATACAGCAGTGCTATCTTCCCCAGTCACCCAGCCCTGATCTTCAAAGATTGTCCAGAACTACCTTTATGACAAAGAGCTCAGTCTAAAAACGCATCTGCTTTCTCAGATGCCCAGGCAGTACGCAGAAGTTCTGCAGGGATGGTGAAATTGTTTGGGCATCACGTAAATTGGGACTATAATTCACTTCAACCAACCGAAGACGGCGACTTGTTATTCAGTTTGATCAGGGTATAGGATATTTTAGTTCAACAGAAATACTGTGGATCTCTGTTGAGAGGGCTTCACTGTGACATTCAGCCCACACTCTTCAGAGTCAGTGAAAACCTAGTGACAAGAAAAAGAATCTTACAGCTTTGATGTCACCAACATTTTAACTGAGACCGAGAGCCTCCTGGAAGGGCTGGTGCTCCCTGGAACACAGAAGCTGCAGATGGGTCTTCACTCACAGAACTCGTACAGCCCAGATCCTGAAAGGCTGCATTTGCCACCCAAAGCTGTGTCCCAGTTGAAGCTGCTCCAACATCTGCAGGGGAACCTGCCCCCCCAAGAACTGCCACCATGCTCAACACTTACTGGTATGAATTTGATGGAGGCCCCCCTTCTTTGCACCCTGCTGGGCCCACTGGCTGCCTCTGCTTTCTCTTTCTAAATTCCTCTATTCCTCTAGTTTCCATCAGTAGGATGTTAGCCTTAACCTTTTTTCCTGAGCTCACAAGCAGCTCAAATGTTGTTAAACAGCTGCTGCACGTCAGAACGAGTGAAGCAATCCCCCCGCATCTCCTCTTACTTCTCAGGGGTTTGTGCAGCACCTCGAGATTCAAGGTTCTACAGGAGCAACCAGCAAAATGACGCATACTCATTCACCTTAATTTTAAATCCCTACTGGTGTATTCACCTTAGAAACCAATAGTAACAGGCCTAAATACCTACAGTTGTAATCAGCCCCATTTGCAGAATAATAGCAGTAATAAAGTTGCATGTGCCGCAAGCTCCTAGCAGAGTAATATGGAGAAGCAGATCAGAAACTAGTAAAACAAGGGGCACGATTATGATTTACTCATTGAGAAACTTCGGAGAAAGGAACAGCTGGCAAGAGAGTATTTATGTGTCATCTGAAGGATGATACCTTCCACCAAGGCAGCCTAATCCATAAAGAGAGCAGCAGGATATCAGAGCTGGGTGCATAATAAATTGGAATCCTTGAGTGAGCCTGAGCCCTTCTGAGATTGAAAGCGCTGGTAGCACTTTTCCTCTTACAAATGAGAAATTATGACTATTAACTGAGACATGCACAGGATGCACTCCAAGGCAGCCACAGACGGCTCGTTAATTGTTATTGTAGGCTGGAGGGAGGGAGAAGTATTGTACGATCTAAACAAAGACCAATACCCTATAACGCCACAAAACACACAAGGGCCAGAGATAACCATTTTCAACGCATGTAAGAGTGTAACGTTCTTTGAAAAGCAAATGAACACTTCCTCTTTAATGATACCGAGATTAATGATACGAAAAAAAGATTCTCCTCTTTTCTGTAGATAAATACAGTGGACATGGCATATCTGATTGTAACAGCAATTGTATCACTTTCTCCGCCTTGATGGATTTGTTCTCGTTGTTTCTGACACACGCAGTACATACTACATATTGAAACAGTCTCACCCCTATAACTGTTCTAGTGTCAGGGAGGATATATATAGGTGTTTATAGACTTTCCACGGCACTTCAGCACCTCCAAAGTGTTACTAAACATACCCTCACAGCAGCCCTGACCGTGGAGGCAGGATATCCCCATGAGGGCAAGACAGAGATGGCAAGGCTCGCCTGAGGTCATCCAGGGTAGCTACGGAGGAATGAAGAACCACACTGTATCCCGCAGTTCCATTCCCAAGTGTCAGCCTAACATGAGCAAGCACCTACACAGAAGTAACAAAAATTTCACATGAAAGCAAATCTACTCATTCAAGTTTATAGCTCTGAGACATCTTGGCCTTTTCAGCACCTCTCAGTTGTTACCTTGATCAACCCTCTCTCCTGGTTCCTCTCTGCTTTTGGGGACATCTTCAATTGTTTCCCTTGGAGCTGTCTGTCTCTCTCCAGCCTCAGCTCCTGCTGCGATGGGAGCTGCTTCTTTGCTGCTCCCATCCCACCAGCCCAAGCAACTCCTCCCTGCCCATCTGGCCCTGATTCAGCAGCTCCCAGGACGACACATCACTTCTGCCTTGGCCTCTTTCAGTGGTGACTGAAAGACCCTTCACATTCATCGGCACGTTGGGCAGGCACGGGTAATGCCTTAACTTGACCCATCAAAATCTTGGTCACTTGGACTTGAAATGAGATGACTAAAACCAGTGCCACATGCCCAAATGGAACAACATTGCTATATGCTTAATTTTCTTTAACTTTGTGTAATTCAGTGTAATGACTCTTCATGTCGTGTATCCAGATGTCATTAACCACAAGCAATGTCACATAAGTGCAATGTCACATAAGTCACCTGTCTCCTTTTGCTGGGGTCCCCTAGCTGGGTTTTCTGGTCCTTCTGTGCTGTGGCCAAATTCTTTGCTCAGCTCCCAACAACATGCACTGCACCACCATTAGGAGACGATTAAAATACAGGAGAATCAACAAAGCCCAGGTTCTGCGCGCTGAGCCACAGCTGAGCAAACCCTGAGAAGCCCAATTTACTTTCAACATCAAGCCCTTATTTTTCCCCACAGAATAATCAGAAAAAAAAGACGCCACTAAGAACTGGAACATGCTCACACATACACCCTGCGCAAGGACCACTCATTAATCACACTGTTACAGAATCACAGAATGATCCGGGGTTGGAAAGGACCTCTGGAGATCATCTAGTCCAAACCCCCTGCCAAAGCAGGTCCTCCTAGAGCAGGTTGCACAGGAATGTGTCCAGGTGGGTTTTGAATTATCTCCAGAGATGGAGACCCCACCACCTCTCTGGGCAGCCTCTTCCAGGGCTCTGCCACCCTCAAAGTAAAGACGTTTCTCCTCATGTTTAGATGGAATTTCTTATGTTCAAGTTTGTGCCCGTTTCCTCTTGTCCTGTCACTGGGCACCACTGAAAAAAGACTGGCCCCTTCCTCTTGACACCCACCTTTGAAGTATATATTGGTGTTGTTCAGATCCCCCCCTCAGCCTTCTCACTGTTACGCAATGTAATTTTCTACGCATTTCATTCAGCTTATTTGCCTCTTACCCGTTAAACCACTTGCTCTAGAACTTCTTAAACTACCATTTGCAAAAAGGTTTGCTTAGGCAAAGAAATATGTTCCTGTCTCTTACAATTATCCTTAAATCCAACGTTTACACACACACACGCTTACATGTGTCACTGAGATTTAATTTGTTTGAATGAATGTTGAGTGTTTATGCAGGTCGGTCACGCTGGGAAAGTGTTAGTAAAATCATTGAGCCTCACGTATTCCTTGCACAAATGTCACTCAAGAAAGCTTGCAGATGTGTTTCAGCAATGGTTTAAAACAATTTTCCTCATGGAAAATAGTATCCTCCCCTTGAAAAGCCAAATCCTTCCATATGATGAGTGCAGTTGCACAGCGCTCAAAAGGAGAAAATAATTTGTGTCAGTACATATTCTAAATCTCTTTAACTGACTTGAAAAGTTCATCTGTACATAAAACGTGCCACGTTACGTTCTACCATCTGGCAATCTCCCAGGGCTAGCACTAAGGCTTTCACAGGAGGATACTTCTGGCTTCACAATAGCCAAAGTATCCTCTTTCTGACCTGAAGACTTTGGACTTTGAATCTGACACTGGTCCAGGACTGAATATTGCTTGTCCTGGGCTTTGGGCCAGTGCAATTTGGGGAAAGAAATTCCACATTTGGGAAAATCAAGAAACCATTACTTGGCAGTTTCTTTTTCAAATGGTGGCTCTTTGATGCTACTCGGAAATTTAAAATCTTGGAAGTGGTTTCTCAGGAGGTGGATTTATTGGGTGTTGTGCAGGTGAGGTAGCCAAAGGTCAAATTTTGGTTTATCACATGGTGACTGGAACTATCTGCAGCTTGGTTCCGACAATTTATCTCATAGACAATGCCACTATCTTTATTTGATTATTTATTTCTATTGTACACACAAACTCCTTTAATAAATAACTCTAGGAGGATGTAAGCTCCTAAGCCTTTTTGCTCTTGTATCACGGAAAGCAGTAGTGGACTAACGTGAGTGTGGTCTCATTACTGCACCTGGTGGTCTGTTTGTAAGGAGTTTTGCATGACGTGTGTTGTCCTGTGTCTTCTAAATAGAACCACAGAATGATTAGAGATGGAAGGGATCTTAAAGATCATCCAATTCTCCCCCCTGCCATGGGCAGGGACACCTCCCACCAGACCAGGTTGCTCAAAGCCCCATCCAGCCTGGCCTTGAACCCCTCCAGGGATGGGACAGCCACAGCTTCTCCAGGCAACCTGTTCCAGTGTCTCACCACCCTCACAGGAAAGAATTTCTTCCTAATATCTAATCTAAATCTCCCCTCTCTCAGTTTAAAACCATTGCCCCTCATCCTATTGTTACACTGCCTACACTGTCTTTCCCCATCTCCCCCGTAAGCCAGAGGTGTATGAGGGAAGAGCTTCTGAAGCAATGGTGTACGTGCCCCTGGCCATGCAGGAACACCAGCTTTGTGTTGCTCCAGCCTGTGGAAGGGCGCAGGTCCAAGCTCTGCAGCGGCAGCCGGACACTGGCAGCTACCGCTGAGTGACCTGATGACCGGTGATAAGCCATGGCCGGGCACCAAGGCAGCTCTCAGCTCTGCACTTTGTCTGCTTTGCCGACAGCAGCTCTGCAGGAAAAAAGCCCTGCTGGTCATGCACTCTGTGCTGAGGATGCAGAAGCCAGGCCAAGGTATGGTCTGGAGGTACCACAGGATTAATAAGACCAGGAGCTTTAACTGGGTGAGTAAGGGACTGGCGTGTGCTGGGGTGCAGGGAGGAGAGGGGAGGTGGTGGGGGTGCAGGGAAGGCAGGAGGCACAGGCTGGGGTTTTGCATTTCCTGGGGGTCAGATGGGGCTGCAGGTGTGGTTGGAAATCTTGTTGAGGGGGAAAATGAGCCTGTGCAGGAAGGCAGGGGAAGAAGCTCAGAGGTGCAGCCCTGTTAGTGTGTCTCCTAGAGCTGCTCCTCCTCTGTGAAGAAGGCGCGTAAGCAAACAAGCCTGGGGACACTTCTCAAACTAAGGTCTTCTGTCACGAAAACACACAGACATTCCCTACTTGTTCTGCCCGCTACAGGACACACTTTATGTAGGAGAATCATTCCTCTTCAAATGCAATTAGTTCTAAATTCTATTGTTCATGTTAAAACAATTGTTATTTTGATTGATAGTAAAAAGGCTACACACGCTGGTAAAGGCAGCAATGTCGGACACAAAAGACATTACAAAATCTATAACCCGACCCTTCAAAACCTGACTTGAACCATCAGCTTTGACTTATGAGACTAGTTACAATAGTGCTTCATGCAAAAAGCATTAGCTTAATGCTGGATCAGGCAAAGTTGCCAAACACACCCTGGCATAATTAATCAAGAATATTTCAAAAACAGATCGCCTCCAAGAGGTTATTGATTTCCTGTCACGACACGTTTTCCTTATGAGGTGCTACAATGCTATGGGTCTGAGATGTGCTGGCGTGTGTTTTTCAGTGACTAAGCCCTGATCTATCTTCCTGGATCCCTGCCACTGGTGCACTGACATCTGCAACTACTCATGTTTGACAGTCTCATGCACGAGCTATGTGGCTTCCAACTTGGATGGGATTAGTGTAGGAGACTTTCTGAATACTTCAAATGTAATTGAAAGCAGATAAATACAAGGGTCTCGGGAGGGTAGCATGCTTTTTACATATGGTATCCCATTAAATCATGATGCTTAGACTGAGAAAGAGCTCCATTTTAACCAGTATAGCATGCAAGAAAGCATTTGCCCTTGTTCTTAAATACACCTGAATCCTGATAAGGTCACATCTTCGTAAAACCCAAATACGCTGCATGGCTGAAGCGTGGTTTAGACAAGCATGAAAAGCTACATGTTTGGGGAGAAGGGTGGGGGAAGAGGAATGTATTTGGCGACTGGCAGGTGTTTTGCCTTTCATCCACGCTTGAACTAAGGCATTCGTGTGTTCTGTGAACCATCCCTGCCGAGTGATGAGAGCTGAAGACAAACTATGCATCATGTAACTCAAGATTATACTGCTATGGTGTCAAATGTCAGCAAATAAGAAATTATGTTTTCTTTTAGAGCAAAAATCAACCACAATTCTTCCACAGAAGACATTTCTATTCACCTGTTTTTCTCACTAAATGCGGACATTGATAGCATAATCTGTAAATGTACTTCTGTACATATTTACTGATTAGAGTGAAACAGAGGATGTAAACAAAACCGGCATTAACACTGCTGTACAGAGCTTATCTTTCACATTTCCTTACTTTTTTTAGACTTTGAACTCTGCAAACACAAGTAATCTTGCTTTGATGCAGATAATGCAGAGCTCCAGAAATCTTTTAGTGGGAAATGGCCTGCTATTTCCTGCTGTCAAATACCTGTTTGAGGATTGCAGTGATGGGCGACATATGAGCGTCACAAGAGGACAGCGATACTGAACATAGGTGATACCAAAGGGCTCCAAGACAACCAGGTTGCTGTGGTGCTGTGATACCCATAATAATAAAGCGATGGGCTTCTCTGGGTTGTCTATTCATAGAATCCATCCTGGTTTTTATCATCCACTTTAACCTTGAGACGCCTCTCTCTGCTTCCCTCACTAACAGCTCTGTCCCCAGCCATCAGTGACCATGAGGCTTTTCTGTTTCAGATGTGAAAAAGGAAGAAGAGCTGGAGATGAGATCTGACTCTTCTTCTGACCACATGGTAGCATTTTTCTTATCAGGGAGGAGAGCAGTGCTGTAGTATGTTTAAGGTCAGTGGTTCCTCGGAGAGCAGTAGGCGAATGGGAGGGTTGCAGTGGGATGCGTGGTCTCATGTCTCATACTCTGAAGAACCCTGGAGGGAGGTGGGCTTCTTACTCTGCTTGGTGTCACAGCTCCTACCATGGAGCCTCCCAGCAACAAAAATCTGCTGAAGTCTGAAGTAGTTAACATGAGGTACCTCTTGGTCTCCTTCCCAGGACCCTGCCAAACGTGGTCTGAGAAGTTAATCGGTTTGGTGATACTTGAAGTATCATAATGCATCTTTCTGGTACTAGAACATTTATCTGTCTATTGCCACAGGGATTCAAGACAGAACTTCTTTTGCAGCACCTGCTCATAAGCTCTACAATCAGTCATTTGTACAGTTTTGCTATGGATCCTTCAGCTGGTCTGATCTCTTCTCTGCTGGGGGATGGATATGCCAGTATTGGGACCGAGGTCACCCACACACACAAGTGGTCCATGACAATTTTTCTTTAGACATAAGAAACACCTTTTTAACTGTAAGGGTGATCCAACACTGAAAGTGGTTGCCCAGAGAAGTTGTGGATTCTCCATCCTTGGTGATATTCAAAGTCTGACCTGGCCCCTGTTGCCAAGCCACCGTCTCTAACTGACCCTGCTTGAGCAGAGGGGTTGGACAAGCTGATCGCCTTCCCACCTCAGCAACTCTGTGACCCTGTGCCCCTAATTGCCTGGCTGTGCTGGTCACTGGCCTTTATATCCAGTCTTGTCAGTCCTCAATACCTCTTCTTTCATCTTCCCCCCCTGGCTAAGGCTGGGTCTGTAAAAACTTGCTGCATTTTACATGTGATCTTTGATACCATCCTCTTGGTTCTCTGGGCTGAGAGCAGAAAAGATCTGAACCACCCTGACCCGCAGTATTTCTACCCTCTGCACTTCAGAAGTCTCTCTTTCAGACTCTTAAGAGAATTTTCTAAATAGTCCTGTAACTGCCACCATTTTGTAGCTGAGAAACAGAGAGACAACAGGAAGGCCCCAGATCTACATGTGGTTTCCTCATTGTTAATGATCCCATTGTGTATGAATGTGTGTTTGAGATGGAAGGTTATGGAAATGCCTTTCAGGTGGAAATGGACTGGCCAGTCATGAGACCCATTTAATAATGTCAGCTGTAACATCACTGTGTTGCAACTACAACCCTCAGAGTGACTAGAAGTGCAAGAATTGCAGAGCAAACCTTTACAAGCAAGGAAGATCACTACATCTGTGTCACTGAAGAAGGATAACAGTGATTCCAAGCTGCCTGAGTCTCTCTGATTGACAGAGGCCTTGCACCAGAGAATGGCATCTGTTGAGAAGGGGAAAATGCAGGTTTAATTAAGAGCATTTCAACTCCACAGCAGTGATATTTTCCACTGGGAGTGAGCAATAAGAGTAACCTCGTTGCTCAGGGAAAGACCAGACAACCGCCTCAAGAGCACTTGGCTGGAGCGCAGGAGTAGGGGCCAGCATGGTGGGCTAGGTGGGCACAGTAAGGTAGGGAGAGAAGGAGACCTCTTGAGAACAGCAGGCTAGCTGAGAAAGGCTGGTTAGGGCTTCCATCTCCAGAAGGGGAGCTGCAACCACCTCAGCTGTACTGGCCACAAGACAGACTTGCTCAAATTTGGGTCTGTGGCAAGGCAGGACAACAAGGTATAAGGAGCCCACAGTGGAGACAGCAAGGATGGCAGCTACTCTCCCAGGTCTAAGAGGGAGGACCAAGTTAAGAGCACTGCAAAGGCATGCCAGAAGAAGAGACTTACTCAGTACTGTTGATTTATTCATCATGGGCTTCTTCATACTATTCCCCTCCTCTCAAAAGGATGCCTCAGTGTCAAGCCCTTGAAGCTACCACTAGCAGCTAAGCATTGCTGCTTAGGGGCATGCATGGGTGGAAATCACTTCTGCAAGTTTCTAGGCAGGGTCTTGTGCCAGGTTTATTTTCAGCAAGAAGACCTAAGTGATGGGAGCTGGTCCATTTGACTGGCAGCAGGGCTGGGCAGAGCGTACATAACATCCACCCACGCCAGAGTGGGCACCTCTTGTTTTCTCCTCTGCTGCTGCAGTGCATTCTTAGCCAGTTACTAAACTGGCAGTGGAATGGTATTAGTATTTTAATTACTTGATCTATTGACCCACCTTGTTGAGCAGTCTTCTTTAGCCCTATAACCAATTTCTTAATGCTCTCCGCTACTGAAGAAAATGAAAACATAAAGAAAAGCTTGCTTCACCGATGAAATGTCCCAGAGCAGCAGAATTACTGAAGACATGAAACTTTACTGCGATCCTTAGATAAATCCTAAACTTTAAATAGATTCTCTCTAGTACACTCTCCAGTGCATGACACTGCTTTCTCATTTCAGGAACATCGGTTACCATTTCACCAATCTACTGATGAAAGAAGAGCAAAACCAACCCAAACCCCAAGACGTTTTAGCAAACTGGGACGAAAAGTCCATTAAGAGGCCCAAGATAGCCCACAGTCACTGTGGGATCGGCAGGGGTAACCAGAGTATAATTCCTTGTGATGATGGTGTATCATTAGTCTTATTAATAATTAAAATAACTTCTGACTGTCAGTATGCTTTATAAGAACTTCAATTATAACATTTCTGTGAGATGGAAAAAAAAAAAATAATAAAAGCACTTTATCAGTGAAGAAATGCTCACCGAGGAAGAAAACAAACGTATTTTGCCTAAACCAAGGTGAGAGGCAATCAGTGACAGATTTTGTACTGGAATGTGGGAGTTGGCGATGCCTCGAGTGGGCTCAGTCCATGTCACCACACTGCTCCCTTGTCAGGAGGTCACAGTCCCGGTGGAAAGTCCACAGCTACTTAAGGGTTTCACTGTCCTGACCTCAAATGTTCGCGGCAGCAGGACAAGAAAATCACACGGATAAAATCCAATAGCTTAGGCACCCAATCAAAGCACTTTATTTCAAAACTTTTTATTAAATGTGAATCCATCTGCCTCTCTAACTGTCAGTGCAGACATGCTAGAGGAAACACAAAAAGGCCAGAGGAATACTTGGGCTCTTGCCTGTGAAATTTATTCTTGTTCTGATCCGTCTCTGCTGCTGAAAGCTGAGAGCAACTGGGGGCTTAAACTAATGGACTTCACCTTCAGGGCAACTTTAGACAGGGCCCATGAATGTGAGCCCAGGCTTAGCAGCACACATCCCAGTGACTCCTACAGTCAGGATTCATGGCATGCCTTCAGTTAGGCATACCCTAGGAATCAGAAAGGATGCAGTAGTGTGTTAGAAGCCAGGAACATCACTATTAATATCTGGGAAGGAGTTCCTGTTCTGTTTCCCATGTCCCCTTTCCAGGAAAAGTCCCAACGCATTTAGGAATAACCAGAAGTCTGAAGAAGCAAAGAGAAACTGCACTTTGGTCTCATCCTCCAGTCTGCCTCCAGGTGGGATCAAGGAGCTGTAACGACTCCAGCAACGTTCCTGGATGACCTCATGGGGGCTATGGACATAGGACAAACCTCTTGTGCCACAACCGCTGTCTAAACAAATACTCACTCTGGTCTGTCCCACACAACAGCTGGGAGCCTGGCACACACCAACCAGCCTCTGGCACTCCTGTAAAGCAGGGAAGTGCCGTTCATGTTTTAAAAAGAGAACTGAGTTATCAAAACTGTAAACTATTTGCACGCAGAACGTAAGTGGCAGCACTAAGAACTGCGCCTTGGTCCTTCAGAAAACCTTCTCTACTGATTCTTCTCCTCCACTGGTAGTTGAAACACCAGCTCCTTCTCCCAAGCAGAGGGTTCTCCCTCTGTGCTGGGGACAATAAGCTGGTGGTGGGGCATGGCTGGGTGCTGGTGACCAGGGATGATGATGCTGCAACTGCTTCCTTCACCCAAGCAGGACTTCAGGAGCTCTCTATTGTATTTCCCTCTGTCTATGTAACAGGTGATGGACTGGTTTTGTCCAGAAAGTGGATAGGCCTTCTCACTCTGCCTCTGGGAGAGGTCAACAGATCCTCTAGCCAGTAAATCCTTGTCTGAGAGCTGAGAATTGTAGTATATAGTATTATATCAATTATTTACAGCTGCTTTTGGGGGGGAAGGGTTAATACACAAAACTTTTTTTTTTAATCTTTAGAGAAAAGAAACCCAGCTTGTCCCCTTAAAAATAAAAAATATATTGAAGTATCTATTTGATTAAATCTAAAAAGCCGTTTTTCATTAAAAAGTAGTCTGAACTTAATATGTGATGAGATCTGGTGGTAAAGTAATTGACCAGTGATGTTGCAAAAATGTCTCAGTGCCTACTAGAAGCCCTTCGTGAAGAACAGATGCATCTCGTGGACTGAAATATCGTTGAAATAGGACAAAATACTTGGAAGATCTTGCTAAAAGCAATTTTTCAACAAGGACATTAGCACTCTATTTGTCAGAGCATTCAGAAAGCTCCTTAACACTTCTGGACTCACTGCTAATGCTGCTGCCTATGTTGGGACAGTAATAATCTCCCATTTAATAGGAAGCCACATTCTTTCAGTTTGGGTGAGGATTTGCAAATGGCAGTCTATTCATTCATTTATCAATTCCAGATGTATTTAATAGTCTTTCAAACTGAAAGTGGGGAAATGAAAATTAGATTAATTGTAATACGGCAACAGTCTTCAGTACATTATACCATGCTTTCTGCCCTCTAAGGACTTCTAAATCACTTCAACCACCATTTTGGTGCCTTGTTTGCACTGAGAGCAGGGAAACCTCCAGCCCTGCCTTCATTCGGGATGAGCCACCATCACCTGAAGTGTTCTTTCTCTTCCTACATTTCACTTGTCTTTTCTCTCCAATATCCTTCTTTCCCTTTCTGTTTCCAGTGTCACACTGCCTGGATGCTGCTCTGCTCCTCCATTCTCTCTCCACTTGTATTGCACTGTGTAAAGTCGGTGGGTGTTAACGAGGGCTTCATCAGTGGTTGTCCTGTCTGGCTTTTCATAGGGAAGAAATTCCCTGTCCTGTCCTGTCTTTCTTCTTTATGCTCTATTCCAGTACCAGACACAAGAGAACCTACTGATTCATTTTTCATTTACGAGGGAGTGGAGCAACAGGACAAGGGATAATGACTTTAAACTGAATGAGAGGAGATCTAGATCAGAAGTTAATTTAAAAAGAAATTCTTTCCTGTGAAGGTGGTGAGACACTGGAACAGGTTGCCCAGAGAAGCTGTGGATGCCCCATCCCTGGAAGTGTTCAAGGCCAGGATGGTCTTTGAGCAACCTGGTCTGGTGGGAGGTGTTCCTGCCCATGGCAGGGCGGGTTGGAACTGGATGATCTTTAAGGTCTCTTCCAACCCAAACCATTCTGTGATGCTATGATTTATAGCCACAGCGAGAGGCAGGGATCCTAGAGACAGTGCAGCTAGGAAGTCCTCCAAGGAGGATAGTTCTTGAAAGTTGAAGGTTGGTTAAGGATGCTCAAGTTTAAAATGTGGAGTGGGAGACAAATAACTGAACTGGTATTTTTAATACTGTGAAAGGCAGCATTTTCCGAGTCTTTCAAGGATGGAAAAATCAAAGACAAAGGAAGCAGTGGCAAAACCCAAACCAGCTGAGCACCTGGAGCACAGGGAACATAAAGGGGGGAGGTAAAGTGGAGAAGCCACTAGAGACAATGCACCACGCACTGCAAGTGCCGGGTCTTGCTGGTGATAGGGCACCAACTATTTGTGCTGCCTGTTACCTTCTCAGTCAGAGATGGGCAACTTACCTTGCATCTCGAGCCGGCATGTGCGAGGCAAAAGCACACAGACAGACATAACGGAGCAGATGGAGAACGTATGAGTCAAAGCACACTCTGTAAACAGGCGCTACAGAAGAGGATGGGTGGTAGAAGACTATATTTTATTAAGTGCTCTTAGCGTTTCCTCAGGAGCCTATTCCTTTAGCATAAGGGAAGAGTCCTTCTTGTAAGGAACTGAAAATTACTTGTTTTACTGATTGCTTCAGTAGAGATGTAAGTTTTGGGAATCTGAACTGTAAGATGAAAGCTCAGCACTGCTAATGATACTTGCGTAGGATGTATCTTAGCCTGGAGGCTGACACAGGCTGAATACATAACATACAAGCTGTATATTTCAAAGATAAGACACAGAGTTTTCCAGCATTTTCTCATTTCCATTTCAGCTCTTCCTCCTTAACATCTTTTTAAGAAAGAATGAAAGATGAGGAAAGTCTACGGATATAATTTTTCCTTTTGGCATTTGCTGACATAAAAAAGGGGAAAATCATGGGGAGAAGGATAAAAATCCATAATGGTATTAATTAAAACTACTAAAATGTAATTTTTGATGAAAAAACAGATGTAAACAACAATTACGAAAAAGAAGGTTCTAGCCCAAGTTGAAGGTTTAGTTTTGTGTTGGAAATAGCTTTTAATGACTCTATTCCGCTTTTGAAACCTCCCAACTATAAAGTGCCCAATCAGTGTAAAATTTTAAAATTCATCACAAGTTACATAATGCACTTTAATTATGTACCTTATTAATGTACTTTAATAAAATCCATACATAGATATATTAGTATATCTTGTCTACACAGAACTCCTACCATTTAAACCTAAGATATCACAACGTTAAAAGGTCATGCACCTGCAAAAGAAGGCATGTTGCTGTTTTCACCATAAGCATGTATGTATGAGAGCCACATGGATCTTCTTACATCCTGATGAAGCACTCTGTTTTTTTGAGGCACACCACCTCTTTCCAGTATTTTTCAAAAGCTATTTACCACCTGGTAAATATCTGTGTTCCCTGGCAGGTCAACTGTGGCCAAGGAGGCCAATGGCATCCTGGGCTGCATCAGGAAGAGTGTGACCAGCAGGTGAAGGAGGTCATCCTGTCCCTCTGCTCTGCCCTGGTGAGGCCCCATTGGGAGTACTGGGTTCAGTTCTGGACTCCCCAGTTCAAGGACAGGGAACTCCTGGAAAGGGTACAGCAGAGGACCACAAAGATGATTAGAGGCCTGGCACACCTCTCTTATGAGGAAAAGTTGAGGGACTTGGGTCTTTTTAGTCTGGAGAAGAGAAGGTTGAGAGGGGAATCTGATCAACACCTATAAATACTCTTTACAGTACACCTATGTATGTACTCTCTACAACCACTTGAAAGGACACTGTAGAGAGGTTGGTGCTGGTCTCTTCTCAGAGGTAATTAGCAATAGAACAAGAGGGAATGGCTGCAACCTGCATCAGGGTAGGTTTAGGCTGAACATTAGGAAAAAATTCTTCACAGAAAGAGTGGTCAGACATTGGAACAGGCTGCCCAGGGAGGTGGTTGAGTCCCCATCCTTGAATGTGCTTAAGAGTCGTTTAGATGTGGTGTTGGGGGATATGGTGTAGGGGAGAACTTTGCAGAGCAGGGTAGATGGTTGGACTTGATGATCCCAAGGGTCTTTTCCAACCTGAATGATGCTGAGATTCTGTGATTCTAAATACTTAAAGGGTGGGTGTCAAGAGAAAGGGGCCAGTCTTTTTTCAGTGGTGCTCAGTGACATGAAAAGAGGAAATGGGCACAAAATTGAGCATAAGAAATTCCATCTAAACATGAGGAGGAACTTCTTTACTCTGAGGCTGGCAGAGCACTGGAAGAGGCTGCCCAGAGTAGGTGGTGGAGTCTCTGTCTCTGGAAACATTCAAAGCGTGGCTGGACAAGTTCCTGTGCAACCTGCTCTAGGAGGACCTATTTTGGCAGGGCGGTTGAAGTGGATGATCTCCAGAGGTCCCTTCCAACCCCATATCATTCTGTGATTCTGTAATTATTCTCAAGGTTTCCACGCAAACATGAAGTCCTCTGAGATCCACTCTCCTTTTCCTCCTCTCTCCTTGTCAGTTTTGAATTCTGTTGTTTGCTTGCTGAAAGGATGAGTTAACTCAGAGGCAGCGTTGCTATATTCTACCTGCCTAAAGAATGACCAGCAAGGAGGGTCTGTTGTATTTCCCTGAAAGCTGTGTTGCCATAATAATGCATTGCATTTGATACAGTCAGATGAATCTTACAGAATCCTACACATACAAATGGAAATGATGTTGCCACTTCTGTGTCTCAAATAAGCTTTTCCCCAATGACTGGATTACCTAAGCCCACTTAGATAACCTTGGTGCAGTTTAGATATACAAGAGAATTTAGCATAACCAGTGCTTTTTGCCAAATGTTATTTTTTAACACTTCCTCCTATGAATCCTAAACCACTTTTTGTTATTCATCTCACTAACCATTCATGGATGAATGGCAATTGCTGAATGTCTTAGAAACAACACCTTGAAAATGTCATTCAAATCAATTTTTCAACAGCATGAGAGGCTAGGAGGTAATTCACACTTCTTTTATAATAATATTCTATAAGAGGTACTCTAGTCATCTGCCTTCCCGCCACCCCCTCCAAAAGTAAAGGATTATAAATTCACTCCAGTTTAGTGCAGCCAAATGTACCAGGCAGAGAAAAACACTGCAGACAGAATATGATATTAAGAATGGTAAATTATGAGAAAAAACATCTCCATTATTGCCCCTGAAGTAACCTGCTCCCCTTCAGCTCAGCCAAAGCACGGGAGAAGAATTCTGCAACTCTTGAATTTTCCTCCTGTAAAAAGCAATTTATCCATCGCCAGCAGATCCAGAAGCACAGAAGCCCAGCATCTGGAATACTGCTTCTTTCTGATGAGAGGAGCCCAGAACCCTACTTCGTCTCCTAAATATCAGCTATTTATTAAGACCCAGAGGGTCCTTCTTCCTGAAGTCACGTATACACCTCAGGAGTTCACTGAACCTCTTCTGATCCTCAGATGCCAGGACAGCATTATTGCAGCGTTTGCTCATATCCAACTCTGCCCTGAGTTTTGGGGCACCTCAGGCCCCAAAGTTGGGACAAAGGGACTAAAGACCCTATGGCTAAAAGAGTGTTTCATCCTTCCAAGCAGCAACCAGTGAATGAGGAGATACCAGCTAAGTTCATGCCACAAGATCCATCCCATACCTGACACTTGAGATCAGTTTCTGCTCTTGTCACCATGTCCCCATAGCACCCTAAACCAAAGCAGCAGCAGATTTGAACCGTGTCTGAGGAACGTGTGAAGCAACCAAACCCAAGCCTTCTCTTTCTAAAGTCTGCCTGTGTTACTGAAAGCAGCTGTGAAAAAGCACCAGCACTCCTACTGCTAAGCTAATTTCCACAGTATTGGAAAATTCTATGTACACAGACTAAGACTTACGCCAAAGCAATAAAAAAAGAGGGGGAAATATTGCCTCTTTCCTCTAATGAGACATGCAGACCAGGCATCTTCCTGTAAGTCAGTTCCTTTCAGGCAAAACCTCTGATAAATCTTACAGTTAAGCGTGAGCCCACTCTTTATCATAACATTTGAACCTAAGCTCATTGCTTCTGGTGACTTCATATGAAGGATGTTGGCACCACACAGTCAAGGACACCGTAGCTCAAACTCCTCTCAAGGTGGATGTTGCATAACCTCTCATGTGCTGCACAGAACTGCATGCACTTGCCATAAGCCTCAGGGCTGCTGATATTCTGATATACAGGGCTGCTGGGGATGCTGCAGATATTCTGATGTATTTAGGGCCTTCTCCAGCCCTCCTGGTCAGAACAGTTTAATGCTCTGTCAGCCTGAGCGGTGCCTCATGTAGGGAAAGATTTCTCTTCACTTCCATCACACCTGAAAGCAACAAACCTGATTTGCAGGACAGAAAAAACCAAGTCCCAATGCACTTCAATCCTTCTGGTGTCCAGTTCCAGGACAATTCCCACAGTCTCCATCATGGAGCTCACCTAGTAAGGCACCCTCTTCCCCACAGCTCGTCAGCGAGCACTGCTGAGCACAACCATCACTCTGTGTGGCACCTCCCATGTGGTGGAAGACACAGCCTCAGAGAGATGGGGAACTTCTACGGTCCCCAGCTTCTGGGCTGCTGCAGGGTCAAACAGGTCCCTCAGGTAGGTCAGAGGAGCTTCAGAGACTTGCCCAGCCTGAAAGTAAAGCTACGATGCCTCAGGAATAATTTTTTAAGTGAATGGCTCATGTTGTTTACAGGTTCGGACCTTCCCATTTTTAAAGCAGTGGAAGATTTAACCTCCCCTATCGAGCTATCAAGCTGCTCACGTGTTGTCCGTCTGTCCCACTGGAGAACATTTCCTGCTAAAAGAGTTTTTGGCAGGGCTGCTTCATTCTGCACAGGGAGCAGAAAGTCGATGCACAGATTTAGCAATCGATTTTCTAAAAAGTACCCCACAAATCAGGTCTCCTCTCTCTCTGTGTTTGCCTTCACATTTCTGCCGGAGCCTCTATAATTAATTTAAACAGATACAAGCACTTCTCCTCCTCTCCTTTTTGACGCGAGCTGTTCCAACAGACTGTGCAGCGAAGCTGCAGCAATTTCAAAGGCTTCCGCTCCCTGCGCAGAAGGGAGCAGCTGCAGGAATAGCTCTTTGAAGAGGAAATGGCACCCAATGGGACTGGCAGGCGGCTCCGAGCTGAGTTCAAACAGCCCCCTAAGTCCTTGGGAGCATCTGAGGACATCAAAAGAGGAAAGATCTAGGCTGGGAGAAGCCTGAAGAATTAATTTAAATGACTTCCCCCGCCCCGTCCCCCTGTCCCCATCCCCATAGCTTTTTTCTGTGTAAGCAGCAGGGTCTGAGAGGAAGAGTCTTCCTCACATTTGGCTCAGATGATCCTACTCGTATTGAAAGGCTGGAAATAAGAGCTGAACTCGAGGGGTGGTTGCGCTCCTGGCTTATTTGTTAAACTGTAAACATACAAATATGCCCACAAACACAAAAATGCCTATAAAAAAAATTGTATTCCTGTATATTACCAACAGGCTACAACATTTTTCTATTCCCGACAGGAATGTATCCAGTGAAGCTCCTCCTTCAGGACTACCCCAGCTGAGGGGTAGTTCAAACAGCAGTGAGTTCTTCATGGCAGGCCTCCAACAGCTGTATTAGACCAAATGCGTGTTCTTCTCTGACAGCTGTGTGCTCCCTTAATGACTTATGTATAAATAGATGCCATTTTACTACACACCGCTACCGCGCGTAACCAAGGTGTTGTCTGGAAAAAGAACTGACACAACACATCCTGCAAATCCTTCCTCTGTCAGCTTGCACTGATTATACAACCACCACATAAAACAGCCCCATCTTTGTCCTCCTAACTGGCAAATTCTGCCTTTTCCCACCAATTTCACACCGCGCCTCTCTCCTCACTTTCTGAATTTTGCTTTGGGAAGAATTTAAGTTCATGGATGCACAAGCCTGAGTTAAGCAGTGCCCAGACGTACTTTGAGTGCCGACTGGTGCCCAGAGATGTGGAGAGTCTTTTTTTCTGAGACTGTGCTGGGTTTGGCAGGACAACCCTGCATCCTGGCAGGAACTACCCTCAAATCATTTTTCTCCATAAACAGTTTTGCTTTGCTATTAACATTATGCCCCATTGTTCTGATATTGCCCAACAAATTATGACAAAGCATTATATAGTGACTATTTTATTATACATTGCAAGGAACTGACTAATGAACTTCATTAAGAACACTTCACTTTTCCTAAGCGTATAGGCTGCTTAACTGAGTTATGAGATGATGTGGAAAAATAGCGGAGGGCCATGAAGATGATCAGGGGGATGGAACACCTCTCCTATAAAGAGAGTCTGAAAGAGCTGGGGTTGTTCAGCCTGGAGAAGAGAAGGCTCCAGGGAGACTTTAGAGCGGCCTTCCAGTACCTAAAGGGGGATACAGGAGAGATGGGGAGGGACTCTTGATCAGGGAGTGGAGCGATAGGATGAGAGGTAACAATTTTAAACTGAAAGAGGGGACAGTTAGATCAGATACCAGAAAGAAATTCTTTCCTGTGAGGGTGGTGAGACACTGGAACAGGTTGCCCAGAGAAGCTGTGGCTGCCCCATCCCTGGAGGGGTTCAAGGCCAGGCTGGATGGGGCTTTGAGCAACCTGCTCTAGTGGGAGGTGTCCCTGCCCATGGCAGGGGGGTTGGAGCTTGATGATCTTTAAGATCTCTTCCAACTCTAATTGTTCTATGATTGTATGATTCTATGATCAGTGGAATAATTCTACTTTGCACTTTTCTCTGAAGCGCAAGGTTTGCTGATACTCCCTGACACCTCACATCTTGGTTGTATTTTCGAGGTCTGATGGGGTCAGCTGTTGAAAGACAAAACCTCCACAGCCAGTTGTTTATACTTCTGACAGCAAAATTAAAATGCAGAGCAGAAAATAAACTGAAATGGTCCCATACTTGAATGGAATATAAACATTCTGCTTAATTAGGTCACTAAGCATATGTTTGTTTACTTGGGTATTTTCTCTCTGGCAGTTCATCTCTGGGTAACACAACTACCTTGCTGGAGACACAGGAATTCCCATGGGAGATAACATGAAGTTGGTACTTTTGGGGCCAAAAAAATATGTTTGTCAGCACTATTTCAAGTACCTCATAATGAAGAGAGCTAGAGTGTGAGAGCAATGAACAGCTCACTGGCTTGTGTGTCAGGTTGGTGACACGGACAACACACAAGACATTGCACAAAGGACAGCAGAGCCACTAAGGAGCTGGTTATAGCTCTCCGAATTTCTGCCTGTCCCTGATTTACCTTCTTAGCTGATTGCAATTCAGAGAAGCGTGTAGGAGCTAGTGCTGCCTATTCCATATATATGGAAAATGTTTCCATGTCGCAAACCAACAGGGACAAGTGATATTGCCACCTACATTCATCTCAATCACTATATAATTTTTTTTTTTGGAAGTCTTGTGCTGTTTCCCAAAAGCTGACCAGGGAATTAGAAAATAATTACAGCTTTTAAAGAATGTGGTGCAGTTGATCTGAAGAGAAATGGCACCAGCAGCTTGCAGTGCCAGTCTGAGTTTAGAGTGACCCTCTTCCTAAAGCTGACTGGAAGCAAACCGAGTTCCTGATTTTATTTCAGCTGAACAAACTCCTATTAGACCACTGTACCCTGAAGGCATGAAAGTCATCTCTCAGTTTCTCACCGTTGGCACAACATGGGGCCTAGAAATCCCCGTCTCAGTGGGGCACATGCTATCTAAAGCAGAGCCTTTATTTTAAGACGCGAAGGCGCCTGGTTACTCGGAAGACCCGAAGAAGCACACTTTACTGCTGTGACACACAGCACTTTGCTAATGCTGAGGAGGGAAATGCTGAATACTGGGATTTACAGGAATACCCACGGGCCCAGAAACCCTAAGCCTGTGACCCCTTCTGCCTTTCACCTTATTGTTAATCTGTCCACAGGCTTCAATCCTTACCTCATTTTTGGTTCTCTATCAATCACAGACTTCCCTCCCTGCTGCCCTTTTCTTCCTTGCCATGTTCCCAGATCCCCTGCCCAGCCCTCACCTCCTCCAACAACTCACAAGGGACTCAAGATCGACCCCTTAACAACCAATCTGTGCTGCATCCTCATCCACCAGCTTCCATGAGGTTGTTTCTTTCCGTCCCTCCTGCTCACTGGGCACCACCAAGGAAAAGGTAAGGACACAGAAGAGCTAGTTTGCACCAACTCAAAAGCCATAGCTTGCCACAAGTCACCTCTGAAAGTCTCAAATTTTGGGTCCTATATTTAAGCCTAGCTTTCCCAAGGAATATGGGACCAACAGTCTAGCTTGTCTCAGTGCCATAAAGGTGTGAAATGATGAGCCCTGCCTGGGAAGGAGTGTCTCTTGCACAAGGTTCCCAAGAAAACCAGTCAAGTCAATAGTTTGAATGCTGCGATTTCATTTGTCACAGGCAACAAGCCTGATGGCCTGCACACACATCACATCAGTTGAATCTGCATGTTGCAACAAACATGCATATATAGATCTACTTTTTTTTAAAGAAAAATGTGTTATTTTTAAATTCTGTAGATGTATTTGATCTCTACTACTCTGAGATACTACCAGGAAAACTGACTGTGGAGATAAAAAGGCAGGGAAAATGAACTGTTAACTCCAGAATACCATTGGCTGCCTCGTAAAGAATAAAAGAAGACAAATCCATGTTGTTTAAGAGGAGACCTTGAGCTAAATCACTCAAAGGCATGTTTGTACAGACAGTTGTTTGCTTTAAGAGCACAAGCTGCTTGGAGTATGTATGCAGCTTTCTTGTCTTCAGAGGCTCAAGCACACCTCCAGTGGTGCATAAAACCCCCAACAATTTCTGTTTCTTTCTGCATGACAGACCCAAGACTCATGGAAGACCTTCTGAGATGGCCACAGCAAAGATAAGTCAGTACAGGCACTGTGGAGAAAGTAGATCCCCCTCCTTTTATGGGCTTCTGTTGAAAGCAGGACAGGACTTTCAGAAAACTGCATCTGCTGTTCCCCCCACATCCCAGTTCCAGGACTTGGAGCTTTAAGGACAGGCATGTTTTTCACAAATAGCCAGTATTTTCTGGACAGGGCACCTCAGCAGTTGTTCCTTCGCTATCAGTCTCATGTCATCTCCTGGGATGAGTTTCTTCTGATTTCTCAATACAGATTACTTGCACCTGGATGGGAATGATAGGGTGTTGGCAGAGACACTGAGCAGACGAGAGGAGAGGGGAGAAACCTTGCCAGCCTTTGTGTGTGCAACTGCTGAGTCAGTTCAACAGCCCCAGATAACCCTGCCCCCACAAACACAGGTGCAGATGGCCACATAAAAGTAATCCAAAATTGGCTGCTGCCCAAAATTCCACATTCCTCTTGGCTCCACTGGACCCATTTTCCCACATGACCTCATCTCCCATGGCCTCACAGTGGACAGCCAGGCAGGCAACGCGCAGTCAGTTCTCCAAACATCCCAGAGTTGTTGTGGAAGTGGGAAGGAGATGAGAGTCTGATATGGGCGAGAGGAAGAACAAATAGGCATGCCTGGGTCTGGGCCTTTGACCCCCAGACTTCCCCCACACCCATGCAAGTCTGGAAGCCAGATCCTCGGAGCTAACGGGCCGTCTTTAAGTCCTTCCGCTCCAGCAATAATGCTGCAGGAGATCCCTCCATGCGAAGGATCTGCTGGGTAAAGCTGCTCTGCACAGAGCCTGGCAGTCCTTGTTCTGCCCACCTCTAGGACAGGATTAGAGGCTGCCTGATGGTATCAGGATGCCCTTGTGGGAGACTCAAGCTGCTGCACGCCAGCCTCAGCTGCTGGGGGAACTGGTCAGGCCCCTGCCCCTCTCCATACTCAGCTCCAGGTAGCTGAGGATTGAGGTGAAGCTCCGTGAACACCAACTTCAGTGCCAGCTTGAGGACCAAGAGCTAATTCTTGCAGCCACCTCAACACCTGAGTTAGCAGGGAGTATAAGCTACAGCATATGGAGCTCACAAACATCATGGAAACACAACCACTGAAGATTAAGAAAGTTAAGTTTAATCTGCACAACTCTTACTGATGCTTTTGACTACCGTGCAAAGTTTTCCTACAGTGACTGTATCCACCTGTCTGCAAAAGCAGAGGAAGTCCTTTCTTTTAACTTCAGCCAAACAATCAGCAAGTTCACATGTTCACTTCACACCAGGGAGACTCATGAAGCCAAAGCCAGTGGGAATAAGACATGACATCTGACCAAAGGTGGTTCCCATGCTGTGTCTCTGTTTCCAAACTGAAAGCCGCTTTCTGTGCACAGCTAAGAAACTCTCCACTTCCCTGCCTTGCTTCTGAGGGACTCTTATGCTTCCCCTCTTCAATGATTTTTCCAAGAAAAGGGAAAAAAATAATTGGTTGACTTTGATTACAGTAAAGCAGAGCAAAAAGCCTGGAGTACTTCGGATCCCAGAGGTTTCAGGAATTCATGAACAGTAGACTAGAAATCATGACACAACTTCAGTGCAGGGACCACTGCTTCAGCTGTGACGACTGGGAAAGGAAAATCAAAACCTGTAGCACTGTGGTGTGTATCTTATTTCATGGCGTGTATCTCAGAAGCGCCCATTCCCTCGTCTCGTGTTTAGCATATCCCATGTGTTAGGGTAAAAAATAAAAACCTGAGCAGTAGGCACGAGAATGACAACACCATCGGGAGCCTCCTGCTGTTGGAGGCTATATTGAGGGGAACGTTGACTGTCAGCTTGGCCGAGCTTCAAAATTGCCCTAAATATGGTGAAACTGGCTGAGAAGAGCTGGGACGACAGGGTGAGAAAGCTTGCCACTGGAGAACTAGCAACACAAGCGGGTGGCTACCTTCCTCTTCACTGGGCTCTCACACAGACTGATCGTAAAGGGAAAACTAATAAATACTCCCAAGTGTTAGGGACGAGCGTGCCAAGCTCAAGCAAAGCTGCTCATGTAGAGTGGAGGCCGTGGCCTCACAGACCGGAGCAGGGGCACGGAGCAACACGCAGGGGTCCGTGTGGGCACCGTGGAGCTCCCGGTGGGAAGAAAAACAAATGAACTGCAAGAGGAATTCCATTTTTAACAAGTTGCTAAGAGGCGCTCTGTGCCTATTTAAATCTGAAATGTGTAAGCAGTGGAAACAGAAAGGGAAGGGTGGGCAAGGTTAGGACTGCCCATTATATTTCCTGGAGTGGCTGGAAAAGAATCCTGTTTGGCATCCAAATATGCTGCAGGAAGCACTCCTGACGTTGTGAGTGACACCTTTAGGCTCCTTTAGGGCTAGGACCATATGTCAGAGACCTTCTTCCCGTGGTAGCCACGAAGTTGCTTTGCTGGTTCCTAGGGAGAAACACTGAGTGGGAGGCTTTACTCTTTCTGTCAACCTGGATCACGGTCATTGCAACCTCCCGTGGTTGCAAACTGCATCCAGAGATCCTACAGACATCTTCTTGCACATAAGCTCTGGGGCAGTCTTTAGGTTGAAACCATGCTGTGAACTTGGGAGAAGGGAGATGAGTAGGAAGGAAGAAATGAGAACAGAAGGGAAGGACACTGCAAAAGCCAACAGCAGGATGGAGAAACGGAGATACACAGGAAACTTGTCCTTACCAGAAAGGCAGAACTAAAAATTGTTGACATGACACCCTACATGAAACAGAGCTACACAAAATACTATTAGCAGCTTTAGAGGTGTGTACAATCAGGGTAGCGAGGAAGAAGAAACATCCTGAATCTGAATCACTATCTGTCCCTGAAACAGACAGCTAATTAATTTTTGGTTTTAAAAGCTGGAAGAGATCACTGATCATTTGAGCATGTTTCAGCATGACTGAAAACAAGTAAGGAAAAACCTAGCTTACAGGTACGAGCAAGCCACGTTTGGGATGATTTGTTTTTCTTAGAATTTTTTTAGAAAGAGCATTTATAAAAATCCAAATATAGATTTGCAGCTCTGTACGTACAGCAAGTAGAACATTTGGTTGCACTGTGGTCATCTCAGTGGTATTGACCTGCAGGCTCGTGATTCGTTATTTATACCATCACTCTCTTCGTGAAGTACCCGCTCACAATCACCACAAGTCCTAGCTATTTCATGTCAGGACTGAAATTTTGTCTGTCTTTAAGAATGAAAAAAGGAGGCGAAATTAAGGGACCCGAACGCACAGGACAATTCGATTCTGTGGGAACACGCAACAGGACAAGCAGATCACGCCAACAAGAATTTCGGCTCTAATACATTAAAGTGTGAACAGAAGCTCTCGTGCTGGGTTTGTGGAGAGACCACATGCAACAGCTTGGCCATGCAAGCACACCATGACCTTCTGTGGACCTGCAAAGCAATTCCAGAAATGAACGCGTGCTACCGATCTCAGCTAGTGAAATTCAGCCCTGCTTTCACTTCTACAAGCTGTGGCAGCCCAAAGTCTCATTAGACAGCAAGAATTCAGGGCAAGGATCATTCTCCACTATGTGCTCTGTGCAGTGCCAAGCAGGAGGGGGTGGAAGACTTCTACACTATATAAATAATAGTGATTCATCTTTCTGGTGCCTCACTATTAATTTGATTACCTGGCTTGAGGTCTGTAATGGCTTCCAGGGGCTGTCAGAAACCTTATTTCCTCAAGCTGTTTATATTGGTGAAAAAAACCCCACCACACCTGCCCCCCGAGGGGGTGAGTTTGAGGCAGAACATAACACGGCTTCTCCTCTTCATGCCAGCGAACGCAAGTTTGCCTGAGCTGCTCTTGAGGTGCTGAGGAAGGGTGGGAATCCAGGCTCTGTACCTGCAGCCAAGAGCAGCTTCTCTGTAGCTCGGATGAGAGTTATGTTTTGGGGGAAACACATGCTCCATGTTGTGCTACTTCTTCTCATCCCTTCAAGGGACAGGAGGTTCTTTCTTTTCCCTGAGTGCACAAGTACACGTGCAGGAAGAAGGTCCTGGTGTCCTCACTCTGCTCTAAACCATGTCCTTGGCTCACTTGCTGGTGCAGCAATTTTGGAGCAGCGGATATTTGTTCATTTTAATAAAGGCTCGTCTCTATTAATCCATCCTGTTCACATTCTCATCAAGATCCAGACTCTCACTGTCTGGGCCTCCAAACGTCTGGGACATTTGGAAAAAAAATATCATTCAATGCTTTGTTACTCCAGCCATACTCATCTGTCATTTGCTTTTGCAACGACCCATCTTTTGTTTCTTTATAAGCCTTTGTCACATCTTGGCCAACCCACTATCTATTTCTACCTGTCCTCTCTTTACCTGGATTGTGCTTTTACCTGTACTGTACTGGACTAGAATTCAGCAATTTTCACCTTGTTCATGGCCATGGTATTTTCAGGTGTTATTTTTTTAAGGCTAGAGTTTAGCCATGTGGTTATCCAGCATGTCCCCCAGCAGCTCTTACTCCCCACAGCTTGTGACTGCTCTGACAGCAGCATCCTTAACCTCAGAGTACTGTTCTTTTCAGTGGAAAGAGCAGATTGGTGAGGAAAAAGTAAGAATATCAAAAATTAAGATTTTTAAACAGTCTTCATAACCATCTCTTCTACTTAAATGCAAACAAACCCACCTCTGCAAATCTAAATTTTCAAACATTTTATTTCAATAACTAGTTTGATTTTGATGAAAAACTCCCTACCCTCAAGAGACAATTGACTTCTAATTCCTATATCCCTTCATTGCATGATTTTCTCTTCATCCCTTCCTGGCATTATCCTTTAACTATGCTTAGGAAAAAATATTTGTAGGAAAAAAATCACTTTTCTTTTTGACCTCCACTATAATCCACCCAAGACCCATGACCAAACCCCTCATGATCATTGAGAAGGTTTCTAAACTATACAAATACTCAGAGACACCTTTTCAAGTACATCACAAAAGTAAATCTTGGCAGTTACAGGCACACCATCAACTTCAAATAATTACACAGTTAGGATCTGTTTCAAATGCTTTCTTCCAAGCTCCCAGCTACAGCAGGTGAAAGCCTTCTGAATTAAACTCTTTCAACTTCTAAAAGCAATGTCACATCTCTTTGTGTGCAAGTAACGTCTCCCTGGTGAAGCCTGGTCAGTCATGGCTTGAACTGCACCTCTAAAAGCGCACTAAACATTCACAAGGTGAGGCAGACAGGTCACACCACCGTACACTCTTGAAGACTCAAGACCATAAATCCCTCCTGTGTAGTCAGTGAGAAGCAATTCCCTGTCAGCAGACACAAAAGAGGAGGTATGAAGATAACCTTTCCTTATCTGTGTTGCAGAAGCCTCTGAAGGCTGTAAATCTCCCCAGAGTGGCCATTCCAATGATGGCTCTACGTGTTGTGCTTGAAGAATAGTGACATTTCATCATCTGCCTACTAGAGACACTGAATCAATGGAGAAGTATTTTACAGTTTTCCAAGGGCACAGAGGGCCAGCAGCACATGCTGCTACTACATCTGCTAAAGCTTTTGCACTGCCCACTCACACTTCATTAGTAATTTTCTCATGTGTTTATTAGGGACATCTTTGACACCTCTGCCAGATGTACTTCTGCAACACATCCCACCACGCTGCAGAACCTCTGCCCAATCAGTCTTAGGCTACCAAATGCACATCTGGGTTTCTTGCTTTCCTGGGCTTGCAACAATGGCTGATATTTAGCGCCTTTCTACTTCTCCATATTACATTTATCTAATCTATCTTTTTAGAACAAAAAGCCAAATGACAGCATTTCATCGACGCCCCTTCCCTGAAAATGTTCAAGGCCAGGCTGGATGGGGCTTTGAGCAACCTGCTCTAGTGGGAGGTGTCCTTACCCATGGCAGGGGGCTTGGAACTCGATGATCTTTAAGGGCCCTTCCAACCCAGACCATTCTATGATTTTAGGTTGCACACAGTTAAGCAAAGGTCACCTTGAAGCAGGACTGATGTTAGCTGCTGCTATGTTCCATGGCCTCCTGAAAGATCCATTGCCTGTGTCACTAATCATGGGATACACTTTTCCAAAGCTATCTCTATACCTAGAGGCCACATTCCACTTCCAAGTGAGGGAGGTACTTAAGAGACTAAGATCCATACATGTTTGAAAAGGTGACTTTGAAACTGGAAAATCAGACAATCATTAAGTGGGAAGGAACCTCTGGAGGTTATCTAGCCCCAGCAAACTGCTTGGAGAAGAATTAACTGAAGTAGGCTGTTCACTGCAGTATCCAGTTGCATTTTGAACATGTCCAAGGATGGAGACTCCACAGGCTCCCTGGGCAACCTGTTTGAGTGTTCAGGACAAAAACATCTCAAAGTCACTCCCTCTTTGCTGGCTCCCTGATACTGGCATGATGAAGTGTTTTACTCTTCATTGCAATACAGGATACTGATGACAACACCTGCATCTGAGGTTCATGAGCAGGACAAAACCAATGCCATTATTGTACCTTGGTACCTAATGTTCATTCTAAGAACCTCACACAGAACCCACCCTCTGTACATCACAGAATGGGAATTCTCCACCAGAGGCAGCCTTGCAGCCAGCCACCAAGACCACTGGGGTTTTTCACCAGATTATCCATCGCATCTCCACCCTTCTGTAAGGGTATTTTTTCAAGCGTGTTTACTAATACCAAGACTGGATGAGGAATCTTCTACAACCAGCTAGTTCTATTCACTAACAGTGTCTTCAGGGACTTGTTGCTCCATTTTACGACACTTAGATAACCATTACTGGCCCCAGTTAGGTTTCAAATCGAAAAAAACCCTAACAAACCAACCAAGCAGTGGGAAAGAAATCCCCTGAAGGTTGGAAGCAAGACTCTCAGGTACGTACTGTTGAAGAACCAACTGACATGATCTCCAGAGAGGTGGGGCTGTTTTATTAAATGCATTTTGGTTGAAGTTCTATCACCTCTGCTGCCAGGATTCTCTGTCCCCTAAAAAATACCTAATTATGAAACAAGGATAGTAAACGAGAGACTGACATAAACCTAACCAAATTCCAAGCTGCCATTAAGGTAATGCTACAAGATAGTCCTTGGACAGGGAGGGAATTACGGGGTTTTCTTTGTTAAAACTGAGAAGTGGATGTGTCAGAGCAGCTATCCAGCACAGCTTCCAAAGTACAAAGATGTCCCAAGGGCCAAGACAGGACCCTTCCTTTAATTTTTATATTGAAATAGGAAAAAACGTCAGCTGAAGTCAGCCTTGTCTGTACCAGAAAATTATTGTCTATTAATATGTATTAAATAACTCAACATGAAAAGATTAGAGCAGACAAAGACTACATTTAAAGGACCTTAATGCTAACTGGAACAACTGATGATAATATGAAGTTAAGGATGACAGTGCTACGTGCCATGTCAAATTTAGCTCATGTAAACTGACATGATAGTTAAAGGATGTTAAAATATAGCTTCCAGATGGAAGAGGGAAAGTAAGGCAGAAAAAACTTCCTTAAGATGATTTCTGATGATTTTCTTACTGGAAGGACATTAACCGGCCAGTTAGGACTATGGTAAAAAGAAAATGTAGCATCTTGCAGGAATTTTATCTCACCAAAGTAATCTATCTCTCCATATATGCACAGAACTGATGACAGATACTGTGACAGAACAAATGTAAATAAAGTTACCCCTCATTTCTACCACTTTTAAAAATTCTGAAAACCCCAAGTGATAGATGGGTATCATGGAAGTAAAGCACAAGTCGACAGTTTCTCAGTCCAAACAGCAGCAGTTTCTACTTAGAATCATAGAATTGGCTACGTTGGAAGGGACCTCTGAGATCTTACAGTCCAACCATCAATCTAACTCCGATATAAAACCACCAACCCATACCTAAACCACATCACTAAAATATGTGCCCTTTCACTGTTCACTGTTGCTTTTTTGCTAAGATTACCTTCTATACTGCTTTTCAAGTAGAGATTCCAGAAAATGTCTAATTGCAATAGATCCCTTTATTGTGTCTCTCAATAAACCCAAAACTCTCTCTATGAAAACGACGAGCACTAAGGTATTACCACCTGAGGTACCAAACTTCTGAATGAAAGCGCTATACTTGGTAATCAAAAGATTACGCTTTCATTATGGACAATTACATTTATGTCCGAGTCTTTAAGCAGAATTTATTAGATTGCTCCAGCAATTGACATGGAATAATATCATTGTCAAATACATTATAAATTATGTACACCAGAAGCAGTCTCACTTCCATCATATAGGGAATTCAGTCCATAAGCAGGACAAAGTGGTCTTTAAGCACTAGAAATGGGTGTTAGGTAATAATTTCTATCTTGGAGTATGGGTATTACTTTCAGATCACAGCTTTCCACAGATAAATGCAACTCCTGTACCACCACCTTCATTACAAAGTATGAATAGAAGGGGAAGACAAGACCCGTGCAAGAGAGGAAAACAGAAATCCTGGATTGAAACGTGATGATGATGACCGACCTTCTCTCATGAGGCTGAGAGACACATTTCAAGGCTGCCCATGCCATTGCCAAGGTGAGGGCCAGAGCCAGCCTGCTGTACTGAATTTAAGGACGACAGTAAGGGCTCAATTCTCCATCACGCTGAAGCTCTGATCGGCATAAACGCAGAGCAAGAGCTGGTGTGCAAATGTACAAACCCTTCACCTTTTGCACTGCCTGGGCATAACTAGAGCCACGACCATCAGCCTCCTCAAATGTAATGTAGACTAAGACATGTATCTATACAGATGCTCTGCTAAACCCTAACTCTGCACAGGCAGTTTATTTTGGCAGAAAGTTCCTTGACCAAAATATGCTACAATGACAAAAATACTTTCGTAAATACAACCACATCCACCTCGGTACAGAAAGGAAGTGACACCGGGCAACCTAAACCAACACTGTCACAGCAGCGAGAGCTTCAAAGAGAGCCAGTTTTCGTGGATGTCAGCTGCCACAGACTCTGACACATTTCTTCTGAATCACTCTCGGCAATAAACTGATGCAAGGGGCTGGCAAATGGTGGCTCCAGTGGGAGAAAAGGCCTTTGTTACCCTCTGCCACGAGATGCTTCCTTGCAGCAGAAGGAATGCTCCAACAGCCTTGTTCAGCTTCTCCCATTATTTGGCCACTACAGCTGAAAACGTGAGATCAAACTGGAGAAGGGTTTATACTCCCTCCCTTTTTTTTTTTTCTCAACAAGCATTAGCTTGGGACAGTCGGGAAAAGACAAGGGAAAGAAAGGAATTATAAAATACACAACATGGTAGCATTTTCTTAAAACTCTTCAGGAGAAAAGGCAAAGAAGAGGAGCACTGATTTTACACTCTTCTGCACGTTCCTGTTCCACATCCCCTGTCCCCAAGCACAGGACAAAGCAGAGCAATGAAGACGGTGAGCTATGGTTGCCCTTTCCCTCCCACACATCCCAGTACTCACCCACCTGGAAGTCCTACACCTTGTTGGGCTGCACTGGGCCCAGGGAGGCAACATCAAGTCCTTATCTAGCCCTAGGGTACAGGACATTAGAAAGGCTATGGCTTGAAAGCACTTTACAGGCACTTAAGTTGTATTTTTTCTTCAGAAGACAAAGATCGTTCCTTGTAGAACACTAAATACTGATTTATTTCTCTTTTCCAGATTCTTACATGTTTTCAAAAACCACTAATGCAGTTTGTTCGAGGAAGAACTTGAAATATGACCTTTTTATCAATTACCAAGAGAAACTCAGAGTTACACGAAGGTTTTCTTTTTTGTTCTTGTTGAGTTTTGGTTGCTTCTCTGTGTGTTTTTCTTTTCACACAAAACGGGAAGGAAATAATATGTTTCTAAAACTGGCCAGCATTTCTCTATCACATCAGAAAATATTTTTGAAGCCTGGATAAAATGAGAGTAACCAAATGTTTAAATACCATTCCTCCCTCCCCTCCCCACCCACCCCTGCCGCCCTTAGCAAAAGTCCACGCCTTTTTCTTAAAAACAACCTGTATTTTCTATTACTTTTAAAGAGATGGCAAAGCTTTGGCCACACATCTTCCAGTAACATTAAGCAGAAAAGATGTGGGCAAACCTTTTTAGTGCGATTCTCTGAGAATTTTCAACCTTTGATAAAACCAAAGGCCAAAACAAAAGTAGTAATATTGCGGTTAGCATTAACTTGAATGGGTCAGTTGTTTAAGCTTTATCTGATTCCACGCTTCCTGATTATGGACAGTTTGGTTTCTGGGATAATAGTAATTTGGATAGTTATTCCATTATTTCATCTCAACTGGGCTTTTGAGGAAATGTTAGTTGATTTGTGGGCATGTTGTTCTTATTTACCAATGAAATACTATAGTCAAATTGAGCAAAGACTTTTTCCCATTTGTTTTATATGAAAATAATAACAATTCAGCTGTATCCCTGGAGGATTTATAATTGACAAAATCCTTCCAAGGGTTATTTTATCTGTCTTTTTTTGGTTCATGCCTCCAGTTTGTCAGCAACTGAATCAATAATTAACTTGGACTGTCATGTTGTCTGTAACATAAATAGACCATTTAAAATAACAACCTTGAAAAGCCCTATTTTCTTTAGGTTACACAACATCTCAAAAAAAAAAGAAAAAGCAGATGGCTGAAAACCACTACACAATTGATTTTTATGTTTTGAGTTCCGAGGGAAAGTCAGCTGCAGGACATCCACGGCTGTTTTTCAGATACTCGGGGTGAATGAAAAGCGAGCACCCTTCCCAGGTTTTCTAACCCAGTGTATGACAGGGCTCTTTGCTTTTTCACTGCCTAAAAAAGCGACAGGTTATTCCCAGCCTTTGATCTGCATCGGTGAGGACCCATCAAAGAAATTTACTTTCTCAAGGGCTTACAAAAGATGACAAGAGACAAGCAATGCAAACAAGTCATCCAAAATGCCGCTTCAGGTGACTGCTATTAGCAAAGACAAATGTGTAATTTAAAAAAAGAAAAAAAGCAAAAAGAAAAAAGAAAAAAGAAAAAAGAAAAAAGAAAAAAAGAAAAAAAGAAAAAGAGAAAAAAAGAAACCCTCACTCATATCCCTTCCCTCCAACTTCCCTCCAGTTCTCTGTGGCTATAATAGCTGGGCCAAGCAGTTTCTTAGATAGTTGGGACAGTATATTTCTTATTATTTTAAGAGATGAGAAACACAGTGACATGACATCAATGGATATAAATGCGGTTGCAACTAAGATTGTCAAAAACCTCTTGCTTTATGAAAACAGCTCTGCTCAGTTTCAGAAGGGCTGCATTATTCCGCCTCATTATTCCTGGTATATTTTGGTGGGGAAAATACACTGAAAACAAGGAATCTGCCAGAAATATTGACTGCAGTGTACTGCATTTAAGTCTGCAGTGAGGTGTGATCTTATTTCTGGAGATATGCTGTACTGTTTGGTTTAAACCCAACACTGTACCGCTGTCAAAAACAATGGAATACAATTACCAAGGAGGTTCTTTTGCAAAGGATCGCATGAAGACAACATAAAAAGCAGAAGAAAACTATTATTAGGCTTACAGTTTTGTCACTGTGGGCTTCTCTATGCCGAAGACTATTTCCTACAATTTTTTTTCCTCCACTATTTCTCCAAAACCAGGGGTGCAATACTTATAAAACCCACGTTTTCTAGATTAAGAGATGAGCAGCACACCACACTGCACTCCACTAACCCCAGCCCGCTTCCAATAGTTTAATAAACCTTTCCCCAGGGGAAAGTTAACACTGAAAAAGTACCAAAAAGGAAACAACGCTCCCAGCTCGTGTCGAAAATTTTGCTGTTCATTTCGAACGTAGGGGGATGAGTTTAGGGAAACCACCTTTTTATGAAGAAGCTGTTTAATAAATGGCAAAGAACTTTCCCTGCTGGAACAGCCTGTGCAAATATATGCTGAAGACCTCAGTATCTGCAATATGCTGTCCTCACTACTGGGGACCTGGCTGCCCTCTCCGTTCCCATATGGTTGAGATGCAGCTAAGCAGCACAGTGATTTGATGAAGCTCTTTCTCATGACATTCTGGAAAATGATTCAACTAATGGCTTGGTGGGCAGGTCCAATTTTTTGCCTCATTGTCTGTGTTCTGACTCCAACTCCGTACAATATTTTGGAGAAAGTTCGCCTTTTCTGCACTGTGCCGAGTAAATATTTTGTCAGTTGTTAAGGATGAGCTACAGAGTAAGACCCGGCAACGTATCCAAATTCAGCAGCAAGACTTGGAACCGTGTTAGAACTTTTTCCAGATTGTGATTTGTAAGCCAGCAGAAAACCAACCACTTGAACTATTACAGAAAGGCTGAATGAACCCTTTTCAGAGCGGTGAAAATGTTTTTCCCCACAGCTGGGAAAAAAATATAAAAAATCATTAACGCTGGCAGAAAGGGCTGGGTGACCAAGGGAGAAGTTTCCTTCCTGACCACCCCGTGGTGCAGCATGTTCCCCAGTGAAGTGTAGTGATTCTACCCCTATACTCCACTCTGGTGAAACTTCACCTGGAGAACTGCATCCAGCTCTGGAGCTTCCAACATAAGAAGGACATGGACCTGTTGGATTGAGTCCAGAGGACAGCCACAAAGATGCTCAGAGGGCTTGAGCACCTCTCCTCCGAGGACAGGCTGGGAGAGTTGGGGTTGTTTAGCCTGGAGAAGGCTCTGGGGAGACCTTAGAGCAGCCTTCCAGTACCTGAAGGGGGCTACAGGAGAGATGGGCAGAGATTCTTGATCAGGGAGTAGAGTGACAGGAGGGGGGCTAATGGTTTTAAACATGAAGAGGGGAGATTGAGATTAGACCTTAGGAAGAAATTCTTTGCTGTGAGGGAGGTGGAACACTGGAAGATGTTGCCCAGAGAAGCTGTGGCTGCCCCATTCCTGGAGGGGTTCAAGGCCAGGCTGGATGGGGCTTTGAGGAACCTGGTCTGGTGGGAGGTGTCCCTGCCCATGGCAGGGGGGTTGGAACTCAATGATCTTTAAGGGCCCTTCCAAACCAAACCATTCTATGATTCTATGATCTGTGCTGCACCAGACAGAAAAAACTCACTGGGATGAAGCACAAGGGTCAGTGCTAAAGCAGGACCGTGACACCAAGCCATCCACATCAGGGACATACCCATATGACCTGCGGGTGAGTGGTGAGCAAGGAAAATGCAAATAGAGGCTGCCCTCCATCCTGTCTCCACAGTGGAGCTGTAGAGAAGGAGGCACAAACGAAGACTAAACAAAGACTTGTTTCAGGAACATAATTATTTGATCTCTGCTGCAGCCAGGCAGTTACTAGAAGTGATGATCACTAAAAATGAATTCCACTACTTAAGCTAGGCAAACATTCAGCTTATAAATTACTAAATAAAGAGAATGAAAAGTGAACACAACTATGCAGCTCAGCATACATCTATAAAATGTCATGGTAACCACTTGTTTGTAATTTTTATGCTATGTCTAACATAAAATCTCTACAGTAATAACCTGTGGAGAAAAAGAAACAGATAGACCCATATACTTGGTGCTGTTGTTTGGACCAACTAAGAAATAAAATAAAAAAACCCACCTTCCTTCCTTCCTTTCAAATAAAACAGTTCTTCCTCATACAGTTTGGCAAGAAGTTACACAGAAATAGTGGGTATCTGGAAATTAGGATGCCAGAGAGGTTCTCTTATAATTGGGATCTGAAAAATATTTTTTACGGTCTGCATGGCAAGGCACAAAAATCCTAAGTCACTTGTTAAGAATCCAAAGCATGAAAAGGGTCACCAGAAAAGAAGAAACAGAGTGAGAAGAAAGAAACGGATAAAATAATGTTGGTCTCCTCAGTAGGGGGTATACCTGAGGAAATTTGTGTCACTGTTTGGGCTATCCAATCGTGATAAAAATGGCAAGCAGCTTCATTTCCTTCCATCCATCCATCTGTTCTTCCTTCCTTCCCTCCTCTCCATACCCCTTCCTCATTTTTCTCTTTCCCTCCCCTCCTTCCTTTACTTCTCCCTCTCCAGTTATCTATCTATCTATCTATTTATTTATTTATTTTGAGGTACCAACTTTATATGGGAAATAGTGGTAGGCTACAGACTACCACTTTCTCAACCAGGAATATGTTTTTCTGACAGCATTTACAATCAATCCTGGCTAATGGTTCTAGTCCCTGACTGACTTCTGCTACTTTTGGTATGTTGAGAGCAAAGAAAGGCAGTCCTTGAAGGACACCATACTGAAAAGCTCTTAGAAGGCCAGATGGATTTAATTTTTGTTGCAGCTACATTTCACTATTGGCAACGGCATGCAAAATGTTTCACTGAATCATCAGGCAACTAACTGAGGCATAAATTGATAAAATTTACAAATTTCTCTTTGTAAGAAGAGCAATTCTTGACAAAATTTCCAATTTGCACTGTGAAAAACATTTCCAGTCTTGTTTCTTCAGCACATTCCTAAGCTTACCATCTTGCTCTCCCTTCACCTTTGGGGACATCACGTCAGACAAACATAAGGACAGGCTTCTTCTGCAGACCAACATGTCCTAAGACCTTAATGTGCCATCCTTCTACCCCATCCGATTTCAGGACCTTTCTGCTGCACTCTTAGGCCATGGACTCCTGCATTATCACCGCTCTCCTTCTCCTCCCCATCTGCTGGGGTGGATGCACACTCTCTGCTCAGTCCTTCCCTGCCATGCCCTGATCTCTGAGAGTCCCCTCCTGCTTCACAGCCCCCTGCTCCTCCTTCTCTTTGCCTGTGGCCTCCTGTGGTCTTCTCCCCACTCTTGTTTCTCTCCTTTCCCTCCAGGTATCAATCTTTTCAGCAGAAGCGAAGCAGAAATGATACAACCAGCTGAAGAAGCTGCAGGCAGAGTGTGTGGTTGTGTCCTGCCTCCCTGCAGTGGCTACTCCATCAGCACCTGCCCTTGACTGATGCTCTCCACCATGGCCAAAGTGCCTCCAGACAAGAAGAATGAGTCTACAAGTAATGTACAGGTCTACAAGTAATGGTCAAAAAATCTGCTGGTCAAATAAAACTTCCAGGGGAAGTCTAGAGACAAAGAGTTGGGTGTCTTATGACACATGGTGGTCACTGGTTTTAGAATGGCTTTTTAATCACCTTTCAAAAGCAGAAAAAATTACATATAAACTGGAAAACCATAAAGATTCTGAACAGATACACATTCCCAGTTCTTTCCCCTGTCCTTTTCTGGCTCAGTTTTACAACTCTGCTGCAAACCAACCAGAGACCAGAATGTCAGGACAGGCTGGAGGATCCACTCAAGCCTCGTGGTGTGTCAGCCTCAGACACTTGCTGAATCCCACTGGGTTCCTGCACGTAACATTGCCAAACAGAGGAAAGGACACATTTTGGAAAATGCTAAGCCAATGAATCCCTGCGTGTTGAAGAAAAGGCATGAGGTGGCACAAGGATCTCTGGCTGCTCTTTCAAGGACTGCTGAAGCAGGTGGGAAAAGAAGCTCTTTTAAAGGTGATTATTTCCTCATATAAGCAAACACCACAACAGAGATGTGGCAAGGCATTAAACCTGTGGTCTCCTTTCAATGTCTTGCCCCATTTTCAGCCCATATTTATATCTACTCTCGACCAAACTTTGCCCACTTAGGGAGGTCCAGTCCCCCTGACAAGGCCATTTACCTTCTCTCAGCTGGTGGAATTCAGGACAACACAGGATATGTTATTTTACACACACAATTGATCAAATCCAGGCAGCCTTTATCGTCTGTTATTTTTACTCGGTGCTCTCTCAGGCAAATGTCAATGTCGGTTCCTGAATGTAAAGGGAGTTTGCCTGAGGATAAAATGGGTAAGGATCTCGTTGCTGTTGACTTCACTATCAGAAAGTCTTTCATACCTTGTAACTTCCTTAGTTGCTTTCCCACGAATTATTGCTTCTATCCAGCTGCTTGAACCACTGTTCACCTATTGTCCTCACCTGCAAACTCTGCTGGTGCCACAATTTACAACAAGAGGTGTGCCATTTTTTTCAACTACTTCTTGAATTCTAATTTTCTGTTAGTTTTGAGGAACCATATTAGCTTATATATCATTGGAGAGGAAGGGACACAACACAAAAAGCTTGCCATTGCCTCTTTCTGGTACACAAGACAATATTTTGGTGAGATTACAGGTGCAAATCTTCTCAGCATTCCACCAAAGTGCTTTCCTTGTGTGTCAAAATCATCATATCAAGAAGAAACATCATCGAGCTCCTAAGATATTTATGCATTTTTTTGAACTGTTTTCTTTCAGTCTGTTATCCAAAATTAGTATAAGAACACAAGTTTCCTCTGTCATGGTTTTCATCTTTTCATCTTTCTGCTGGATCAAGGAATGAAGTCCTAAATATTTGCAGAATCATAGAATGATATGGGGTTGTAAGGGACCTCTGGAGATCATCTAGTCCAACCCCCCTGCCAAAGCAGGTCCACCTACAGCAGGTTGCACAGGGACATGTCCAGGCGGGGTTTGAATGTCTCCAGAGATGGAAACTCCACCATCTCTCTGGGCAGCCTCTTCCAGGGCTCTGCCACCCTCAAAGTGGCACCCTCAAAGTTCCTCCTCACATTTAGATGGAACTTCTTATATTCAAGTTTGTGCCTGATACCTCTTGTCCTAAACATATATTTAGTTACACATGTTAAAAATTATAGCCCACTTACATGCATTAATTTTCAGATAAAGCTAGTAACTATCCTTAAAAATGAAGTACAGTCCAAATAAAAGTCATTGTTTTAATAAAAAATAAAAGGTATTACTTTCCTCAGTAGTCTGTCTCCACGAGGCGTTCCATGGGTTTATGGACTGTAAAATTCAACTGAGGTGAAGTGAAAGAAGGGACAGAGCCAGTGACCAAGAGAGGAGACAGCAGGTATCAGAGTCAGGAAACGAAGTATAAACCACACAGGATTGGTGGTAAAGACCCAGTGCTCTGATCTGCTCTGGCACCTGGCCTAAAGGCATGCACAGCGCATGTATATGCTCACCACCTACATCCAGTGCCCATGATGGACACGCACTGCCTACCCCTACAGCTCTGCCACATTTCTGAACACATCCCGCAGACACCCATTTTTTTTCAGCGTTTGCATATTCAAGTCCCTCCCTTCAAAGAAATACACCGTTTTTTTGGGGGGTATCTGGCAATTCAGAGTGCAGAACTTACTTTTTTAAGACCGGTGACTGAAAGCAAGTTTCTGCAATTTTGTTTACTGCTGCGAAGAAATTCACACTGCATCTTGACAGCACAGAACATGACATATGATGAGGAAAGATCTTAATAAGGCAGGCAAATATCAAAGAGCAATTCAATACAACGTGAGAAACACGTTTTTCAAATTTTGCTTAGAGAAATTTAAATATATGCATTTTTAAATCTGTGAATGTGTTTCTTAAAAAGCAAACCGTTGGGTAATTCCTTGCTGCACTGAAAGGAATGGCCTATTTTGTCCTGATGTCAAAAGGGTAAGATTTCATTTCACATTATCAAAGAAAAAATGAAGCTACAGCAAATGACAAAATTAAATACTATGTTTTGCAGGGTTGGCAGAGTATGTTCACAGCACGGCAAGGGTGACACAATATTAATTAAGTTCTTTCAGAGACAACAACCAAATTTTTGCAGGTTTCCTAAGTTTTTCCTTGTTATGTGCATTATCTCACATTTTGAATGATGTACATATTATATTTGGCCCCTCTGATGGAAAAAACAAACTCAAATTTTATTTCAAGAAGAAACCAGGAGAATTAATGAAACTTTCACAACTTCACCAAAAGGAAGACAATCTAGAAGATGTTCTTACTTCTATTTTTGTGCTTTTGCACTATGTGAAAAGCATTTAAGCAACAAAAGGGGGCTTTAGAAGCGACTGGAGAACAGATGCCCCTAGCACAACCTCCACGAGGACAGCTGTACAGCTATCCCCAAGCACAATCTATCCTGGAATAGGGGTGTAACTCACAGCATGACTGGAATTTCATACCTCACTCAGCCCAGTGGGAGCCTGTGTAAATCACTGATTTAGGGAGCACAAATCACTGCAGAAGTCTTTTCAACTTATGGTGCAGAGAAGATGCAGGAGGGCCTCAGGAAAGCCTGTTGTGTTCCATTGCTCTTCTCTTCTCTGGGACACGAGTTCGCTGAACCGTTCAGAAGCTCAGCGTAGAAACTTGCCCACAGCTCCAACATCTGTGAAATATGCCTTTCTTTGCATTTAATTTATAGTTATCTTTTTTCATATCGCTATGGCATCTTCCACCCATGCACCTAGTCAGGTCTCCTTCTCCTTGTAATCTGGAAGGACTGGAGTGCTTTGGTTACACCTTTCATTTTCACCTAGATATGCTATTGATTTTGTTAGAAGATTGCATTTGGGAGGGATCAGAAACCAAAATGAAGTTAATAGTGGGATGGATTTAAAAAAAAAATTGCTTCTCTGGCTATTCTCTGCCCTCAGTCTTGAGAACTGTAATGAACTACAAGTCTGTGGAGGCAAAAGACAAATTTTCAATCAATTTTTTTTCCTTTCAGAGGATAATTTACTGTTGTTTCCAAAATTACCTTCCACAGACTACTCCAACAACAAAGGCAAATCCATGCTGATCAGAGTATCATCTCGCTGGCTGATCTAATCTCACTGAGAGAAAGGGAGGCTTATAAAAAATGTTTAAAGACTAAACAGTACAACTAGTGCCAAGTTTCACTTGACTCATGCTATATGGAAGCGGAGGCCCAAATAGCCAATATTCTTGTCTGCCAGAGGCCCATGTTCTCAAGTACAAACACATTTTATAGTTGCCAGTCATACTTCCAGTAATCACCAAGTGCTACTAAAGAAGACATTTACCAACTCGTATGACACCATATACTATATTTGTCTTTAAAAATGCATGAAGAAACATTTTGTAAAACACAAATTCTTCATAAACAAAACGCAATCAGTATGGGTGTGTGTACCCAGATGTCTAGTGTGAGATAGATTTTGGAAACTAAAGGCTCTAATTCATTTTTTCTGAAAGGCCCTAGATTTCCTAAGGTCAGAACAGGAACTCTCAAATAAAGAAAAAAAAAAAACCAACCCATGAACACACAGAAGGAACACACATCTGTTATGCTGCAGTTCATACTGCAATCCAAAAGCAACACAAGGGAAGGCATGCAAACAACATAACAACTTTGGTGGTTCTGCTGGCATTTTAGATAACCAGGAAATTTCTGGTTACGAGAAAACTAGAAAAAAAACCCAAAACCCAAGCTATGAAAACTCAGCATATTCCCGCTCTATGCCCTCTGGCTGCATTGTTCTGTAGAGGCTGCTGAAAAAAAAGACAGAAACCTCTGACATCTCTGATATTCCTTCTAGAGGGAAGCAAAGAGTCTGATGATCCTGCTTGTTCCAGTTTGGAGGCTGTGTGAATGCACTGGTGTTTTAAGACAGAACAGGGACGTAACAGAGGCCAGAAATTCCCTTCCCATAGGTTGTCTTAAGCAAAACAGAGCTGTGGGCTGAAGGCGAGAGGAAGCGGTCTCGGGTGGCAGCTGGTGGTTTGGGAAGGAGTCCAGGCTGCCGAGCGCCTACAGTGGGAAGGGTGGCGTGGGCAGGGCACGGTTTTGCTCGATCTCATCCAGAAGGAATCCTGGAAAACATAATCTTGGGATCTGCTGGGATTTGCAGACCTCCATAGAAAGACATACTTGGAAGGAGTGCAAGATAGAAGGAGCCTCCTTTCTAATAACTTAGGAAAGTCTGGAAGAAACCAGAAGATGATGCTCATCTCTCCTGTAAACAGGGAAAAAACCCTCTTCGTTTGCTTTTCAGTGTCAAAGCTGAGGAGGCAGCCAGTAACTCAACGATAACACTTGGGATAGTTTTAAACACTGTGAGCAGGCCTTTTTTTTTCTTTTATTTTTTTTTTAAACTTACTAAAAGTGTTTTAGTTGTTTGTTGGACTTCACCATGAGAGCTCTGGTGAGAAATCCCTCTTCAGAGAGAAGCTGTACTGTTTGTTTGGAAAATAACTGGATAGGCAAAGCCTGCAGGGAAGACTGGCCTGTAACACGCAGGAAAAGAAAAACAAGAGTGGTAATGGATTCAAAGGTTAATGCAGAGTCAATGAGGAAATTAATTAGGTTAATGATGCCCTCAGCTACCTACCCACCCTTCTATCCAAACAGAATGGCATGGCTGCACCACAGCTCTGGGCACATCCTCAAGAGGGATGAGAATCAGATACTGCAAACCAGTGTGAGATCCAACACATGGGAATGTAGGGGGAGCTCTAAGTGTTTGAATATGAGCAAGTATATACCTATACCTTGCCAGGCAGCAGCACTGGTACCTTGCAGATTGACTCACTTCAGGCCGGGAGGGCCCCTGCTGACTGCCTGCGGTGCACAGGCCACAGCACTTTCCCCTGCAGTTGAAGGAAACCATTCTTTTCTAACACAGGTGTGTCACTGAGCCCAGTGTGGTACAGCTGAACTACAGACCATCGTGCAGGTGCAATTTCCCAACCCGTCTTTACAACTGGATTTTCATAGAATCATAGAGTCATTCAGGTTGGAAGAGACCCTTGGGATCATCGAGTCCAATCATCAGCCCTACTCTACAAATTCCTCCCCTACACCAGATCCCCCCAACACCACATCTCAACGACTCTGAAACACATTCAGGGGTGGGGACCCAACCACCTCCCTGGGCAGCCTGTTCCAATGTCTGACCACTCTTTCTGGGAAAAATTCTTTCCTAATATTCAGCCTAAACCTACCTCACTGCAGCTTGACACCATTCCCTCTTGTTTTACCACTAATTACCTCTGAGCGATTTTCTCACCCTAGCTCCTGAAAAGCTCACAAGGCAGCAAAATTAACTTCCCAGCACAGCTTAAATTCAGGCAACTTTTCAGACTCCTTCATTTCCAAAGCGACTCCCCAACCATCTTTTCCCCAATTTGGGATTTAGAACCATACTCCATCCAAAATTCCAGGTCACAACTGGTAAACAATTTACCGTGACTGCCTTATTTAACGTCATCCCTTCCGTACTTCCTGGCTGTCTTCAGGAACTACCTTGAGACTGTAAGGTGCTGCAGAAAGTGTTTATGTGCATTAAAACAGCAATTAAAGGCTGCCAAGAAATTCTACAGTATGCTACCAAAATAAAACCTCGAGGTACTTGACAGAGCCCCAAAACTAAGGCTGAAAAAGCATCGCAGTGAAAATAGTCACAAAGTTGCACGTTGTAGGTAGAAGATTTCTTTCAGACTGAATTTTTGACAGAAATCAGTTTGGGTATAACTGGCATTTTGCCATTTTTGATTTCACAAAATTTTTCCATGCTTATAACAATCTAAAAGATCCATCGGGCTAATTCAGCATGGCTGCACTTGGGTCATTCTGCCTTCTCCCAGCAGCAGCCCTCAGGAAGAACGTAGCCTTGGGGGAATTTTAGTTTTCAAGCACAACTTTAGTTTTCAAGGCTGTGGACGGATTTTCTAGCTAGACCACACCTCTCATAATGCAGTTTTTCCCCCTCTCAGACTGACCAGTTTGGGGACAAGTGCAACCATGAAGATGCTGTTCAGGTTTGAACTAACTCAGAACGAATTGTGACTTCCAGATTTAAAATCTTTGAAATATATAGAAATAAGCTATATTAGTACAATATAATGAAAAAACCCCGAAACAACCCAACAAAAAAACCCAAAAAAACAGAACATAACAATTTTTTTGGCCTCCATTAATGATATCAAGAGTAAGTACAATCTATAGATATATGAAAAACTGGTGATTAACGGCCATACAGACTGCTGCATGTCTGTATAGCAGTGATCGGTCAGATGTGAGACCTTGGAAAGCCCTGCCTGTGCTGCATTTATGAGTATATACAATCTATCTTTGGTAAGCTCTGTCTTTCCACCCAAATAAGAGAGAAACAGAGCCTGGATTATTTGAGGCTGCACTAGAAAAAACAGAATAATAATTAATGCAAGCTTCCAGTCAGGCAAAGTAAGCTGCAGAACTTGCTCCCCTTCCTGGGGAAATCCTTTTTTGAATGCAAGAAGAATAAGGGAATGGGGAAGGGGCGAGGGGCTTTAGAATGAGTCCAAGGCCAGGACACCATACCCAGGAACAAAGTGGCATTAACAAGTGACAAGCTCCCATCTGTCTCTAATAGCAGGGTAAATGGTTGAAGTGCTCCAGGCACTCTGCTGGGACAACCAGGTGAGAACAGTTTACTGTATGCAGTGCATTTTCTCTCTCAGGCTTTCCTCCTACAATAAACTGTGCTGTGCTCCATGAAAGGCAGGTGGTGACTGTCCTTTGCACTGATTTACTAGGGATGACCAAAATGAAATGCGAGGGGATGCCACAGCCAAGGATCCGTGTCGATCACAGCACGCTGACTGCTCGGGTGCTCCCGTTTAGAAGAGGGTGTTGGAACAGGGGCAAGAAGAGCCACCAGTCTTACTGGGAATCTGCAGAGCATCTCCTCAGGTGAGACTGTGAGGGATCTTAACTTGATGGGTTTATCCAAAAGAAGCCACTCACAAGATCTCTCCCCCTATGGAAAACAGTGATACAGAAGAAGAAATAAAGGGCTCTTTAATGTAGCAGTGGAAAGCACAACAAACTGAACTCAGATAAGTTAGAAATTTGGAAAAGAATTAGCAGTGACAATGAGTAATGACAGGAGCAAGCTGCTAAGGAAAACAGAAGATTGTTTGTCTCTTCAGATCATGACCAAATGCCTTTCTGAGAGATAAACCTCAGCGAAACAGAAATTACTGGGCTCACTACAGGTGCAAGTGAAATGTTACGGCCTGTGTTAAACAGGAGGTCAGACAAAATGATCCAATACTCTTTTCAGACCTTAAATGCCATGAATGTCTGGGTTTGTCCATGTGGTATTTTGTCAGTAGGTAAGAACTCACTCTGTTTCTGAGCCTGGATGAATCCATGCCAACAAGGAACCAGGAGCCATGTACCTGTGGTTAGCGCTGTGTACAATCCAACCTAACAAACTTGCTCTTGCCTTGGAGCTGGCTGATGCCAAGTTAACGTAGAATAAAGTTCTATCTGTCTGCAAAACACCATACAGGTATTTTCCCTACATATATTCCCTTCCCCTACCCAGCAAGGCAGCCACCCTACCGTGCTTTTGCAGATAAGGAGGTGGGAGGCACGTCTGTGCCATGTCCTGGCACATGGTGCAGGGATTTCTGAGATAGCACCCAAGGTGTTCTCGCTGGAGCCACCTCAGCCCCCTTGAAACCTGCCTGGTGACCTCTCTTTTTCTCAGCATGAACCAAAACAAAGCAATTCACACAGAATGATATGGGGTTGGAAGAGACCTCCAGAGATCATCCAGTCCAACCCCCCTGCCAAAGCAGGTCCACCCAGAGCAGGTTGCATAGGAACGTGTCCAGGCACATTTTGAATGTCTCCAGAGATGGAGACTCTCCCACCTCTGGTCAGCCTGTTCCAGGACTCTGACACCCTCAAAGTGAAGAAGTTCCTCCTCATGTTTAGATGGAACTTCTTATGTTCGAGTTTGTGCCCATTTCCTCTTGTCCTCTCACTGGGCACCACTGCAAAAAGACTGGCCCCTTCCTCTTGACACCCACCCTTTAAGTATTTATAGGTATCGATGAGGTCCCCCCTCAGTCTTCTCCCGACTGAAAAGATCCAAGTCCCTCAGCCTTTCCTCATAAGAGAGATACTATAGGCCCCTCATCACCTTTGTAGCCCTTTGCTGTACCCTCTCCAGCAGTTAGTTCCCAGTCCTTCTTGAACTGGGGAGCCCAGAACTGGACAGCAAAAGGAGTGATGAGGTCATGCTGTTTTCTGTGCTTGGCACCTGAAGAGTAGAATAATGAACAAGGTAGTAAAAATGTGTATTTGATGTGCAAGGAAGGGCAAATAAAGTTCATGGTTGCCACCACGTGGTTTGTCTTTACAGAAAGTAGCGTGTAAGACATTGAAACCCTTAGTTTCTCAGCACAGAGCTCTACACTGACAAGAAAAGCACAGCATGAGCAAAAAAGACAGAATGTGGTCCTGAGGGAAGAATGTTTTCCAAAAGGACTCACACCACAGGACTGAATTAATGCTGTGAGGAAGTACTGAAGTCAAAGTGCAAACCAAAAGCAAAACTCAGACGTTTACTTCACTTGTGACAATCTGATCCGAACCGGTAGGTGCTGGGAAGAAATTAATATGGAAGAAAAGATTTACCACTTCTCCAGAAACATACCTGTAGAAGAACACTTTTTGAAAGTATCTTAAGAATCTTTACATGACAAAGAGAACTCAAGACAGATAAGAAAGACAAAGGTAAAAACAACAAATATAAGCTAAACTTTCAAGAACAAACTCCATTGTAGCAGGCTGCACTTACTGAGACAGTCTCTTCTGAGGATAGCTGATACCCCTCCTCTTTTTTTTAAGGCATCAGATCCTCATTGTACATGACTAGTTGAAAATCTCAGCTTTTATTCAATCAAAAAAAAAAAAAGGTTTTCCAATCCTTCACGATGTGAAGAACAGCTTAGAACTGAGGCCCTAAGGATTAAACTCCCAAGGCAAAATTCCCAAACTTCTGTATTTCTGAGCCGCTGCTATTTTTAATCCTGACCATTCACATTAATACTTGCAGGCTTACGCTGAAGACCACCGATACCTGGTGAACAGCCCAAAAATACTGGCACCAGCACAGGATGCTCAGGCTTTGTCTACATATTTCACTGAGGTGACATACAGAAATACTCAGTAAGAAGGAGTAGTGCATGAGCAGCGCTAGCACGTGCGACTTATTCTACAAGAGAGCTCCTGAGAGTGTCCTGTGTCACTAGTTTCTGGGGGTGGACAGTTCCTTGAAAGAATAATGCCTGGCTCGATGGGAAGAGTATTTGGAAAGAGGCACTGGGGGTAGGATGTAAGCAGTATCACAGCTTCAGCACAGAAACTATAAAACACGGTAAACATTTCAAAAGGCATATTAAACGCAAAGCAGACACTTTTAGGATGGCAACAGTGCCCTTAGTTAAGTCTTTCTGTAATCATAGGACCTTGAAAGTTAAAAACTCTCCTTCTTCCCCCTCTATTGCGCACCAGTATGATTCTCACAAATACATCACTTCAGTTACTGCGTAGGAACGAAAACAGGATGGATATTAGACATTGGAAACTCTCCATTTGCCTTTACCACAAGGGCTTTTTTTTTCCCATGGATCATAAGAAGGGCAGACGGGCATTCCCTTGAGGCAAACAGAGATGTTTTCAGAACATCGTGCAACAGGAATACTCCCTGACAACATGTCTATAATAATATGTCCTAAGTACAGCTTTCTGCACTGCACCTTAGGCTATTTGGCGGTGGACATATTTTTATGCCCATTCATATGCCCTGAACTTGTTTAGGGACCATCACAACTATACATGAGGCTTTTAAAAGCAGAATATCTCATTCAGCCACACAGATGCTCCTAACAAGTCAGCAGGTCCATAACATTTTCTGAAAAAGGATCTGTGTATCACCATTATCTGGTTTCTCCATCAGCAAGGTGGAAAATGTTATGATGAAAGAAACGCAGTTAGTCATAGAGTATCTGGTGAGCAGGAAGATTCCAACCCACTCCTTGTCCCAGGCTCTAGTTTCCCTACAGAACCTCTACATGGCCGGAGTTAAAGGCATGAGAAGTGAGAAAGTGCCAAATGCCATCCCAGGCTTCCTTGTGGGTAGGCTTGCAAAAGGAAAGAAGATTCTGGGTTCGTTTTGGTCCCACGAGGCTTCACTCAACACACAGCTGATCTAAATGCCTCCCCACGTGGGGTTTCCCCAAGCACTGACAACAGGTAAACATCGATCCCTGGCTCGAGGTGTGCGCTACACAGCTCAGCGTGGTTCTCCCTGGGCAGCTCACCAGCTCCTTCCCTGCACGTCATCATCATCATCATCAGGATGACAGGACATCAGGTTGGGTAAATGCCCTGCCATGAACATAGCAGGAGGAAGAAGATTGTTGACTCTCTCATGCCCTCAGAGCAGCTGCAGCTCGGCAAATCCCAGCTGCAGTAGCCCTCCTCGCTGAGAAAAATACAAATTTTCTGTGCTGCTGATGGTCCTTTCCGTTTCACATCTGGAGGTTGTTAACTGTTTCCCATGTGGTCTGAGTTTTAGCAGCAAAAACACTCCAACAAATTCTAGTAAAACTGATTTATTTGTATTAACTGGACACTGGATACCAAAATAATACTGTACGGGGGACTTTATTCTGTCTTCCTCTTCACATTGACATTTCACCTCGACCTGTCCTTTGAAATAAATACTAGGGAAATCTCATGTTTTAGTGGTTGGAAGTTCAGGACTGAAAAGGTCAAAAGCTGAAAATAATTTAAGCGCGACATCTCCTCTGTTTAGGCGAGCTTAAGTACTTACGAGTGGCGGAAGTCCCAGCTACAACTCAAAATTGATGCTGTGAAGCTGCAGCTTCCCCTTGGATACCAACAGCTCACAGGAACCACTGGTTTTGCAGAGTCATAAGTTGCTGCCATGGGAAGAATTCTATTAGCAGAAACTGAATGCATTGCTTCAAATCTTCAAGGGACAAACAACTGCAGGAAGGAAAAAGATAGCTATATGTGTATGTGTTTTTTGGAACTGCAGAACAGGAGAAACCGGATAAATAACGCAGGGTGAGCGCTGAGTGGAGCTGGGAAAATGGTTTTAAGTTGTGAACATGGAGGAGAAATTACCCAAGTCCTGGACAGTAAAATTTACTACCTTTCCAGAAGAGCCAGTTATGAATTTATGAAAGCCTTATTTGGCGCAAAACCACTTCTGCAAATACCTTTGCTTAACATGCAAGTGCCTCTTAGGTGAAAGCAAGAAAGATGAGTTAAACACTCTTCAAAAGTAAACTACCACAAGTAACTAAAGAAACTAAGCTATTATAAAGGCATTTATTTAAAAATCACCACTAGCAGGAAAAAGAACCCATTTAATACTTGCAGAATGCTTTCTGCTCTATTCATCCAGGGAAACCCCTCCCCCACGTGGCAAAAAAATAACCTTTAGAACCGAGAATGTGAGAATGAGGTTTTTATCAGTCAGATACTTGTTCCCTTATCTCACTTTCTCAGCTTAATTTCATTTTGAGCCCATCGCTGCAGATTTACCAGCCGCCAGAACCTCTCGCTGCCCACGCTCCTACACCCTTGCGCTGCGTGAGGTGGCAGGAGGCATGATGCACCCCAAGGATGCCCCTGAGTGTACCTCATTTCGGGATTGGTGTCGTGGATAAAGGTGTGTGGACACAGAGAGGCTGCGCTCGGGAGTATCTAATTTATGGATGGGTGTACATAGGCATGAAGGATGCTGCAGACCACAGGAGGCTCCGGCCACGGTGTTCTGTGGCAAACTTCAGGGATATCTCTGAAGGTGACCTGATGAACGCCCAGCATTCATCATCAGGTACTCAGGAAAATGAAAGAGAACAGTTTTTCTGTCTTCTACAAACCATGCACAGCACCAAAACAGAAGAAAACCAAAGGTTTGCCTGCAATCTCTGACAAAGAGGGAGCTTTTTCCTTTTATTTTTTAAACTGAGACACGTTGTAGCTTTAACGAAATGGAACCGAGTGCCCGTTTTGAAGAGTTTTGCATTTCATTCTCACCGAAGGAGGAAAAGAGGTGAAAATTGTAAGATGATGGAGAGAGCCCTGTGCCGTAAGAAACGATCTTGGAAGGCGGAAGACATCCCAGCTGAGCCTTCTTAGGCCAGTGCAGGAAAGCGGATGCAAGAGCTCCGGCTGGGAGACACTGCCTGCCAAATTCCTGCTAATTGGGAATAAGGACAGCTGAAGACACCGGCCTCCGAAACGAAAGATAAAGCTTGAAACCTCAGACCAACTTCTTCAGAAACACAACTGCTTCTGAAGAGAGCTGTAGATCGGGTGTGCAGGGATAGATATAGGCTAATGCCTATTAATAGCTCCAAGCTGGCAGCGCCGCGGCAGCAACAGAAGCCAGACTGTGGTAACAGCCGGCTTCGCTATAGAAATATTCATCTTAATGCCATCTTCCTTCTTGCCGTGGGAGACGCACTGAAAACAGGTCTGGGGAGTATATTAAAAATCTATCAAGCTTTCAACAAGGTTTCGTAAGGTTACACCGGTAATTTTTAAATTTCATTTTAGGAATTCAGTTCAATCTCTATGCGACAGCAATAATATTCCTAGATATCACTGTTTACATGAAAATGCCAAGGATCAAGACCTTTAAATACAGATTTTATATTTAGTCCAGTAAGTTTTCTACAGCAGCAGTAACAAACCTCATACTGAAAGAGTTCAGATAAATTAGCCAGATTAAAGAAGCAAATACCCTTTATTCCTTTTGCTGCTATTGCTAATTTAAACCAAGATACATGATTTTAATCCTTCAGAATGAATGTCACACCCCTCAATTAAAAAAAGCATGTATAAGCCTAAGTAAAATGTCTTTAACACTCTTGTAAAGTTTAATTCATCTGTTTGTAAAGTCATCTGAGATACCTGGAAAGGGAGGGACTCTATCGGGGAGTGGGGTGATAGGACGAGGGGTAATGGTTTTAAATTGAAAGAGGGGAGATTTAGATTAGATCTCAGGAAGAAATTCTTTCTTGTGAGGGTGGTGAGACACTGGAACAGGTTGCCCAGAGAAGCTGTGAATGCCCCATCCCTGGAGGTGTTCAAGGCCAGGCTGGATGGGGCTTTGAGCAACCTGGTCTGGTGGGAGGTGTCCCTGCCCATGGCAGGGGGGTTGGAACTCGATGATCTTTAAGGTTTGTTCCAACCCAACCCATTTTGCAATTCTATGATTAAGTACTAATTTCTTTCCTTAGTGAAGGTCAGGAATTCTGCTAAGATAATGTTAAAGAGACTGGTTTCCACAGACATAAAGAAAACACGAGATTTTCAGGTACATCACATCTGCACTGAGTTATACAGACAAAAAGTGAGGTGAGAGAGGAGTAAAATTACAGCACTTTTCTACCCTTCTGACACGGTGGGGTTGCTGGGGCTCACATTTCCTGCAAGAAGAATCAAGAATAATTTGCTATTCTAACATGTGGTGACAGGAACTGCCTGGTCTGTGTCACCTGTGAGGGGACCAAGCAGGGACTAGTTCTATTTAAATATCGTGCAGTTAAAACACTGTCAGAGACATTTTAATGCCAAGGAATTTTACATATTCCTATTTATATTCTGACATTGCAGTCACATAGTGTTCAGACTCGCCCTTCTCTGCCTAGCAATCTATAGGTGGGATCTTCCATCTACAAGCCAATTTGATATAATATGCTCTCAGGTTCACTGCAAGATGTTCTTCCTTACACTGTAAAAGCTACCAAGAGGCTCTACAGCATTATATTACATGGCAATGGTATTTCCAGAAAAAAAAACAACCCACAAAGTGTTGGCTCCATGAAGAGAATTACACATGAATAAGGCAATGGAAGTATGCAGGTAACCATGGCTACTGTTGTGAACTAAATAACATTTTTTATACAGCTGTGAATATTTGTATTATTGCCAGTTAAACCGTGGAGTTCGGATTTGAGACAGGACGGGTAAACACTGAATTCTTTCCCGAAGAAAGGTACTTCCCAAAGTGGATACAGGCCTCTGCATCATGCTGCTGTGCATTCCAGGGTAAATTCTGGCTAGTAAACACACATCACATTTCCTCAGCCAAAATAATCAGAGTACAACTTCTCATGGTCACTACTTTTACTTCACTGTCACTGACACACTTTTGCACAAGCTATGTTCTCTCTTAAGGGTATTTTTATTTCCTCTTGCCATATACCAGCAACTGCGACTTTTGACATAGCTTTTGAAAAAAGTGTTGGCTCCATAAAAGAGACTTTTGAAAGATCTTAAAAAAAATTTGCAAGTGAAACTCTCAGCTTTCCTTGATTTTTCGCTAGTGGTAACACCCCCCTCTTTGGTCCCAACAGCATTTCTGGACAACAAAAGGAAAACCAATTCCAAATGATAGGGCAGACGAGAGGGACCTTTTCTCCTTTGAAATCTTTTCCATTTCCAAGTTCATCCTTCTTAAAGTCATCCTTCTGTTTAAATGTCAGTGTCTCTCCTCTCAAATCAATCATCATCAGAGAAGGAATGGAAACCTAAGGGATTTTTCTCCTTACGGAGAAAAGGTACGCCCAAAATCAAATTATTTGGAAATGGTTGACAGTAGTTGCTATACGAAAAGAAAACATAAACACAAAAGCAGTTAGTGAGATGAACCTGTGCCTCCAGTAACATAAACAAAACGAAAATAATGAAACGCCTATTGTAACTAAGCGAAGCAGGACTTTGAGCAACTTCTCTCTATGCAAAACTTGAGTCACTTCTTCCTTCCAATAGAGCAGGAGTTTGAAACCCAAGTGAGTGCTCGTTCGTTCACTGTGGATTTCTCTTCTTCACCGGGTTGGGAGAGAGAGGATCATTTCTTAATAAAAGCACTGGCTAATGAAGGAGGCACAGAATAATCACTTCACAGTTCAACCTTTAACAAACTGCCTGTAGCCTTGGGCAAACCACAAATTCCATGTTTTAGTTTCTCTTTTGTAACGTGGAAAATAGGAACTCTTTTCTGCCAGTCTTTACCTGTGCTCGTCATTTAGGCTGAAAGAATTTTGAGGACTAAAGGTTTCGTATCTGTATTAAACAGTGCTTGGGTTAAATAAAAATTCTAAGAGAAATTCTTCAAAATGGTACTAGGAACCAATATCATTATTAATGTATGAATATTGTTACTAATGTATGAATATAAATATAGTATATATATGACTATATACCCACTATATACAGTGCACATGTATACTACATATATATATATATGTGGTGTATATATATATATGGGAAAGATGAAATATGTATGTCAGTCTACTGAACTTTGTCTTTTAAGGTACTTTTTAAAACAAAGAAGTGGGGAATGATACAATTTTCTATAAAGGAAACATCCATTAAAGATACTATATATACACTATAAATACTACAGTATATACTATATACAGAATATATATATATCCACATAATATATATATATTGCTATACATATATGAGATATAGTGTACATATATATACACTATACAGAAATCCTACCAAACTGATGTGGAGAACAAAACTGTGGGAGACGCGGTAGGAGAGTGTTCAGGCAAACATGTGTGAGGTCTAAAGACCCTCAAACTCTGGGGATCTCTCCCAACCCGGCAAAGAAGATATCAGAGATATCTTGGGATATCAGAGAACGAAGCAGGACACTCTGCTGACTTCTGCCTGCACAAAAATGTTGGAGAAGGAAAACTGCAACGAGTTATTCTGCGCAGTGGTCACAAGAAACCAAGTGGAGCCCAATTTCTGCACACTGGCCTAGAATAAATGACGGGTCACATTTTCAATATGCACTGGGTACTTTCAACTTCCCTTTCAAGCTTTTTCTCAGTGATGTACAGTACACATAATTATCACCTCCGTGTTCTATGGCTCTCTCCAGCTGACTACTATTATCACCTCTTTATGTCAGTATTTGGTTTCCTCTACTTTGCTCACTATCTTCTCCTCCTTAACAACCTCTAAGGCTATCATTTTTTCTCTTAGCTTCCAACACATGCATTTCTTTCTCCTCCAAATTCCCTCCTCTTTTCATCTTTCAGTCCTCTGCTTCAGGAGCAAAGACCAAAATGCCACCCACCTTAGTTTTTGATCTAAGACTCCATATATTCACCTCTTAAAATGGTTTGCAGCTGTATGCATTTTTGAACAACCTGCAGCCAACACTATTTTGTTTGTTAATGGAAACATCAGTAAATCTGTGTATTGGTGAAAAAAAAGATATCTTTAATGGATGTTTCCTTTACAGAAAATGATATCATTCCCCAGTTCGTTGTTTTAAAAAGTACCTTAAAAGACAAAGTTCAGTAGACTGACATACATATTTCATCTTTCCCATAAATAGTTCATTAAAAAATTCTACATTACATACTGTATTTGCAAAAGAAGCCACAAAAATGTGCATGGCAGTGACTCAGCAAGTTGGAACTCTGCATGTAGGGTTTATAGAAAGCTGGTGAAGCTCAGAGTAGCAGGCTAAGAAGCTAAAAGCCCCACAATGCAAATAAAATTACTTCCTGCTGGAAACAAACTTAAGGATGTGATTTGAATGTTACAGCCATTTTTGATGAAGAATTTCCTTTCTAGGTGTATTTGAACTTTCTATAGCACACACCATGTCAGCCTAAAGCATTTCATGAAATACCAGGAGAACTAGATTTGGTATATAGCCATAAGTAATATTACTTGAAGCGGAGGTGACTTCTGTTCTGTAGCAGAGTGGACAACTATACCAACTCCAACTCTCAGTTGCATTTGCATCCATGATCCTCCAAGTAATATCGAAATTGCAAAATCACCTCTTCGTTTCAAGTTAATGAAAGGGACGCTGCAACACATGAAATGGAAATAAATACCTCTGAGCAGCCAGCAAGCACTTTGTAACCAGAATCAGGCACAGAACTATGACCCAAGTAACAGCCAGCACCGTTTTTCTAATGGTTGTTCCAAAGCCCCGCAAAATGCAGATACTAGCTGATTAAGACTTATGAAAAATGCTTTTGGTTAAACACAATGTAATTTCTCTCAGATTATTCAGTAAAACTGTGGCAGAACTAAGAACCAATCATTTCAAAACAGAGTTTAAACAGCACTTCAAATACGCAGTGTTACTTGAAGAGAAACCAAGCTGTGAAGAGTTAAAGGGTACCAGTTAACACCGCAAAGAAGATGTAAGAACAAGTACTGGCCACTGGTCTGCCTTTTGCCTTTCTAAGACACCTCCAGCCCACTCCTGTTTCTCCCTGGTTGGAGTTTTTTCCTGCTCAGATAACTGTGGTGCCAGAGGGAAGATAAGGGTCACCTTTGTCAAGTCACCCTTATGGTCTGTCTGTGAGAAACAGACACCTCTGAAAGGTGATGGCTTTTCCTGAGCGGGACACCAGGCTGGGACTTTGGTGCTTTAGGTAAATGTCTAAAAAGGTAAAACTGTAAACCTGCACGAGTAGTGGCCATGGCTTACACACCTGTCAAAAACATCCTCATGCCACATCCTGAATGTCAGTCTCTTGCATTTGAGCAGTTACTAAAAACGTACACTTTTTTTACTTATTTGTATCTATCTGGGAAAAAAAACCAAACAAAGATTGAACTAACGAGCAGGGCAGGCATCAGGTTATATCAAAGCTCATGAGCAAAAGTAACTGCCCAAGGTTGTCCCCAAACCCCTGATTTCTGACGATCACTATGTATAAAACATTATTTCTGTGGCACTCCTTCAACATATTAATCATCTGAATATGAAATGGTTTCTGCAGAAATGATGACTGTTTCCAAATCTAAAGACATGTAAAAAGACAGCAATCAAATAAGAAAAAAGTTACTTTTAAAAGGTGGCAATTTGTTACAAAAGCAATATCAAAGTATTTTGTTGTATGAGTGTTCCTGTAGCAATAATAATCTTGGGATACAGGGAGAAGTAATATTTTGTTATTCCACCAACTTCAAAGGCTGGAAAAAGCATATAAGCTTTTGGGCTCTGAATCCCTTCACCAGGTCTGCTGATTCTTCTGGTATTGTGTCCATGTGAAATAACCCACTTTCCATCAATGATAAATAGGTAAAAATCTGGTCACTGAGTTAGTGCATATGCCTTCAATTGAAGGAAGAGCTGTCTGCCAAGCTTCAACCAAGTAGATCATAGGTCTGTGAAAAAAAGAATCTGAAAGGATGGAATCCAGTTGCTATAGCGGCAAATTAAACAAATAAATGAGATACCATGGAATGCTGCAAAATATTTGTGGTCTGATTAAGTCATATTTGCCACATGTGTGAATACTGACAGCACAGTTTAGTAAAGTGGGTACAATAAGAATACATTCCCATTTTTATTGTACGTATATTTTAATTCATATCTGAGTAAGTGCTAACGAATGGTAACCAGCGTGTCCAAGGAAACCTAACACTGCACTTTACTGTGATCACAAGGCAAAGCATAGCCCCTTAAATGCAGAAAGATAGACAAAAAAATGTATATTAAACTGCTATACCTTCAAAGAGATATTTGTATCCTTCCCTGTGTTTGCATGGCCTGCTGAAGAGACCAAGGTTTTTGTAGCGACTGCCTTTGGGATGACTTTGGGGTGCTTTAGGGTATACAACCTGTAGCTGGCAGCTGATCCCCAGGCAATCCTTCCCCCAGGACATTACTTTTTCTTTTTTTTTCCAGTGAAACGTTCTCTTTTCTTGATAAAAGACATTGTTTGAATATACTTACCACTAATAATAATAATATATCAGTTACTGTTTGATTCTACTGTCTAAGTTCTTTGGAAAAAAATCAGGAAAAAACCAGACATCTGTTATCTCAAAAGATGTAAAACAAGAGTCTTATTTTAAGAGAAGAGAGGAGGGAACATAGATTTTTATCAAAAAGGCTTAACAGTTATTAATGCATTTTCCACTGCTTTTAAAGTTGAACGTTTATGTACTTTTATAACCTGATCTGATAAATCCTCTAGTAGCCCCACAGCAATGTACCAGCTTCAGCGCTACAGGAGGGTTGTGCCTGGCTCCAGCAGTGACTTCGGCCAGCAAGAAAAGCTGCCCAGAAAGTGAATGTTAAAACAAAACCGGCGTTCCTAATATTGTCAGAATTATGGGAATGAACCCAACGCCTTTCCATCCCACACGGCTGCTGGTTTAACAAACAGAACCAGCAGTCCAGGGCCAAACCCTGCTTCTAGGAAAACACGGTTCAGTACGTCCTCCACACCCAGAGAAAGGCAGGAAGCCTAAGCCTCCCTTTTAATGTCCTTTCGGGGCCTTTCTCTGGTCATTTATTTTGTGCCTGTAGTGATCGCTTTAGCAAACAATTGTATGAGCTACTTCAGGTGAAAATCTGGCGTTGAGATTTTATTATCAGTATTACCATGATTACCCTAATTATTACTTCCCAGATTTACACCTGGCTTTGGCTGTAATAAGCAGGGTGATTTGAAATACAGCCGGTGCACCTCCTTACCCTTCACATATGTGATCTCCCAGCACCCCTGCAACCTTTAGCAAACAGCACTGTCTGTTTTAATGCGCTGTGCAACCTCACAGCTGATATGATAAAATAAGGCACGCTCTGAAGTGGCTTGTTTTCAACAGCAGGACTAATTTTGAGGGTCAGAAAGTGGTGATAATGTGTGGCATTTTCTGAGAAAAATACAGACAGAGACGCCAAGGCACCGATGCCACTCTACAGATACCACACAGATACAACTCAGAGGAACACAGGCCTCACACTCTTGCATGGTTGCAGGTGGCTTTAATCCTATTTGACAAGGATTTGAAGATCCTGGCGTGTCACTGTGCAAAGATTACTTCATCTGAGGTGTAAACCTACATCCAACAACAACAGAAGCAATTCTCCTTCTCGCAGCAGCAGCAATAACCCTCTCCTTCTCCCGACTCTTCTAATTAACAGATCTCAGGGAAGTTTTCCCAGGGAAGCGATGGAAAGATATGGTAAGAAAACATACTGTTCACTTCCTCTTTCTTGCTTTTCCTTATTTTCTCGCTTTTCCTGTCCTCATCCTTCTCCTTCCCTAGGTCCTCTTTAGCATTTTGAATCTCTTCCAGCGTGTCTACAGTATTCTGTGGCTGCTTTTTTTTTATTCACTTGCCTCATCTGTTTTGGTTCTTTTCTTTTTTTTTTTTTAGGTAGAAGTTGGAACAGCATCAGTTCACTTTCTGATTTCTCTCTTTCCTCCAGCCTGTCTTTTCCTCTTATCCAATCATCCTTCCCTAAACTCTTTTGTTTTGTGTGCTCTCTGACTCTCTCCCCTTCTCTCCTCCTCTGGTAGTCACTCCTGTGACTTGGTGTTGACACTCCATGCTCTCATCCTCTGTGCTAACGGAGCGGGTTACGTGACCTTGTCAACAGAAGAAGGGCAAAACTGCAGAAAAAAAAGATCTCATCTGGGGATTTCAGCTCCCTGGCTTTTTATTTGCGATGCTCACGTCTGGAACAGGGCTTGCATGTTTAGCTGTTACTAAGTACTCAAAGATATTTTAGAAAAGGTCCCTCATTACAACACGATTGGGCTCGTCTGCATAATAGAAAGCCTCTGTGTGTGTGTTTTCTCTAGATTACTGGAAATAGCAAATAATGAGAAACATTCAGCACCTGTGTTGAGTTAGAAAGCTGTCTGCACCTTACCCTGACGAGTCTCCTCCAGCAGACACGTAATGGGGTTAAGGCCAGCTTCCCACTCACAAAAACTGTTGTGCTGTTACTGGATTAGGTAAAGGGGTTTTCCTAACGCTCCCAGAGGATGCCACTCAAGGTAATTTGGTCTTCTTTACCCAGCAGCCTCTCTCAATTTCCAGGTGCTATGCTCTCATGGGTTTTGACACACAGCCTTCACGTTAAGTGACAGAAAATAAAAAAAAAATCTTTTAAGCTGCTACTGTTTTTCTCTCCAGAGCAAGGAATAACTGATACTACTGTATTCGTGCTCCAGCAGTGGAACTGGGAGATAATGACATGGGATACCGGACGGAGCCACGTAACCGCAGCGTGAACATGCAAGAAGTCTCCAAAACCAACAACTTTATTTTCACTGGTTTTGCAAATAGAATTCTGAGCCCCCGGGCAACCAGCTTCAATTGCTGTTCTTTCCATCAGACAGGTGTTTAAATAATAGCCACCTAGTCGTGAGCGTTCTGTTGGAAATTAAATTACAAATTTCCCCCGGTTTTCATCAGAAAACTTTGTAAGTTATGTAACAAGTGGGAACTCCTTCCTGGAGCACTGAAGACTTTATTCACTCCTACCATACAAAAATATTACAGATAAACTAAGAAGAGCACTTGAGTTGGCCTACCCTTGAAAGCCTGGATAGGATTTAGAAACAAATCTCGGAAGAGAGTATCTTCTAGATGTAAGCATGAAGCACTACCAAGGTGCACTACGTTGTACAAAAATAGCCAATAGACGGGACGTTGCTGTATTAGGAAAGCATCCTCAAGAAGTAATAATGCACTCTTTGAAATGAGTCATTTCTGAAAAAGATGGAAACACTTTGCTGAAAGAAAGGACATCTCCTTGTTTGTACATCAGAGCCGAGTGCTGTGCAGCAACTCACCCAACTAAAGATGGAGAGACGGGTTCGTAAAACAACTCACCAGTTTTGGACCTTCCAATCTTGGTATTTCAGGTTACTCTGAATTTTGATCTTTGCACGGCTGTTCTATTTTTCTACTTGTTGAATCATCAAGGAAAAAAAAAAAGGTTTCTGCCAGAACAACAAAGGAACAAACAAGCAAGGCCACGGGGTCTCAGACAAGGCTGCCAAGAGGAACAACAACTGGGGGGATGGCTGGAGAGCCTCCATACCTCTCTCTGGTGGGTTGAACTGCTCAGCTGAGCAGCTAGCACAGAAAAAAAATAAAATAAAAATATCCAACTTGTGAAAATAAATAGAGATGTATCACTTGGACAGGTTCCTTCCTCTCCATGACTTATCTTTGTCTGCTCTTTGTCAGTTTTTGTGCATTGAATACAAGGACAGAGGGTTTGTCTATCTAGGAACGCCTTTGTTTCCCAAAACCAGCATAAAAAGAAGCGAGTACAAAACTGGAAGAGCTCTTGTAGATTGTAGTGGCACAGAACCCACACAACGATCAATTTTCCATCTCCACAGAGGCAGAGCATATTCTCCTTCCTCCTTCCCTACCCTCTCCCCTGGAGGTTTCATGTGTAGACAATTCTTTGCTTCTGACCTCCAAAGCCATTAAACTCATCAGTATGTAATCTCTATCTCTGTATTTTTCTTTCCTTGCCACAAACAAAAGATGATTCACGTTTTTAAAAAGAAACTAATTTGGGAACTGTGTGAAAAACAAAGAAGGGCTCTTGCTGAAATGGTATGCTAACTTGGACAGATACTGCACACAGTCCTGCCACGTAAACCGGTCCAATATCAGCAGTGCTCAAGCTTCAACAAATTCAGTCCACAGATCTGTTTATGTGGGCATCGGTTCGAATGGGGGCAACCTCTAGTATTACAGCCTGTGCTAATACTGGAGACATTATAACATCTGGAAACAAATATTATCTGTGCATCATCCTGTCCAGTCCCAACACAAAAAGGTGCCATGAATGAGCTGATAAAAATCCTGTTACTGTGACACACTCATTTTAAACACGAAAGGTTAGCCTTTAATTAAAAATTCCTAATCCCGATAGTGATCAGAGAGACAGCCAGCAGAAAATGGGGAAAGAATATTTCCCATGGAAAATATGCCTGTGGAATTAAGGGTTGATACAGATCCAAATTGCAGGACAGTCTCAAGAACACAAACAACGTCTTAGATGGAAGAGTGCAGTAAATAGGCAACTAAAATTGCAGCCAGCAAAGATGAATTCATCTGCTTAACTAATAGATACAGGAAGTGAACTTGAAACTTCAGAAATAGATCAAGGCTATTCTCCAACAGCTCTCTTGAGACAGGTAGTTATTTCTACTGACAGAAGCTCAACCTCGGATGTGCTCCATGGAATAAACAGAGATGAAAATCTTGTCCTGCTGAAATGGACAGCAGCCCTGCCATTGACTTCCCCACGTCACTTCTCAAGTCACAGTGGTACCATCGGTTAGGGATGCGTTGAGGGACTGAGATGATGAAATCTATCAGTTTTATGGCACAGCACAACTCTGTTAGTGATGCCTTTCACAGGTGTAGGAACCTGTACGTATGAAGTACCAGCTGGTAACACAAGGCATCACTTATCACACAGATTTTTCTGTAGACAGCAATTATATTTTTAAATTATTACTGTATATATATATATAATAGAAATACAGTTCTTGACACTATATGCAATTTTATAGTAGATATAGTTTGTGGCTTTTGTCTTTGTGCACAATAATGAGCCTCTCTTTGTTTCTATGAAATAAATATTAAGGCTGAATTGGTAATGGGACTGTGTAGCTCTGAGGTTCATTTCCCTTATGCTTTCCCAAGAGGAATTCTGTTTATTATTAGGAAGTTTTAGATGTTGAAAAAGTGTTGCTATGAAAGACTGATATCTCTGAGTATTAGTACAACATTACTATGTATTCAAGCAAATGGGATTTTTTTATTAAAATATAGACAATGTTGTAACTACAGAGAAGGAATGGGAAAGAGGGAGAAGAAAAAGGGGGATCAGAACTAGTTATTGTAACCTAATAAATCTGTAGACAATGATGGACAAACAAATTCTGCTTGGACAAACTGGACCAGCCCTTCAAACAATTTCTTCATCAAGCCTTCAAGATAGTCACTTAAAGTATGAATACTCTCAAAAGAGGGGAGATTTAGATTAGATACTAGAAAGAAATTCTTTCCTGTGAGGGTGGTGAGACACTGGAACAGGTTGCCCAGAGAAGCTGTGGCTGCCCCATCCCTGGCGGTGTTCAAAGCCAGGCTGGATGGGGCTTTGAGCAACCTGGTCTGGTGGGAGGTGTCCCTGCCCATGGCAGGGGGTTGGAACTGGATGAACTTTAAGGTCCCTTCCAACTCTAACCATTCTGTGATTCTATGAAATATTTTGATACATGCCCATATTTCTAATTGAAATATGATTGCTATTATTACATCCACATTTCATGACTTTTCATTCCTCTTCTACGTGTGGATTTTGCAGGCTGATGTTGACAGCTGAGCAAGTTGTTACAGCAGATCATAATACATGTCAGAAACTTTTGAAAATAGGACTTTTCAGTGAAAGTAGGAGATCTCTTTATTGTGGAAAACCACTTTTACTGGTTTTTTGGTGATAAATATGTGTTCAAGGAAACTGCTGTGAAAAAACCCAGACGGAATGTTCACAGGGGAAGTGCCACTGGAGCTCAGGTCTTTAGGAGCTCAGCAGGCACTGTGGGAGAAGCTCAAGAGGAGGGATTCATCAGCAATGCTGCGGCAGCAAAAGGACCCACCTCTCACTGAGGTCAAGAGGGATGAACCTCTCAGTTGAGTTCTGTTGTACAAGGTCAGGCTCCCGCTCAGCCACCCCCGTGTTCAGAAAAATTGCCATTGAATGTGCAGAGCTGCTGTCAAAACATGCAGGAAAAGATGGGAATAAATGCTTATTTCAGGAAAAAAAAATGTAGCCAGGGATCCTGACTTTTCTAAAACTGTATTTCCAGAGGTCCTACCCTTTTACCAAGGGGTCCTCTATCACATCCTCTAAAATGTGCTACGTCAAAATTGTAACCACTAATAAGTGAGGTGCTAACATTCTCGAGGTAGTTTAAGAACACCTTCATATTATGATGGACAATGCATCAGAATTAATTAGTATGAAAATTGGTGAAGATAAAACGATGGTTACAACATCAGAAAGAATTAGACTGAAAGGTGGTGAAACACCCAACAGCCCTAAGCTTTCTCTGTGACTGAGTTAAAGGAACGCTTGGGTAAATGGAGACTGACACAGCAAACAGTTCCTTTACAACAGACTTTCAAAAATGCCTTCTACAATATTTCAAGTTGGAAAAAAAAATGTCTAAGATGCTTCCATGCAGCTCATTTCAGCAAATTCTATTATGTCCAAAAATCTCAAACAAAAGCCCTCTTCAAATATTTCAGTTAGTATTCATTTCTGCAGAGCAACATGATCTTGAATTGCCTTTTAGTTATGGCACAGAGGAGAGTTCCTGAATACATAGGGCCGTTTGTTGTCAAGTGCTTCACAATGTACAGTCATGAAAAATGCTATAGGTTAGGCACTTCCAGTATGTGGACTGTCACCTGGAAGAAATGTCATCAGTGTTGGCACTGATGTGGTGTGGGGAAAAAAATCAATGTATGTACGCCTTGGCAGCCTTTGCAAGCACTCAGTTTGTAACCTCAGAACTCCAGGGAGGACAGTCTGAACAAACACAGCGGGAGTCATCAGACTCTCCTCAGCCCTACACACAGCTGCTCCTTTCACAGCATCATAAAACAGTACAGCACCTAGTAGAAGCTGATGCTTCTCTTGTCAGTAGCAGCTCCTTTAACACACAGTTTAGGGAATAAATAAATAGCAGTGCCGTCTGCCCCACCCCACGAAGGACCAATTTATCAAGCCCAGCAGTAGTGGACAAATCTTGACCTGCCGTGGTGATATAGCACTCACACCTTGAAGGATGAGCTCTGCTGTCATCTGCTGATGAACAGCACTGCCAAATGGTTTGGCATGCCTTGCTATAGAAAACAAAGTAATAATTAAATACTTTGCGCAGACCCAACTAGAGAAGCAAACGTGATGGCACTTTTCAGCTCCAAATGCTGCATAAACAGTAGTAACTACCTGTTGGCAAAGTGTGGCCTTATCTGTCCCTTAGCATTTCTACATATACTTGAGAGAAAGAATGTCCAACTCGACATACCAGAGAGCGATGAAAAGGTCAGATTTCTTCTCAAGAAACTACTTTTGTGATTACTAACCCAGCAATTCTGAAACTTTGCATCGAAACATATAATTTCACATTACTAAAAATACTCAGATACAGGGTCTGCTACACAAGTTTGGTGTCCCTGAGAAATGAGTAACTCATTTCTTTTTCTAGAAACATACAAGTCCAAAAAGCATAGTGAGATGTGTTGAACAAGGATTTCAAGCAAAACCTTTTCATCACAAATTACACTTTGGTAGAATGGTAAAGAATCATTCAATTAAGTGTTTCTGTCATTTTAGAGCAAGATTTGTTAAAGTGAGACCTTCTGTTTTGTGGAAGAGTCTTTTTTGATTTAATTTCCTCATAAGCAGGATGACATTGCTCTGGAAAAGGTACCTTATCACAGAAACCAGCCGGTCCCCACAACTAGCCCTGGATGCAGGGCACACAAGTTCAAATCTCCACTCTGTCAAGCTAATAGGGATTCAAATACGTTACTCTTGCTGGCAAACAGTGTTCCTTAATCACTTCTGAGGGGATTAGCTCTCAATGTATGCGGAGTCATGCACAGGGAAATCAGCCTCTTACACTTTTGGTTATGCAAGAAGTGTTTGCTCTACTCACCATTCCATGATTTAGCCACGCTGGTATAAAATTATCGAGCAGCTTCGGGTAAACCAGTTCCCTGTCATAGATGTAGATGCTCCAAAACATTGTCACTACAAACTAAGGAAAAAAAAAAAAAAAAGGACAAAACATTTTAAAATACATACCTCTAAACAATTAGCTACACATTTTAGATACCAAAATGGGGCATTTAGAAAATAAACTATGGACAGGCGCAGACATTATTGTTCTTTGAGCAAATCCTGCTTTAGTCAACAGTATGAATCTGGATTAATCTTTGCATTCACAAGAGTTTTCCTCTTTTTTTTTAATTTTTGACTTTCAGGATGGAAAAAACCTCATTTTTTGACTTACATGCCTGTGGCCAAATTATAACTGAGTACTATACTTCAGTAGCAGATGTGGCACATAAATAATGCTTTACCACTAACAGGATAGAAAACAAATGGAAAATCAGGTAAAATACCACTTGGAATTCATAGACCATATAAATATGAAACATTCACCCCTGAAGAGAAGCCTATGAACTCATCTTGGCCCTTTTTCATGTCAGCCATCCAAACAGCATTGTTTAAAAAACCAAAATTAACCCTTTAACTACTCTGAACACAGTTCATGAATTGGGATCCACAGAAAAGAGGTCTAGTATCCTGCTCAATATGCAATTTGGCTTGGTTCTTGTCAGAGACCATGACCAGGAGCCCAGAGAAAGCCCATTACTTCCTCTAGACTGAGGACAGGACAGATGGCTCAGATAAAGTTTGCACTAGGCTAAATTTTTGCCAAAGTGTGCGCAAATTTTTAAAGATAGCTTGATGTCTGAGAAGCAAACACAATATAAAACAATTTACAGGAATAATAGTTTTAGCTTACCTTATCTGGAGAAAGAATAAAGTAAGTAATAACCTAATTAAAACACAGTTGCTTTTTTACCTTGAATTTGAGTCATAGTTTTTTAATAATAAAGGGTTTATTGCTTACAGCAGTAAAACCCAGTGCTAGGGCCAGGAGCTTTTCAATGACAGGTGATCTCTGTAGAGTAGCGACAAGTTCAGGTTTAAAGTTTGAGAGGCACCAGATAGGACTTTCGTTGAGATCAGCAGGGAAGTATTCAGTTACATCCAAACTGATGTGGCCCATGATCTTACGGCTAATTTGGGGGTGGGGGGAGTGGTGGTGGTGGTGTGTGTGTCACTAAAAGAAAGTGCAAGAAACATGTGGTGAGCACAGCAAGGTCAGCAAATCACTAGTGCGTGTGATAGCCCAGGCGTAAGTTGTTTCATATGCTTCTGACTTTGGAAAAGTTGAAGTTGAGGTTGCAGTTTATCAATGGCACCTTGTTGTAACCACAGACACGCAGGCTTGGGCCAGGCAGCGACGTGAATGACCTGAACCAGCGCACTGTTCCCTCAGGGTGCATAGAGTACATAGTTTCTTGGTTTCCAGCACACTTGTCCATCTGTTACGATAGTGACCGGTGCCCACTCAGAATAAGCTTGGACTATTCCATCAGGGCATGGAGGCCAGGGAAAAAAAAAAAAAAGGAAAAAAAAAAAGGTTATGACGGACAGGCCGAAAAATATTGCAAGTGTAAAGTACTCCACAAGGAGTCTGTCTTCTGGGCCAGTCTTGGCACTGGCACAGCCGAGCTCTTTACGCACCTGCTGACACAGAAGTGCCAAGATATGAATAGCTGAACAGCGGGGAAAATGGAAGCAAAGTATCCTCTTCTCTATAGGCTTCCTAGAAGTCATGTATTATCACAGTGGGACTCTGAGAACCTGCTAAGACCAACTGGGTCATAAAAACATATTCTTGGGCGCCTGAAGACCAAGACTGATAATGCTTTTTTTTTTCCCAAGGAGGTCTTACAGCAAGAAAAATCACCCTGGATTAGGTTGAACTCTCTTACGGTGAATACAACAAAGCTGGCATGTTTTGACCTGTGATTTTTGTGTGGAGCAGAACAAAACAATAGACTTTGCCAAAGAGGTAAAGATAAGGAAAAAGGGGACGTGCCATCTGTCCCTTAACCACAGTCAGCCAATGGATGGAACGGGATCAGCCTTGCTGGTTGCAACCATCTGGAGCTACAGACGGCAAACGCTGCTTAGCAAAGCACTATCGCAAGGCAGACAGAAGGTAAAGGAAGTGCGCAAAACCCAAGGTGTTACTGAAATAACCCATCCCGGAGGAGGACGCGACGTGAGACTAACGCTACACCCCGGGGAAGATCCCTTCCAGTACCTGAATGGTTTGCCTTACTTTTCCTTACAATTAGTTCATTTGGACAAAATGAACTATAAAAGTGAACTATTGTGCTATGAACTAAAATGAACTCTAAGACTGAGCTATCTGGGCAAGAAGAACTATAACAAGGACTTGTTACTTAGCTACCTTGGCTGCTTCTGAATTTATTTACTACGATTAATGAGCCACTGTTGGTCTGGTACTATTAAATCACTGCTGCTACATGCAGTGCTGGACCATGATACAAGTGAGCTGCTTCTTCATGCTGTTTGTGTCAGGCTCAATCAGGGCTCCTGCCCTGATGCTCACGCTGCTTTCCTTGTGGCACAATTCTCACTGCTGTGGGGACAGTCATGTCCTCACACTACCCTCACACCACCCTCACATGCCAGGCTGAGCAGGCTGCTCATATGCAGCAGATATCTTTCAGAGAGCCATATTTCTTTTGTTCCCAAGGCAAAATGTCACAATTGTCAACTTTCCACTTCCTCTTGAGGCCTGGGATTCATGGAAGAAAACAGACACCAAAAACTGCTTTTACACTTCTTTACACAGGACCCTCCTAAGATGGCCAGCTTCCCAAACACAGTGACTACTTGGTTAAACGTGAGGTTAAGCAACACGTAAAAGAACAGAAGAGTCCCTCATTTGCTACTTTTCCCATCCAAAGGGAATCTCAAGTTTGCAAGCAGACCTTGGAAATTGTTTAAAAATATAGAATAGCTCCCTTGTTACAGGCATCTGAAGTGCTACTAAACAAACACATAGCAGCAGGAAAAAAATAAGGCTGAAAACTAAACTCTGTTTTCTCACTTGAGGAGATATTCCTTGACTTTTTGTCCTCTGTCTCTGAAGCTTCAGAGGCTGTGAGAAGAGCATGTGGCACTGCCAAGGGAAAAATTTGAAAGGACAAGTTGGGAAATGGTTGGTGATTCAAAAGGGAAAACAAGTGGCTTTATCAAAACACCACAAATGGAAGCAAAGAGAAACTAAGAGAGGAAAGTCAGTGAAAAGAATTGCATCATTTGCTGTTTTACATGAGCCCAAACAAGAAATGCTATGCAAACGAAGAATTAACTCAGTGGAACTTTATTTTCCTGCACTATGTGTTTTTGTTTTTGGCTGGGCTGCCCAGTGCAGTTCACTCATTTCCTGGATGTCTTCAGGACAGAAGAAAAAACCCCAACTCTTTGACCTTGACAAAATTTCTTCTAAGTACAGTTAAAGGTAAACTTTCTGGCTCCCTCCCAAGACATCTGTGGTTAAGTGTGTGTATAAATATATTGGTTGTGAGCCTCTTTGAGAGTTAAAGGCATGAGATATAGAAGTGAAGTGTTATTAAAGACAGACCCCAGTAAGCACAAATTAGTATGGTACTGGTTTTAGGTGGGACCTAGTGCTACCACAGCATCACACCAAATGAATTTGAAAAGGGCCAATGAAAGACATAACAAGAAGCAGGAACTGAAAATTAGGGATGACTCCTTTCGGAGAACGGAGTTCAGGAGACAATCACACCACTGCTTGCTCATGTTCCCACCACCACCCACATCCCCACAGATAAGGACAAAATCTAGAACGGAGAAATTTTGGCATGGTCGAGTCAGTTATGGAAATACAAGTATTTTGTAGCCTCATCAAATAATGAAGTAAGTAAGAGACTACAGCAAATGCCTACACAGCTTTTCTTGGGATAAGATCCCAGATCAGCCTTACTGATGATGTACAGAAGGGTGATCAGATGTCCTTCTGACTGTACCACTACAGAGAAACAAGACATAAGAAAGCATGCCTGCCTTTTTCTCTTTCATATCACAGGATTTAAAAAATAATAAAAATATAATGTATAGAATAAGAGATCATTCTAGCCTATTTAGACTCAGACCTGAATGGAGCTATTAAAGCTACATGATACAAAATATCATAGAACTATACAATCGCAGAATCAATGAGGAAGTGACCTTTAAAGGTCATCTAGTCCAACCTCCCCTGCAATGAGCAAGGACATCTTCAACTAGAGTAAGTTGCTGAGGGCCACGTCCAACCTGACCTTGAATGTTTCCAGGAATGGTTCATGTACCATTTCTCTGGACAACCTGTTCCAGTGTTTCACCACTTTCATTGTAAAAATGTCTTCCTTATATCTAGCCAAAATCTTCCCTCTTTTAGTTTCAAGCTATTATCCCTTGTTTATCACAACAGGCCCTGCAAAAAAATTTGTCCCATGTCTCCTGTAGGCCCCCTTGAGTACTGAGAGGCCGTAAATGTCTCCCCAGAGCCTTCTCTTCTCCAGGCTGAACGATCCCAACTCCTTCAGTGTGTCCTCACAGGAGAGGTGCTCCAGCCCCCTCATTACTTCTGTGGCCCTCCTCTGGACCTACTCGTGTTGGTGACCATCAGGTCCAGTATCGCATCTCCTCAGGTGAGGCTGTCTATTATCTGGCTTAAGAAGTTATCTCCAATACGCTCCAGGAATCTTGTAGATTGCCTACAACTCGCCATGCTACTTTTCCAGCAGATGTCAGGGTGGTTGAAGTCTCCCAGCAGAATGAGAGCCTGCGAGTGTGATGCCTCTTGTAGCTGGAGTAAGAAGGCTTTGTTGGCCTATGACTGGGCAACCTTTCATTGCCCGAGTCTCTAATTCTTACCCATAGAATTTCAACCTGCTCATGGCTATTCTTCACAGACAGCTCTCCACACACTATCCATTTCTTAATGCAAAGGGCAAGGCCTCTGACCCTCCTTCCTCGCCTGTCCCTTCTGAACAGCCTGTAGCCATCGATATCCCCACTCCAGTCATAGGATTTGTCCCACCAGGTTTCAGTAATGGCCACCAGGTTGTAGCTCTCAAGCAGCAGAGTGACTTCCAGCTCCTCCTGTTTGTTGCCCGTGCAGCAGGCACTGGTGCAGAGGCACTTCAGCTGGGCCATGTCACCTTCTTAGAGGAACATCTATTAGTTTCTTTAGGGTATTTCCTTGGCATTTCCCTCTTGGCTCCTATTACTTCAGGAGCCCCTGCCTCATCTCCATAAGACTTCAAGTGTCTGCAGTGTAGCCATCATGTCTCAGAGCCATGGGCCCTTGCAGGCCTTAACCGTTGCTTGTCGTCCTACAGCTTGTCATGAGCAAGCCTGATATTGCCCCTGTCTCCCCTCAAGTCTAGTTTAAAGCTCTGTCAATGAGCCCCAGTAGCTTGTAGACAAGGATCCTCGTGCCCCTTTCAGAAAGGTGAACCCCACCTGATGGCAGGAGGCCTGGTGCCATGTAGGCCATCCCATCATAGCAAAACACAAAACTGTGGCGATGACAGCAGCCACAAATTGATCGACTGGGTTCATCTGTTTCTTCCAGCGCCCACAACTAGGAGGAGAGAATAACCTGTGCTCCAGATTCCCTTACCAATTGTCCCAAAGCCCTGAAGTAGCTTTTGATCCCACTTAGACCATATCAATGCTCCCTTGCTCCCCCTTGACCATATCAATGGTAAAGTTTGTGATTTTCTAGGCAGCAAACCCTCTTCCAATATGTAACAATATAAATTTTCTTTCTGCCTATTAAACGCAGTCTTAAACATCCAGAAATGTCTCTTTTATCTCTTCTGCCTATTGTTTGGTACAAATTAGAAGAAACATATTGGCAAAACCATATACAGTTTATACAAAACACTAATTAACCACAGAAACGCAGCCCCTTCATGATCCATGCCAAATGAAAAGAAAAAGAAGGGATAGACAAATCAGTGACGTAGTCTCTGACTTATAATTGTGTCTCACACTCCTCTAGCAATGTAAATTATTCTCAATACAAATTTCCTTTACACTGGTAAAAGGGGAGTAAGTGCAGCCAGCATAGATGAGAATTGGTAATGAACTTCTAAAATGTCTATGCAAGCATTTTCCTGATCTCTTAGGTATCTGAATAGTATCCCAGCCTCATAATAAACTAAAAAAGGCTAGGAAGTTTAGCCCACAGACTTTTTGTGGAACAAGGCTTCACTGCATAGAAAATGGGTCTGTTGATTTCTGCTTTCATTCTCTTAAAACGTTCCATTAAAAAGATCAACAATAGGTAAATGTTTGTCATTAGGTCCTTCAAAGAGGTTCATGTTTATTTCTTGATGCTCCAAAACAATGTGGCAGGTTGGCAATTCAGTTTTTTCTGAGCCCCTGAAGATACACAAAGCGTAACACACCACTGGAGAGATGCGATTTGCTGCAAAGATTTTGCAAGGTTTGATTTGTTGCAAAGCCACCCAAGGAGATTTTTTTTGCCCTTGGGCTGGTTCTTTCCCCTCCTTTGGAAGGTGGGAGGAGGTTGGTGGTCAGACTTCCCAGGTGGTTTATATGTAATACTTTTTTAGGAAGTACTAAAAATTAAATATTTTATTTTGTTACAATTTTTTCGCACATCATTGTTTGACTTGGGAATGGAAACCCCTTTTCTCATTTGTTTTTCAGAACAAGTCATCTCAAGGGCTTCAGTAAGCAGGAAATACAGAAAAAAATATGTTGAATTGCTCTTGAATAACTACAGTTATTGGGCTTTAAAACGTTCCCCGTATATTTGCATTATTCCCTAAACATGCCCCCTGTAAAACACTGAGCAATAAAACTAATTTAGATGTTAAGGTAACTGACAAGTACTTAAGCATGACTGCTCCTGTTACATTACAAACCCAACAACGATTTTATTCACATCCTTCCAATTTTTATGTGTGAAGGTTCCCTTGTGTCACTACTGGAAACCGCTGAGATGGTCCATGGAGAGGTAGGTGGGTAAGTCTCAGAGAAAGCAAGTCTGCATTTGAACTTCTTTTGTTCTTGGGTTTTGGGGGTCTTTTTTTGGAGAGAGGAAGCTGTGGAGAGCATATGAGAAACAAGGAACTGTTTTTCTGCAGACACTCTGTTGTTTAATAGCTTCCTTCTAACAAGCACCTCCAGCATACCACAATTTCACTGGATATTTCCTTACATATAAATACGTCTTTAGAGAAAAAAGCCATTGTTAGACACTTGCTATTTTTGAGCCCTGAACTTTTGTTACCCTTAATCCCACCAAAGAAGAGCACACAGTGGCTGGCAGTCCCTCAGGCACTGGCCAAGGCTTTGGCAAGTGATAGCTGTGGTGTGGTGGGCGCTGCTGGAAAAGATGAGGTTTCAGGAAGGAGCTGAGACCAGTGCTAAGTCGTGAAGTGCTGCTGTTTGTCTCCCAGTAGCCAGGAGAAGAAACAACAACGAAAACAATCTTTTTAGGCTTTCTTTGTAAGAAGTAAAGTGAAACAATACGTGGTAATCAATCACTCCCCCTCACTGCAGAAAGGCCACCTTTGGAAATGGAGAGAATCTGTCCAATGAGTATGGGCATTCCTTACTATTTTATGGATTTATTTTTATTTTTAAGACAGAAGCTGTTTCTGAATGAAACCCTTGGGAAAGCAACTAGCTCCAGGTATGCAACACGTTTCTGGGAAACTGCTAACTTGTAAATGCTGCAGCAGCACTTCCAGAGCAGGCAGTGGCTAACTGGGATTCCTCACTCACCGGTGACAAGAGAAACAACGCCTGAAAGAAATGTGCAGAATTGCCAAGATGAAGTGAAGCTGGAATTCTCCATGATTTTGAAAAGTTTCAAGGTCAGGAACACCGCTGGGGTGGAGGAGCACACAGACACCAGTACAGAGCTAAAACCACAGGGAGGAGGGGAATCCCTGAATCCTGAACGGCATGAGAGAGCCAAAGATACTCTGATGTATGTAAAGGCTTACAGTTCTACGTTGAAAATGGAATTTAAAGTCTTTAAATGAAGACAAATAATGTGCTGTTGTTCTTCATCATTTCTACTATCAACACAGTAGGACAAGCATCTGTTGCTAATCACAAATACAACAACTTCTAATTCCCAATCTCCCTTAGAATACAAATGTAACATAAAAAGCTCTACACCCATAAAATACATGCTTTGCAAGACTGTTTATGTGTGGGTTTTTAAAAAACTGTATTAGTTGATCCAGTTTCTTCGACCATGGCTGGAGAAATGCAGTCTGTTACCCCAACATAAATTGTGGCAGCTCGCAAGAGGCCAGCAAGTACCAGTAAGGGAAGGCTACCAGCTGGGATTTTATGAAAGAAATACCTGCTCAGTGTTTCACATACGCTTTGCATTTTCTTACTTTACAAAAGCATCCTGTCTTTCTTCACGTGTTGTGAAATCCCACCTAAATGGTGAAATCCCATTTTAATGAAGCAACTCTGAATATATAAAATAATAAATGATACATTCATATGTTATCTGCTGTTGATGGTAAGTAATCGACCTTTTGTGAAAGAGTACAACTTTGGAGACCTCATACAGTTTTCTAGTAGTCCTACCATGAAAAATGTTTGCTTCTAGGGAATTTAAAGTACTGTAGACTGAAATAAAAAATTAGAATTAAAGGTTGATCCTGAACTATAATAAAAGCAACACTTTAATGAAAGGTTCATACACTTTAACATACCTAAACTTAGAACTAGACTGACACATTTCCATGTAAAAATTCATGAAATTCTGGATTTTCAACTGCCTTCAGTGTGTGGTATGAGACATGTAAAGACACTCAGCACCTTTTGCCAATGAAAGCGATGTGCGATGTCCCAGTGGAGCAGGACGTGATCCAAAGAATAGTTTTCTTTGGAAAAAGACATGTAAACCCCACAATTTTCCATTCCTTCTGTGTGCTTTCTTACATTATTGACAAACTCCTTTTTTTTTCCGACTCCATTTCTTCTGTCAGGTCTGAATCTCCCATGGGACTAACAACGAGCAACCTGGACTTTTGCTTCCCTTCTTGCATATCATAAAATGGCCTGGAGCCCAAACTCCGATCAGGTTTGTTAAGGTGTGAAACAAGTGACAGTCACTACTCTTGACAACACATGGCGCAGAAAAAGTCCAAATTGACTCTCAAGATGTCACAAATTCCTATTTGAAATGATTTGTACAATTAACTGTCAATTGTAAAATTTCTTTTTTTTTTTTAATGAACCACAAACAATTTCAGCGGCACCAGTTACTGAAAAACAAGAAAGTGGTAGAATCATCTCTACCATTTTTCTTTTTCCACATAGTCTTTTGCATAGAGGTGGGAAAGCCAGAAAAAAAATCAGTAAATAAGACGGGTCATACAGTTTGTAAAGACACGCAGAGATTAACACCGTACTTACCACTCCAACAGGGAAAGCTAGAACAGCCATCACCCAGTCACGGAGGGCAATCAGTTTTTTCAGCTGCCTCTCTTGCTCTTGACTGTCATTTCCTTTAGTGAGAAGACTGGACAGGTCAGTCAAGACGCAGATCCCAAAGAAGACAGCCTGGATAACCTGCATGGAAAAGGAACACACTCTTGAACACAGAGAAGTCCAGACCTTTGGCTGAGAGCAGGTTGGACACGGGTGTGCGTAAGGAATATTGCCATGGAATTGACATGGGGAGTGGGAAAACATCAACCCCTTAGACATAGGTGGAGTTTGTTCACATAAAAGCCACTTGTGCTTCTGCACTGAAAGCCCTGCATGCCCCTTGCTCCTCACGTGTGGGGCGAAATGATGGAAATGGAAGGACCATTCCAGAGGTGGGACTTCCCACCCTCACCTCAAACAGGTGCCACCCGCCGGGGACTGAACTGCAGCCACCCCTTCCTGCTTCACACAACACAGCCCAAAGCCACAGCCATTCGCCTCTCAGATGGAAAAGGTGAGGAATGCTCTCCGTAAAAAGAAACGGAAGGAAAAAGATGACCATTTCTATCTCTTGCCAGGAGGAGACCCTGCCAGCCACAGACACTCTACCCAGAGGCAAAGAAGGTGCCTGGAGACTTGCTGAGATGCAGCCCACAGCCCGGGCTTCAGCAAATCCATCACTAGTTCATCTCAGATAGCAAGTGACAGGATGAGTGCACTGCAGGAATTATTCAGGCTTTCTTTTCGTGATGGTAGATGGTCATTTACCTGCCTTTTCCTTTTTTGCATCTACATATTTGTGTGCAGTATCGTAAGGTTATCTGTTCTATTAAATTGGTAGCTTAATCACCTGAACTCACCGATGTGGTTTAAACTTGACCTGATCTTAGTTTGATCATTGCATTGCTCCTCCTTAATTAGCTTAGTAAAATTGCAGTAAGTTAGCTGAGGAATGCTCTTGCCTGAGGACCTGAGCATCCTTTCTAGTGCAGTTCAGAGGAAGTGCACGCAGCTTGTTTACAAAGCCCAGGTCACAAACCCACACACATCAGGTAATCTCAGGTAAAAAATTAACAAAACATGGGCTTGGTTCCCAAATTGCACAGTGATTCATCAAAAACCATAAACATATGCTTAAAATACGTACTATGTGTTTTTTCAAAGCAAGCACAGAGTATGGATTTAGAGGTCTTATCTGTAAATCTAAGTGTCCCCCTGACTCGGAGTCTCTTGACTAAGCACCAGACCATCCATAGGAAATAAGAATAGCACACACCCAGATTTTGCCAAATACAATTTATCATGTGCATATCTCTCTGTAGAATTTAGGCTATAGGAAGTAATGTAAAAAAACACCTTGGGCTGGGGGACAATGACCTGGTATATGGCAGGGAAGGGAGTGCAGTGGAGCAAGAGAAGGAGGAAGGGGCAGGAGGTGGGAAGGAAGGAAGGGAAGGAGAAAGGAAGGAAA
>VXBJ01006926.1:552841-619979 GCA_013400055.1 Nycticryphes semicollaris
TACAAGATGTTGGCTACTAGAAAGAAATCCAGAGATGTGTAATGGTTGGATGGATTAAAGTATATTCCTTTCCTCAACAGTCCTTATATGACCCAAATACTGTAAAGCTGTGAATGACAGATCTTCAGATGGCCCCTGGATCTGCTTGCAATTCTGCTGCCATTGCTCTCCCCTCTCCAGGCTGTAGCTACATATAATTTGCTTGATAAATAGATGAAGCAACATTACAAAACATCCCCTGAAGCCATGAAATGTGACAGACTAGTACTTCTAGAGCTGTATATTGTGCTAGAAAAAGGTATTACTATTTTAAATGACTGCCTGGAAAAGCTACCATCTTTTACATAATTTCTGAAAAACATTTTGTCTAAAAGTTGGGGCTCCCTGGAGCTACATAATCACATGAACTTCTAATGCACTTTTTCATATTATTTGTTTGAAACAAGCACTGAGTAGAAATAAAATCTTCCCATACTCGGACGTGTTTTCCACCAAACAGATGGCCTATTTGGAGAGAAGGACTAGAAGAACTAATTATGCATTTGCTTGACTTGAGAGGAGATATGATACCATCTACTATTCACTCAGGAGTGTGAATGCCAAAGAAGGAAAAAGATTTAAGACAGGATTGGAAGAAAGAAGAAAAAAAAAAAAGTATACCTAACAGTAATGAGATCAATCTGGGTGTTAAGAAGTTTAGGCTGAGTACCAGGAAATATTTCCTAACAGTGAGCTCTGTCAGACCATGAAATAGTTTCTCAGAGGAAGTGGTGGAAGCCTCGTGGCTTGAGTCACTCAAACCGATATTGGCCAAAACACTCCATAATGTAGTGCAGGGAACAGTATTACGCTGGCAGGGCTTGGACGAGTGACTAATGGATTGTTTGCAGCTCTAACTACGATTCCCTGAAACGGTCTCTCTCCAAAGAAACAGACTCAAACAATCACACGCCCACTTTCCGAGGGAATTGAGACTGTGCATCCACTAATCAATCACAAACCGAACAGCTTCTCCCCCATTACCCTCTTATGAACGCATCGCTTCAAGGGAAAATATAATGATATCATCGGGAGTAACTGAAAATTCCTAAAGGCAAAGCAAATACGCGAAGACTTCAGAGAGTAGGTAGGAAGTAAACTATTCTACAAAAAGATAACAAATAAAATTCCATACAGGAAAGAGAAAACTACATATTTATTGAGAACATTCAGATCCAATGAAAAAATCACACAATGTTCAGGTAGGAACAGTTCCAGCTTATTCATGGAAATAATGCACGTACGTTTGTTCTAATACTGCCTTTCCTTTCTAGAACGTGCAAGAAAACTCTCCTGACACCTGCCCACATCTAGGAGTAGATGGAGGATTTCCAGAGCTGAATGATTCTCAGCAGCATAAACTGAACGGCCAGAGTCAGTAACAATTTACATCCCTTGTGGGTCTGGCATAGGAAAAGTGGAGCATATGGCTACTGGTGGTTTATGGTATGAAATGAATTTTTTATGTCCCTGCTCCTCGGTGTGAATGCTGCCTAACAGATGTGAAAAGTTCACAGCAAGGGAGTAGAAACTCCCTCTAAACAATATTTCCCAAAGTGCCCTGGTGTTACCTCAGATTTAGGGTCACATTTGCAAAAAAAGGCCTTTCTTTTGAAAATCTGCAGGTGGCAAATCTATGCATGAAACATCCCTGGGATATTAAACCAACAGTTCACTTCTTTTGTTTTTTTTTTTCTTTGGATATGTAAGCAATAACAGCACTTTAGAGGAAATATCTTCCAATGTTGCCGCTAACTAGAATTTGAAGGAAAGCAGTGATTTAGAAAATGACAAATACAAATTTGACAGAAAGCAGCCATACCTTCCTTATATCATGTAACAGTGATAGAGGCAGCAACTTGTAAGCAGATTATGTAAAACCAAGAAAAACATTAAAACAGGTAAAAAACACTAACTTACTGCTGAACCCGTTTTCTCCACTGAACCCTAGTGGGGTGACTACTACTGAAGTGAATATTATGGTACTCTTTAGCTGTGATAACAAGACAAGTAATGGAAATGGCCATCTACAGGTATTTTAACAATACAAAACTTTGTGCAGAGAAATATTTGTTAAGTTGCCGCAGGAGGAAACAGCTATGAACAGAAGAGGAAACCAAGCAGCACAAGAAACTATCTCAAACTGTGAGATCTATTCAGATTATGTAGCAGAAAACATCGTTCCTTATGAACCATTAGAATAAACTAATTGTACATGACTGTCTCTTAGAAGAAAATAAAGATTTGCTTCAGCGGGATGGGTTTTGCACAAGGTGCTCACTGCAGGAGAGTAGCTACTGACCTCCCCGGGCTCCCCCTAATTGGACTTCTTAGATATAAAATATATTTCCTTGTAAACCTTTCTTCAGGGCGTGGAGACTCCCTTCTCCCCTGGTCTGCAGGGTTCCACAGCGTGGATAACATCTCTGCACAACTGAGGTCAACGGAAATTTTGTCACTACTCTTACCAAGGCAGAAAACTCCCATTAAATTCACCGAATCTAGGATTTCGTTGCCCATGGACTCCTCCTCTTTCAAGATCACTCTCATAACCAGAACCATTCCTTAGAGCTCGGGGCACAAGAACTGGAAAAGTCTGTGCAAGTGCTACTCTTGTCCATTGGTGTTTTTTCCTCTGCCTTTGGAAATGGAGAATTCACTGTCCTCAAGTCACCATTTTTGAGATGAACAACGCTTACAGATTATTTCATGTACCCTTCTATGAAACAAGGCGTCTGAGTAGGCTGGCAAGTAGACAGCACTGCCAGAATAAAACATGGGAGTAACACTCATGAGATCATCAAGAAATAACAAAAGGGCATGGAAAATTAAAACTTTTACACATTCCAAAATGCCACGTTTGCACATGCAGTGTATGCAGGGGGGGTGTGTGTGCACATACACGTGTGTCAGGTATCTGTACCACACTGACCAGGTAGGAATCTGCAAATAAACCCCGTTTTTTAGGAAGAGTAATTCACCCTAGGGGGCTCAGGAAGGCCTGGATGGTCCGTGGGAGCATTGGGCACCTCCCTGGGGACTGGCCACCTGCCCAGGGTGGGGGGTCAGACATAACCTGACTCATCAAAGCAACACTCGTGCTTAACACAACATGCAGCTTTCCAGAGGAAAAGGAAAGTTTGGCTCTGTCAGCATGCAAAATCAAAGTCCTGAAAGTTGTCATTCCTCATGTATTTCAGACTTTATGGTCTGCCATATACAGAACGTGCCCTGATTTTCCTTTTCAAACGACTGGAATATGATTTATAACCTCAGAGTATCTGTTACTACTCCTTGTCACCTTGTGTCACTTTAGCTTTCGTTCCTCCAGCCTCTAGGCATTATTATTGGACACACAAATGTACTATTGCTTCAGCAATTAAGACTTTTATCTCTTTGCCCACTGTAAAAATGACTTATTGGACCCTGTCTTGGGATCATGCTTGGTTTGGGTTGTAGTGTGGGTCACAAGCTGTTTGCAGGCACACGTGGACAGCCTGCATCTTTTAACAACAGCTCAGCTATCTATAGTAGCACTACATACAGAGCAAGGCTGGGTTAAGGCGAGAATAACAAGGTATTTGGGGCAAAAAATGCACTGCCTTTACAGAAGAAAGCCAGGGGCTGTAGCTGTTTATTAAATCTGTTACTGCTCTTGACCTCATGAAGCTACTGATTCTTCTTGTCCCTCATCATTCCAGTGTTACTCGCAGGCACGTCGCTTTTATTCTTGTCCCTTCTCTGCCCCTTGCTGGATCTTTGTTAGCTATAATAGCAAGCAGAAGCTGGACAACACGTAATCAAGTGCTTAATCTTTGTATCAGAGAAGGTACTGATTTCAGATAAGGAAAAGGCAAATCTCTGTGTCCACGGGCAACTGAAAGAGAGACAAAGAACAAAAGTAAGAAGCAACAGCATTTTAAGCACTAAAATAGAAGCCAGTGTAATATGTCTAATCACATAAATCGAAAATTAATTAGAGTTGAAGTGCAAACACCACCAAAAAGTACTGTATGCTACTGGGAATCATTGTTTCTGTGCAAGGAACGGGGAAGAAGACTTGTATTTTAAAGGCCAGAGGGAAAAGAGCAGAATCACCCCAACAGATTCACTGACTGATGTGCAGTTGGGGCGTGCAGTCAGACCTCCTACCAACGGCTCCTTCCACTCCAGCTGCAGCACCACGGCCATTGCAGTTTGTTTTGGTTACTGGAGCAGGTTTCAATAACGACATTGTCACTTCAACAAAGAAAAAGGCAGGCAGGCCCTGCCCATCAGAAGCCAATAGCCTGAGATACCTAATATACAACATACAGGAGAAAAGTAAGGGACAAGGTCATGCAAATAGACTAAGCCAAAGGAATACTTAATGCAAACACCAGGTATTTCACTTTGAGTTCTTTGGTGGTTCGAAATCTGGAAATACATATTTCTTCTATTCCTCCTGTGTCTTTCACTTACAGAAATTAGAACTTAAACTCCACTAGTAAAACATGACACTTATTTCTATCTAAAGAGCCATTAGAAATTCACTAAGTGGAATGCCTTACAAATACCTGCCTTCATCCAAGCCAGTGACTCGTGTCTCCCTTTACAACCATCGGTGGGAGGGAAGTCTCTTCCAACCAGGATGTCGCACTTGCAGACTAGTCCTTACTGGGGAACTTAACTTCATTTTTATGATTTGGTCATCTGAATCGGCTTGTAACACATGCCTAATCCCTCACCATATGATGTAACTTCAGGGACTCCTTTAAATACCATCCTTAGCTTTCTACCCAACTCCCTGTAGACATCTCCTTTGCAGCCCACCAGCGTTGTCCAAATGCAATCAAGGATGGGATTTTAAACCAACGAGATTTTATAGATACACAAAAGAATAAAGTCTATAATGGAATTGTTATGCATGGAAAAGAAACCTGTTCGACTCGTGGGTCTAGTTTCTATAGGTATTACATTGTTTTAAGTCCAAGTGCTTAAGCTGTGGAGAGGGGACAAAGCTGCATAAGCCAATGAGACCTTGTGTTTCTGAGAGGAGAGATGCTTTTTAGAATTCTGATTCTTGGAACACACGATGAGTTTTTATCTGGAAAGATCAGAAAAGCAACTTTTTATGCAAACTAAGCAACTGAAGTAAGAAAGCAGAAAACCAAAACAGATGTGGGCCCTTAAAACGCCGTTTTTATAGCACTGCCTTTCAGCATCTATTACAATTCATGATTTTCAGCACATGAAATAACAAAAAAATCCGATAAATAATATAACTATACTGTTTGCACCTTTTCCTTTCTCTCCCCTTCTTCTCTCCACATAACCCAGGAAAAACCCTTACTGTGATACACTCACTGGAGAGGTTAAGCCTCAGACCATTCTGACTTAACATGATCCTTGACTGTCTCATAATGGTTTTCAAAAATATGCAGCACAAGTCTTGGAGAAGTAACGTGGTCGTGGTATCATAGATTTAAAAGCATTTCTGTTAATACTTTTAGCAATTCTATAAGGACAAATATATTACTCCTTACTACAACAAGCTAAGCTGAAATTTGGTAAGGTATCAAAAATATTGGAAATGCTTTAATTTTTAAAGAGAAAAAAGAGTATATTTAGTTATTTTTCTCTGGAGTAAACACCCCCAACAAAAAAAATCCTCCATAGTGGACAGCAAATGAGAAATTAATTATAAGTGTTACTGTATCTCAGCCGTGTTGCGTAGACAACATTTCCAACATGATCTCAGCATGACAAGAGTCTATGCAATCTGGCTCAGGAGTGCTAACAGCGCGGAATCCACATCTGTGGATCGGATGAAGAGAAGGAATGGACAAATACAGAGTATGCTAGAGCAATGCGAACAAAAAATTGACCCGGTGCTGAGGAAGTGTTCCATTTTCTCAAATCTTTCACATTCTTTTTAGCTGTGTCATTCTCCAACACCACGTCTATCCAGTCTTCCTTCTTCCTCTAAAAACTACAGGTATTTTCTGGATACTTTTGAGTTATAGTTGTCTGGATATCTTACTTTGATCTTAGCTCATACACTCGAAGAAGCACTAAGCTCATTGTTGCAGTATTTAAGAAATTATTATTCTATTTTTACCTTTATCTTTTTGATTTTAAGTTGTTTTGACTAAACTCATTTTCTAATAATCCCCATCTTCTTCCTTACCCTCTTGCATTGTGTATAGAAAAGCTGCCATTACTACTTATTGTATCCTGCTTATAAGACAGTGTAATTTCATTAAACTTATATAATCCATTCAGTGAACATGTATAATACAGTTTATTCAAAATAGATTTTGATTTTATTAAGTTACATCTTTTATGTTTTTCTTTGCTAACGCTTAATCTTATTAGGATTATAGACTGTACAGAAGGTTATGTCATTATTTTGGCTTAAATGCTAATTTTACACATTTCAGCACAACTGGTACGCTCTCTGCAGCAGTGGCCTTGCAGTCTCTCTAGACAATGTTTGGGATAGCTGGCTACGAAGCTAAGGCTTGTTCTGCAGCTGTCGGTGCTAACCTGAGCTTTAGGATAGGGTTTCCAGTGGCTGGAAAGTCCCTAACACTTTGTAAGGTAATTACCCCCAAAAGAAATTACGGTTCATTAAGTACAGAACTCTCTCAAAGAAATGGCTTTCTTAAAACTTCAGAAATTTCTGCACTGCGCCAACTTTTTCATGTTTAGAAATACAGTTTGAAAACCACTAGGGGGAAGCAATTTTGACAGATCAAACTTGATAACAAAACTACACAGAAGTTTTTCAAAGTTAGTGTGACTGGTTTTGCTTTTTATTTCCTCCCTTTCTAATTAATGCCTTCTAAATTGCTGAATTTCAAAAAAGCCATGACTGCTGTATCTCAGCAACGTGGTGACAGAGCTGGAAGTGCAAATGAGAAAGGCACTACAATCTTCTGAGACACAGCAGCCTCACTGCTGCCCTACCATGGCTGTAGGCAATAAAAGGTATTAATTTGTGTTTCTTGAGCACTGAAAACAGTAATGAAGGACCCACACCCACCCAGCAAGGCAGGCTATTAAGCGATATTGTCTCAGCTAGGCATCTCTCTTTCTCCAGGGAAGGGAAGGAAACACTGAGAGCTTTATCCCATTCTCTTCTTCCATCCAACCTACCAACACCACACAAACCACACCAGTTGCAAACCCACGCTGTGAAAAACAGCTCAGGTCTCCAGTCTGGGTCATCTTCTGCTTTTGCTTAAAGCAACTTTTCTTCCTTGGCTCACTGCTGGAGCAGCCAAAGGCTAATTTATGAGGGGCAGGCAAAGTATATTCATAAATAAAGTTATTAGTAAGATAAGGATGTTCTGTAATTAGACCACAGCAAAGGATGCTGCTATTCAAGCTCCACTTGAAAAAAACAGAGGACATAATTCTGTAGACTAATTATAAAGCACATAGTTCAGTGAAAGGTGATCTAACACGTTGTACTACTGTCCTCATAAACAAGACTATTCTTTACACAACATTTCAAGCAAGGCACTGTGTGTTACAAAGTGTTGTATTTCAGGAGGGAAAAAAAAAATTCTCATTATCTTACATCTCTAAAGAAAACACGGGAAAACCCCTGATAAAAGCTAACTGCTTTAAAATTAAATAATACAAGGAGGGTTTGAGCATTCACTAGGTGTGTGGCATCTCAACCCCAGGGATGAACACTTCCCCGCCTTCATTGTCTTTCTCGGGAATAAATCTCAAAGGAAATTAAAGGTTTGTTTCCTGATGGTCCCTGGGGAAAGGGAGGCAGGGAGAAGGGAACCGGCCAAGGGCAGGCCGCAAAGTTCTGCTCTGTTTGAACAACTTCAATGAGCTGCAGCGTCAGCGTGCTGCACACTGAGCTTCCTGGCATTCCCGAAGGAAGAAGCACAACCATCCTGCCAGCTACCTGGAGACTGTCTTTGGAGAGAGGGGCCCAAAAAAGAAACGGCAGGGAGCCCCATCTTGCCTTACCTGCTTGTGAAGGCAGACACAGCTCAAACCTCTCACTCTTTCTTACTCTAAACAACATTTAACCATTTCTTGAGTTTCCAAACTAGTATTTCAGTCGTTACTGTTGGTTGTGTTTTCGTTCTGCTCGCAACTTTTAATTTCATTTGCAAAAGAAAGGAAGAGATTAACTGTATGGAAGTTTAAATTTACATCTCCCTAAATATGATGGGAAGCCACTTCTACGACAACTACCTAGCATCACACCATGTTCCAAACCCATCAGATTTAGATGCTCTCCATCGGGCCATTGCACACTGACTGACAAACAGTAAATATCTGCTTTTTAATTAGTAAACACCAGTTTACTGGTGTTTTAATCAGTAAGCACCAGTTTAATCGGTTACACCAGAAATTCAGTAATAAGCTATGCTTTATTCTCAAGAGTCAGGAGGCTCAAACACCCGCTGCAGCAGTTGAGAAAGGAGCAGAGGACTCCAGAAAAGAGACCTTTGCTAAAGCATGGTACTGGTGACCGGTCCTACTGAGAGTGAGGGTGGTGGTTTGGATTCTCCACGGCAGGAAAAGCACTTTGCAAGTACACACTTGTAGACGTGACAGCCCAGCACCAGGAAAAAAGAGACGTAACCTAGTGGTCAGCTGGCCAGGCCACATCAGGAAATGCCTATCAACTGTCCTCTGCTAAATCTCTTGGTACTCCAACCCTAATGCCTCCACACACCAGGTAGGTGCGCGCACGTGCACTCCCAATTAACTCAGTAGCTGTAATTGCAATGCAGCTGGGGACAAGGGCTGTGGCCCAGCAGATGCTGGGCGTGCTGAGTCACCCCTAGGAACTCCCGGGGCAGTCCTGGGAACTCCCCAGCTAGTTTCTGTCGAGATGAGATAAATGAGTGATAGTGACAGGAACCCGCCCCGGGCAGTCCCGGCTCCACCAGAGCTCCGAGGGATCGATAGAAGAACTCCCCAGGCAGTCCCAGTCCCTGCTGACAAGATAAATCAACCGCATGACGGGGACAGGGGAGGCAGGGAGCTCCCTGGGAACAACCCAGACGGGTCCTGCTTTCCACACATGAAGTGATGAACCCACAGACACTATTGACCTGTGTTTATCATCAGATAGGACACAGTTGAGTTGATTTTAACCAGAAACTCACGATGCATGCACTGGAGTGTTGACATGGGACCCCAGACCAGCTGGATGGTAAGAATTCAGCAAACCACAGTTTGGGGAGTCTGACCCAAACCAGCTGAAAACAGTCTTACAAGGACACTTGTGATGGAGACTCCTGTCACCACCTGGACAGAAACTGGCCTTACTGTCACAAGAGTGACAATAGCAACACAGGAGTGTTACCTCCTGTGGAACATCCAAATAAATCAGTTTCTTTAGCTAACCCTTGAACCAGTGTGCGTGCAACATGGACAAGAACCGCCTCTTAAGAAAATGGGAGTCTACCAGCACCTGGCCACAATGAAACCACACACAGATTTAAAACGTTACCCCAGAGTACAACGGCGTTGCTCCATGTCAATGTATTTGAAACCACTGTCAGATTTTACATAAGCTACCTCTAATTGTGACTTGCAGAATACATACTCTTTTCCCCAAATAGTTAGTAAATAAGTGCACTTCCGTGTTCTGTCCTGGTCCTCACAACCCAAACTTCTGGTTACACAGATAACCTTCAAAAATGTCGGTGTTTTCTGGGGCACACCCATTAATTTATAATCTGGCTCTAGCCTGTTGCAGCACTAAGCAGAGACACCACTGCCACCGAACGAGGACCTCTCCTGTCCACACCATCTGAAACCATGCAATGTGACACATCACACCAGAGCCCTGGAATAGAGCTGTTGACCTCCTCTGTTGGCACGTCTGTCCTAAGATGTTCATTTCCAGCTAAGAGCAAGACCAGGTCATGCTCAACCTCTAGCTTTGGATCAGCCAGGAGTCTTGGCTGATCTGAACCCCACAAGCCCCGTGTCATGAGCCAGGCCAAGTGTTTGATGCAGAGCTGAGATGAGTCCAACCTGGATGCTGCCTGAGAACCACCACACGGGGCTGTTCATTCAGGAAATCTTGGTTTGGATTAGGCCTGTATCCACCAGGAGGTTCAGTTGTGACACCACACAGGGGTTTTAGACACCTGGCTCCCAAAGTGGAAATTACAGCTCTTACACAACACTCAATGTCCAAATTGCAGATCATGAAGTGGGGTGATATTTAAGCAAAAAATAGCAGGGTATAGTAAGGAAAGGAACACGTCTGGAATCCTGCCCCTCTCCTGCAAGGCACATACATGCAGCGCTAAAGTCACCTCACCCAGTTCCTTGTGTAGGCTGGTGCTCACAGCTTGAAGCCCAAAGAGGGGGCTGTCAGCAGTGGAAGGAAAAGACAAATTCTTGGTATCAGCTTTTATGCCACATCAAATTAAGTGTAGCACTGCTGAGGGATGCACCTTCTAAACCCATTACCAATCCAAAATGAGCATAAAGAGTAATTCCTGTCTACAAGAAGACTTATGTTACTGACAATGCCCAAGAGTAGGGTGTCCACACTTCCTGTTAAGTTGTGCTAGTGTAGGAGAGAGCCCACAGATGTCTTTGCAAGCTCATACTGAGGTTCCAGCCCTTTGCCTAGATTTCACTGGGAAAACTATGCTAAAATGTAGAATCATAGAATCATTCAGGTTGGAAAGGACCCTCGGGATCATCGAGTCCAACCATCGTATCTTATCTGGAGCAAGAAACAGGAACTAGAAACCAGGAATACATCCTTCTCCTCCACACAACATACAAACTGGACAGCTACTCTTCTATGCACAGCTCTTTGTGGATGTTCAGTTTACCATTTTGCTTTTAAAGTAATTGTTTTTCTTGGTCAGAAAAACCATTATATTTTACAGGCCTCACTGAAGAGCTCAGATAAATCAAATTTCTTCATGTATTACTGAAACCCCAAGTAAAACACATGCCTGAGGTGTTTTCAGGGTCTATTTGACTTCAATGGGTTTACCCTGTTCTTCTCACTCCATGGAAGGCAAGAGACACAGGTGAGCTCTGGGCACATCCGAAGTTCTGTATTATTCCGCTGTCAAGACAGACCATTTGATTTCTTCATTTCTATTTATAAACACAGTTAGGTATTATAAGAGCCAGACTATTTAACCATGAAGACTGTCAAAACAGATAACGTATTGTGTCTCACTGAATTACAAACTGGCTGAGTGCCTAGCCTTTGACTGCAAAGATGCACTCCATCATAGCTCCAGCCATGTCTTCTATCTACTTCAAAAAAGTTTTGAAAAACAGACAACTGTGAAATGACTACATGGATCATACAAATTATATGTGTTAATCCTTCTGTTGGTTAACTGCACATAGTTACTAGATCTTTACTCCGGAGAAGTTTACAGGAAAACATAGCTGATGACCTTCATTCTATCAAGATACCACCCATCAGTGATCTCTCATGGTATCCACATGGATTTGTCCAGATAAGCAAGGGTGTTAACTTACTCTATTGGAACTAGTTTTCTGATAAATTGTTTTCGTTATCTATTAAGGGAGCACCCACGCATCCACAGTGCGATCAAAATTAGAATTACGTGTCGAAGAACCAAGTACTTAAGTATAGTAGCAGTTACAACACAGGGACTGGTTTTTATGAGGTCCATGAAATTTTATTCGACTCAGTGAAGGCTTTGCTTGTATCTGCTTCCAAAATATTCGAGTTGGAAAACTAATGACATTTAAGTGGATTAATATTGGTTAATAAACCCATAAAAACTTGTAATAAAACCTACAAGTATGTTAACTCTAATATGGGCAGAAAAACATCCTTTTTGAGGGGAGAACACTGAAACAAAACAATAACCCAGAAAATGCACATTGACTACAAGGTAAAATACCACAGCCTGCCTTTATATGAAATTGTATTAGCTAATCTCTTGGAGGAAAATACAAACTACATCCTGCTTTGATGTATACAGTGCTTGACATCCAATCATTAACCTGCACACAGGCATTAAATAAAGTAAAAGAACATTATGTTTTGCTAGGAAGGGATTTCTTTTCAAGAGGCAGGGTATATCCACCTATGGATGTAGTCAAAGCATGTAGTTCATATAAAGCAAAATATGATACGATATAGTGTTACAATACAGTAGCATCATCATTAATTATTATATTCATTAATATCACTAATATAAAATTATAACTTTGGGGATTTCTTGTCTGTAGTTGTAACATTTGTATCAATGCCAAGATAAGGTCAGCACACCAATACAGAGTCCATCTGAAAAGCAAGCACAAAAAATCTACAGCAGAAATGGCCAAGCATTTACCAACCTTGTGTCCTAAAAGGTAAACTACCATATCTTGGCTTCCATACTGTAAGTGTCTTTAGCTTATTAAACTAATCACTCTGCAGATCACAGTAGCACTAGAGCATAGTTGTTTTCCTACAGACATTTTGCACCCTTATTTTGGTTTTTGCCTCTCTTACTTCCCAGGTTTTCGGACTGAAGATGGAAAGTGGAAATCTTGCTTCTCTAAACAACTACTCAAGAACTCAGAGAAGGAATCAGAAAGGATTTCACATACTGGATTCTAGGTTTGCCTTCACTTCATAGCACTTGCATTTATTTTCCTGCTACATGCAAAGACAGCCAGTGTCAGACGGGGACTTTCTCTTTGGTATTATCAGACCTTTACCACCTTTTACAGAAACCTGAAACTGATAAGGGATCAAAGAGATTAACTACTTGTTTCTTATCCAACTCCTACTTACATGATTCTAAATGTCCCATAGAAAGGATATTTTATGTGCAACTGCCAGAAACCAGCCTAGTTTAATGGCATCACTGTACATGACTTGGCAGTATACATTGATTCTATACTGTAATATTTCTATCAAACTACATATTTTTTTTAAAACCAACATAAAATTGTAAAGCAGAGACCAAGTGATTGCTGGCTATATTTAATTCAGCTCAGTCCTCAAAAACAATACAGTGTGCTTCCTTGTTTTTAATTTCTTTATTCTTCTTAATGGCAATCTTTCTAAAAGCACTAAGAAATCACATTTTCTTTATAGGTCAATGCATTTATTCAGATCAAAGAGAGGAGTAAGATTCACAGCTGAGATGTTCCCTATCAGTGGCCCTTTCATAAGAAGGCATCTGTTAACTTCACTGTGGCAGAACAGCCCAGGAGGAGCAAGCGGGAGCAAAGCAGCAAATCCACAGCAATTTACTGCTTTGTATCTCAAACCAGCGCTTTAAATTCAGCTTGAAAAAAATACTGGAAAGGCTACTATAGCTGGATAAAACAAAAACAAAAGTAGTTTCTCCGTGGCAAGATATCCTAAGTCAGCAGCAGACTGGTACGGCCTGTACGACTTCCCATTTTGGGATGAAGCTCCTGCTGAAGGAAACTGCAGAGAAATAAGGCCTAAGGCAGGGCTGCCACGTGAGCGTCGCAAAAACATCCCACTGAATGCAACTCCCTGGTCAACCACAGGCAGAAAAAAGGACTCTGCAGTATTTTGGAACATAACTGGGCTTGTAAGGGCCAAAACCAAGTAATAGATTGCCAAGCACTTCCCTTAAAGAAATAAAAACATGCTTTTTTGCTGTACTCCCTATTTTTTATTATGCTAGAAAATGCTGGAAAAAAATGGTGCATTTATTTTATCTCTGATAGATAATTACCATGACTGCTGACAGGCTGGAATACACTAAAATTTCTCCAAGCAGGAATTTGAACTAAGTAAGTAAACTTAAACGTGTTGCACATGTAAAGAAAAGCTTAAACCAACAGATTATGTATTTAAAACTGACACACTGAACAAATGAAATGTTTTCTGTAGCAAGTAAAAGCAGATTTAGTGCTTCTTTTCACCATGCCCTACAAGATTTTAGAGGTAGTAGATATTATCCTCCCACACCTCATTGTTATTCGCAGGTGAGGAGGAGGAAAACCAGCTTTCCTACCTTTTAACTCCCAGTTGATTTCTCAGTCAATTGTTTTCTCTTCATTCCGTGTGAATGAAATAGTTACTCAACTACACTAATGAATAACAGGAAGAAATACTTTCTCTGCATCTGCAGAGGAGACTAGCATTGTCAAAAAAACACTTAATACCACTTTCTTCAGTAGCTCTGTGGTGTGGCTTCTCTTAAGAACTTCATTTAACACATGCTCCAGTTGGATGGAACAAGAAGAACTACTGAAAAACCTGGATGTGTAGGTCATGCTGACAAAAGAATCGAAAAATATGCTGTATCAGGATACATGGTGAGTGTGTTACATTATCACACATTCAGCAAACAGGATTATCCACGTGATCCTATGATTACATCAAGTCTGGGGCTTCACGTAAGGGAAAGCGTTTAGTCTTGTCAAGGACTGTGAAATCTCTTCCTCGTTTGCAAAACACAGACAGGTATCGCTAGAATGACTCCAGCTGGTCACAAAACCTTAAACATTTCTGAAGCGTTTTCACAGTTTTCTGCAGGACTTTTCCTATCATGGTGGAACACGAGGATACCCGTGTGCACACAACAGCACTCGGTCTTGTACAAGTGTCTCCCTGCTGGTAAGACTTCAACTGTTTTATTCAGTTTGAAGGGAGGGAGAAGACAGGGGACACAGACCAACTGAAGATGTGAGAGCTTCAGTTTGTGTAACGGACTGTCACGGATGTGTGCTCAGGAGCATCTGATTGCTATTTGATATATTCATATAGAAACAACAACAACAAAAATTTAAAAATCCTATGCAAATCGTGTCCTGCATCTAAAACTGAAGCTCCTGTTGCGATTGCAATGTCTGCAGGTACTCGCTAAGCTCAACTCACCCGTTAGAAGCCTGACGAGGTATTTGTGCATGCTTGGGCATGTGTCTCTTACTGACACTGAGACAGAGCGACGAGGAGCACCTGGTTATTTCATTGCCATTTGCTGTCTTAACAGGTCGGGAAGTTCCTACATACACACTTACAAACCAGGGCTGCCTTTTAAAGCTGCTGTTCGATTTTTCAAGTGTAACCACAGATTGATCTCTCCCCTCTCTGGTGACTGTTCAAAATCTGTTTCTATCTCCATGAAACAAAAAGACATCGAAACCAAGAGCTTTGTCTTTTCCATGTCATTTTGCTGTCCACTGTTCCCCAGTCATGTAAAGAATTCTCACTCACATCCTGCGTCCAACTTGCGGTTCACATGAAAGTGATGTTCTGCATTCCTTGGAGCAGTCCTCATCGTAGTATTTTTTCCTGGATATTTCCAAGTCTTGGTGTCAGCAGCAAACTAACATCAATTCAGCTTTTAACCAAGATGCACAGTGTTGAGAAAAAATGGTCACTTAAGTATCTGTAAGGCAAGCTGCATGGGAAATGTAGCACTAATGTATTTTCTTAAAAAGGCTTATTAAAGTTTTGCAGGTAGTCTTTCCAAAGGCTAATGGTGTATTTTTAACAGGCATATCAAATGATTAAGTGTTTTAAGGGCTTGAATGTACATAGGTTGTCGTTGGCATCTGTCTGCAATGTAGGCAAGACAGTAACAAACTAGGATGATAATGTTTTCATACAATCATACAATTGTCTAGGTTGGAAGGGACCTTTAAGATCATCTAGTCCAACTGTCAACCTAACTCTGACAAAAAACATCACTACGTCCGAGGTATTCTTTTGAATTATCTCCATGGATGGTGTCTCAACCACCTCCCTGGACAGCCCAATCTAATGCTTGACAACCCTTTCAGTGTAAAAAATTTACCTAATATCCAATCTGAAACTCCCCTGGCCATTTCCTCTTGTCCTATCACCTGTGACTTAGGAGAAGAGACTGACTCCCCCCTCTCTACACCCTCCTTTCAGTGAGTTGTAGAGAGCGAGAAGGTGTCCCCTCAGCCTCCTTTTCTCCAGGCTGAACAACCCCAGCTCCCTTAGCCTCTCCTCATAAAGCTTGTTTTCCAGAGCCCTCACCAGCTTTGTTGCCCAGATTTATTTTATTTTCACTTTGTGGAGTCTTCTGTCAATTAAAATGTATGGGGCAAGATACAGATGTAGTCACAGAGTTATTGTTGCTGGTAAAGGCTGTAATCAAAGCTTCAATTTGTTCTGGGATATTGGAGGTCTTCCAGTTTAATATCTTGAGACATATACACATCAAACATTGGCTAGTCTCAAGAGGAGTTTGCCATTCCCCACTGCTGCTCCTTAGGATGACAGAAAGAGCCCTGAATCTTAATGGCTCTTTATGACACCATAATCACACTTGTTGTGCTCTGCAGAGATATATTCAGCCAAAAGAAACACCAAGAACAAGAAGACGGGGACAGGAGGGACTGTTGCTAACTCTCCCCTTAAAATAAACCCTGCCCTACATATCCTACACGTACTCTACTTCACAAGTAAGATTCAGCCATTCTCATTATATATCCTGATATTTTTCCTCCTTTGTTTGGCCCAGTACTACCTTCTCAAGTACGTGATATTCTTTGAGCTTTCTACTCCGCTGATGCTGGCAGCTGCCTAACTTTAACTGCAGCAAAGTTTTTGAAAAATCTCTCTTACTCAAAGGTCCATAACTGAGTCTTACATGCACTGCCAGGTGAAATTAGGTTGCTGGTTTGGTGTTTCATTTTGGGGTTTTTTTTGGTTTTTTTTTTAGTTTTTCCTTGATGTTCAGTGTGTTTGATAAAGTATATGGATGCTAGCTTCATATTCTACAAAGTCAAATGACAAGTATTCTCTAGTGCAGTTAAACAATATTGTGCTACTGGTTTATTTGAAGAAACTGAAGAAAAATTAGAGCTACTAAGTATTACAGCAAAGCCTATACAACCTTTTAACTTTTACAGCTAGGACTTAAAAGTGAAAAAGAAACCTACTAGAATTCGTAGCACAAGGTACAAAGCACTGAAAACCTCATGACATCATCCAGTGAAACAACACCAGCTGATTTTATTTTCACATTTTATACATAAACTGAAGCCCAAAGAGTTTACTAACTCTCCTGTGATGACACGTTAAAGCTCAGGACATTCTGGAAGAAGATGGACAGTGAAAAGTCTTGACTGAACAAGACTCACTTAAATAATCCTTTTGCCCTTGATAGAACACAGTTGGCAGAAATTCTCCAAGATTTAAATACCTCCCTCACTTATAGACATCTTTGAAAGGTCATACTTAAATATAGACATACACACTTCTAAATAAACACCACTTACGTCTTCCTCTTGCTGATAAAGCTATGCCCATATGATAAGTCTATCACGGAAAAAAATCAGTTATGGACCCTGGGAACGAGTGGAAAAGTTGCGCTACAAATTTAACAGTCTTCTCTGTGCTTCAGTTTGTCTATTTAAAAGATCAAACATGTATTTCTAATTGGTGTCTGCTTCCTGGAAGGAAGCCTTCATCCAGCCTGGGTCTAATTTTCTGTGCCTTGAACCTTCAGCCTCATCTACATCTACACGCAAATTGAAGACAAGATCCCAGCAATATCAGGTGATAATGATGTGCATTCCTATTACTAAGATGTAAATGGCGACAGAGGGTACAAGCCTTAAAACTGGATGAAGAAAGCACAAGAAGCCCTAACGAAGCTAAATCCTCATTTGGAAGAGATGAGAACAACATTAAAACTAGCATAATTTTCAGAGTAAAACTGTCAGAAACAAATTTGGACTATGATTAATGAAGAATGTAAACACCTAAAATTCTTTTGCTGCCATGATTGTTTACTACTAATTAAGCAGATAATTTTTTCACACTCCATTTGCAGCAACATCTTCTGTTTGAAGTGTTGTAAAGATGTTGTGTTTGTCCAACACAGAAACAAACACTTGTAAATTTCCCTTTTTGATGATTTTACTTTGATCAATTCAGTTCCTTTCATGACTTCAGGAAAACTGGCTTCTGGAGATTTATTTCAATTTCACAGAATCACAGAATGATCATGGCTGGAAAGGACCTCTGAGATCATTGAGGCCAACCATACGCACAGAGAAAAACCCTGTAATATCGACCACTAGAGCATGCCCTGAAGTGTCACATCTACACATTTCTTAAATACCTCCAGGGGTGGTGACTCAAGCACCTCCCTGGGCAGGCTGTTCCAGTGCCTGACCACTCTTTCAGTAAAGTCATTCTTCCCAATATCCAGTCTAAACCTCCTTGGCCACAACTTCAGACCATTTCCTCTGGTCCTGTCATTATTCACGTGAGAGATGAGACCAACACCCACTTCTCTACAGGTTCTTCTGTACCTTTCAGGTAGTTATAGAGGGCAATGAGGTCTCCCCTCAGCCTCCTCTTCTCCAAACTAAACATGCCCAGTTCCCTCAGCCTCTCCTCACATGACTTGTTCTCTAGACCCCTCACAAGTTTGGTAGCTCCCCTCTGGACATGTTCCAGCATTTCAGTGACCTTCTTAGAGTGAGGGTCCCAGAACTGAACACGGTACTTGAGGTATGGCCACACCAGTGCTGAGTGCAGAGGCACCATCACCTCCCTACTCCTGGTACAAGCCAGGATGCTGTTGTATCCTCATCCTCGGGATGTTCCTCAGGACTGACCATTTGAAACATTTGATGAACATTAACTTTGGCCCTTTACATCGTTGTCCTGTGTCACAGTCAATGCAAGACTAAAAATAAAGCTGTGAAAAAGAGTAAGGATAAGGGTTGATATTGCTTCCCTTTGCTGCTGTGGTTCTTTGTAAAACACTTGGACATACTTGGTGAATGGAAAAGGTCTGAAGCATGGTTTGTTCACAGACCCACCAGAAAATGAAGAGGGAAGGAAGGATGTTTGTAACAGAAGTAGCTCTGACTGCTGTAATCTTAAAGCTCAAATCAGATAAATCACTTAGGATGTAGATTTTCAAATGATAAAAAATTTGGAAGTCGTTGTCATATGATTACAGATTGGAATGGCAGCTACTCTCAGAATTAGGTGTATCTGGAAGCCATCCATGCCATTTAACTGGGGTTCTGCAGAAGCAGATACACAACCTTATCTGAGTCTAAAGAGCAAAGGTAGTCTGCCAGTGGTGGGTCCAGCGCAGGATGAACCAGAGAGCAGCGCAGAATAAAACAGCTGACACCAAAACTGCCTCTCTGACTCCAGGAGTTTTTAGGGTTCACTCATGTCTGTTTGATATTCTTCTGTTAGATGACTTGACATCATCAGATTTTCTTTTTAGACTAGTTTTCTTTAATTAAGCCAAAGACCTTTTTAAGCCCCACAGCTGAAAGAGATACTAAGGAATTATTCAGAAAAGATCAATTTCATGCTTGCATTTCTGAATGCGGAAAATGTACTCCTAGTAAAACATGCTTGGAAAACATGTTAGTGAGAAAAAGAGTACGCCATAAACCCTTATTCTCCCCACAGAATTAATGAGATGACTGAAAACGGTAAACATAGAATGTAAATCCAAAACTCTAAAACCCCAAAGAGTTTGTGCATTAAATTGACACACGTCCCACTTCACCACATGGATACAACACTTTTTGTTGCATATTCCACATCCTCCTTTCTTTTATATAAAATCCTAAGTACATACACACATACTCTCTCTTCTGTATCTTGAAACCTTTGGGCTAGGATTAGCATTGCATTTTTTCCTCTGCAGCTAGGAAAGCTGGACTTCCTCATGAGCTGCCCTGGCTTGGTGACCTTTGCAAGCATGGAGAAGAAGGCCAGCAGTCTGGTCCCGCTCTCCAACGCTAAGGCAGGCAGCCAGGAACCAAGTGGCAGGATGCCTGGAGGCAGGGCTTGGCCATGAGTCCAGAGTACTGTGCCGCATCTAGAGTACTGTGTCCAGTTCTGGGCTCCCCAGTTCAAGAAGGACAGGGAACTACTGGAGAGAGTCTAGTGACTGATGGATGATCGAGGGAATGGAGCACCTTTCTGATGAGGGAAGGCTTACAGACCCGGGTCTGTTTAGCCTGGAAAAGACTGAGAGGGGACATCATCAATGTTTATCGATATCTAAAGAGTAGGTGGCAAGAGGATGGGGTCAGGCTCTTCTCAGTTGTGCCTGGTGACAGGACAAGGGGCAAGAGGCACAAGCTGGAACACAGGAAATTCCACCTCAACATGTGGAGAAATGTCTTTACTTTGAGGGTGGCAGAGCACTGGAAGAGGCTGCCCAGAGAGGTGGTGGAGACTTCTTCTTTGGAGATATTAAAAACCCACCTGGATGTGCTCCTGTCCAGTCTGCTCTGGGTGACTGTTCTTTGGCAGGCACGGTTGGACTAGATGATCTCCAAAGGTCCCTTCCAATGGCTACAAATCTGTGATTCTATGAGGCCTCACAGATCTTCCCACCACTGCCCACGTTTCCTCCTGGAAGAAGAGGGTGAGTTGCCCAAACGTGCCCCTCAGCCAAGTTGTGCCCCTCAAGAACCACTGCCAACCAGCAGCAACAGTGGCAACAAAACAAGGTCCCAACACATGGAGGCCCTGCTACATAGGCTTAAGTGTTTACATAACCACAGACAACGAAACAGACTAATAGATAAGGGGACACACACAAAATTCAGGATCAGGAAAGCTGCCAGAACAACGTGTTCCTCTCCAAAGTGTGCACACAGCCACCTCAGCCCACCTTTAGAGAAGGACCCTTCATGCAGAAGGGTTCAGCTCAGGAAAACAGGGCCTCAATCCACAAGGATCCAGGACTTGAGAAATACCTACGATGCTTCCTCACAGTCTCCCTTCACTGCAACTCACTGATCTTTTATGAATTTTCAAATAATGAATATTGGAGGAAAAAAACTGTCCAGCACAGGGAAGCAATAATCGACAGACATGAAACACATTCCTCATTTCTCTCCCCATTCAACTCCGCAGCTACATGAAGACAGGAGCGCAGTAAACAAGCCTCCTCCTCCTCAACACACTTCAAGTCATTCTTCCCACACACAGCTGCCACTATCATACATATTTCAAAGCCACCATCTGGGCTTGACAACTGTACCTTCCTTTCTTCCAGCCAACAGAAATACACGTCCTACTCAAACAGGCATGGACAATATCTCACTGTTTATTTCAGAAAAGAAGCTGTTCCACAAGTAGGTCATGTGGGTGGAAGCCCCCATGCTAACCTACATGTTCACCATGAGGTTAGAGCTACCCTACATTTATTTTTCCCCTCTTTCCAGCTAGAAACTGCCTCCAGGCGGCACGTGAGGATTTGTGGTCTTTGTCCAGGCTGCTGAATGCCTGGTTCTTCTGGATAAACACCTACTGCTCACACAGGGATTAACTTCACAGTATACACCCAGCAGGTTCAACATTTCCCAGAGATTCTTCATTTACACCGCATGTGCTACACAGTGTAGGTACAGCTCCTTCTGTCCAGAAATATGGCAATAATCCCCACGGCTGTTGCAGGCTGAGGACACCCCAGCTCAGCATACACAGAGGGCAGATCTCTGGTCTGGGGCCTCCTCGTTTTCTCCTGAAGGTCAACTTTCCCTGCTGCAGCCATCCCTTTTGATGCTCTGCTGCAGCAACCACCCACTCAGCACCCATGGCAGCAGCCTACGTTCTACCATTCAAATAGCTGTGTCTCTTCCTTTCTCCCTCATGGGCAGCCTGGACCCAGCTCACCCTTCCTGTATCATCAAATGCACCTTCCCACATCCACCATGCAAACAAGCACTCTGCCTCCCCCCACCTCTTGCTCTGCAGCCACTGGGTTGGCACAGCTTGAGGACTGTGCTTCCTGCAACAGTAGGAAGGGCTGAGACCAAGGTAGGCTTTTATCTTGGAGAGCAGAAGAAGGTGGGGCCAAAACAGGAGTCACTGTGGAGTCAGGTTGGTCCTGCTCCACCAAGGGGTAGTAGGTGCCTTCGTTCACACTTGATGGCAGTGTCCACACACTTCCCATCACTTTGCTGATAGCAGTAGCAACAAGTGACTCACTGGGTGAGATGGGGCAGACTGGAGGTGAGGTTGAATATCAGCTTCAGTCCACCCCACCCTGCAAAAAACCCCAAAGGCTGAATAGGAGTAATCTATGGGCAGCCTCTGTCCCACAAATCACCCCTTGGACACCTGAGGTTAACGATGTTTTAACATACAGATTACACAACTAAGGTAATTCCTTAAGGGTTTTAACATCTATATATCCAGCCAATTTCAGTGCCTTGCATGCTGGGCTTGTATTTGGTTTAAATCTCTGCAGAGAGTTAGCCAATACTTCCCAACTGCTTTGAGATCTTGTAACAAGAAGTGCAATGGCACTACAAAGCCATTCTACTTTTAGTAAGATACTTGCTACCAGGATTTATTCATTTTGTCCTAAAGAGAAATAAGAAGATCTATCTCCATCTACAGATGCATTCTTTTTTCCTTGGAAGATTGAGAATGAAAGAGATGCTACAAAAAAAATGTATTCATAAAGAGAGAGGACATGATTGGCTGTTTGGAATAGGCACTCTTCAGCTATTTATCCTATTTACCTATGCTTCCTTTTGGAAAGACCATCAAGGAGGAAAACTGCAAAGCAAACTCAATTTTAGATCATATGGAAAGAGATTTGGCCTCAATGTTCTGCCACTCTGCAACCACTACCCATCTTCCTACTTTAACAGCATTTCCAGCAAACTGAGATATGGCCTTAATTTTCCTTAAGCTGATCACACAGGCTTTAAAATTTTTCTTCAGTATCTGTCGTAGTGCTTTGGAGGTCACCCAGGCATTTTATGCAGACTGCTGGTACACTTAATCGTTTCAGTGGCTTCCTGCAGTAAATCAGGAGACATTATATTAATAAAAGATGGGGCTATTCCAGGTCTCATTCATAATGCTGAATTCCCATCTACCTGCCTTAAAAAAGAGTCCTTTAAAAAGGTCGCTTTACTCTATGGAATTCTGAATACCAAGGTTATGTCTTCTCTCACACAAGATATACTCACTTGAGGCCAACGCCCTGAAAGGTACAGAAGACGCTGGAACGATCCAGAATGAGGGCTCAGGGCTGTCTGTACCACAACCCAGCCAAAGAGACCTTCTCTCAAAATACACCGCTGAGATACAGTCACACGGTGCAAAAAAGCACCTCATAAAACCGGTTCACCACCATCACTGCACTTCTTTGCCTGGCAAACACCGGGTAGTCACGTTCGTTGAGCGCAAGGACCCAAGACAGGACTAGTACCAGGCCTAAGAGGGAAAAATCAGCCAAAAGTGGACATTCATTATCATTATTTGATGACTTCTTCAAAATACTCATTAAGCCCTGCAATCAGGAGGTACACGACTAAAAATTTACAACCAAAGGCTATTAAATAATTGTTCTCTCTCTTTGAATTGTTATCACATCCCCTCCTGACTTTCACTGTTATATTTCAAATTCAAGTTTGCTTTCAGTGTCTCACCAAGCACAGATGTAATTCCTATGAAACAAGGGTAACATTTACGGATAAATCGCAACTTTCAGTATTGTGTTGCTGTTGTGACATTGGTCTTGCCCTTGCTAAAGGAAAATAAAACAAGTTTTCAATTAATACAGCTGGCAAAATATTTCTGAATAACAACTTCTCACTGCAATGGCTGATTCCTTTGTACTGTACTTTTGCCCCAGAATCTTAATGAAGACAATCAAATGTTTTGTTTTCACTTGGTCAGTCCAACTGCACTGAAACCACGAATTTGAAATACTTTTTCTAAATCTCTTTTTTCCCCTCAAAAGAAATTGTGGCATTGACTTTTTCCTACCATCTGGAACAGATTAATAATTTCTAAATTTACAATCACAACAGAAAAGACATTTAAAAAAAACCCAAACCAAACCAAAAACCACGAAAAAAACCCCAAACCCTTGAATATTTTAGGGTCTTATCTTGCAAGGTGCTGAAAACTCTCATAGATCTAACCCACATGTAGTACGGTGTGGACGCTGAGTATCACCCAGAATATGAAGTCTCCCCTCAGCCTGGAGAAAAGGAGGCTGAGAGACCACATCACTCCCTACAATTACCTGAAATGAGACTGTAGAAAGTTGGGGGTCAGTCTCTTCTCCCAAATAACAAGCAATAGAACAAGAGGAAATGGCCTCAAGTTGTGCCAGGGGAGGTTTAGATTGGATATTAGGAAAAATTTCTTCGCTGAAAGAGTTATCAAGCATTGGAATGGGCTGCCCAGGGAAGTGGTGGAATCGCTATCCCTGGAGGTATTTAAAAGATGGGTAGATGTGGTGCTGAGGGACATGCTTTAGTGATGTTTTATGTCAGTGTTGATGGTTGGACTCAATGATCTGAAAGGTTCCTTCCAACCTAGACAATTCTCCTGTGCAAACTAAGCAAAACTTATTTGGATAATACAAAGAGAACACCCTCTCATTACCTGCCAGAAGTAATGCCAGAATACCTCTGCAGACAAAGACCTCTGCACCATCCCTAGGCCTTACGTACCATTCTGTCACACGCCAGTTGTCAGCACTGGTTCCTATGACATGCCACACGGATCAAAACCCATGGCAGGGCCAGACTGAAACCGAAATGGTCCCATGAGAACGTTGCACCAGCCCACAGCCCACCCCTGTGCTGGGCACAGGAAGGCTAATAACCAGGCAGGCTCTAGACCCTCGGTGGGTCATATGTTGAGCGTTCCTTGCTCCAGCCATCACTTGACTATTTGGATGATGTACCTTAAAAGACACTCTTGAATCTAAACCACCCAGACCATGAAGAATTTTATTTGTATTGACTTATATTTTAGCAGCCTGATTTTACACTTCTGGTTTTGTACGTGCCTACTGGGCATGTGATCAACCCTGATACTGGTTGGACATGGATCCATGGCAGGTTTGTGTCTGTCAGGTAATCCCTAACAAGGATGAACATGCTTCCATGTAGGTTTGAGTAGAAAGTTACCACCGTGAAATGCAGACTTCTCTTTTCCCCTACCTCTAAACCACAGCAAGCACTGTCTGCATGCACTCCCAATTCACCCACACAAACAAGGAATAAGTACTTATATATGTTCACATGCAAAAAAAAAACAAATAAAAAAAAATCCTTCCTCTATTAATCACAGTAATAGCCAACAAACAACACAATTTTTAAAAATATTTTTGTTTTTCTGACTGGATGCAGTAGATTTCAAACCTCACAATGATTATTATAAGTTTTCTTATTAGGAAATACAATTTAAATCACTTCAGCATCTCATTTAAAATATATAAATTACAAAAAAAAAAAAAAAAGAACAGATGGGAAATGTCTGAATAACTACCGATTGCTGGTTCCACACATTATTTTGAGCTTTCAACTTAAAGAGCCATTTCTATCAAGGACTTGCTTCTAAATTGGAAAATTTATTACAAAAAACCTGAATGTCACACAACTTTTTGGTGTTCTGCCAATTTAACATCATAATAAACACCAGGCCCATGATCCATTATGTTTAACACTTAGGGAAGTTTTTTTTCCTCTAACCAGGATGCTTAAAAACTTGTTCAAAAACAGAAAGGAAAGCTAAGAGCCTTATGTAACATCGTTTCAAAAATGGTTTCTTTAAGATTATCGCCAGGCCAAAATGAAACTTTTCTGATGGAAGATGACTGATTCTTCATTGTTTTGGGTCTATAAAGGGTGCTTTAAAAAGTCAGGAGAATGACACTGAGTAGGTCTGGTATTTGAGAAGAAAGGGTGAGGATGCAGAAGACAACGTAAGGCAGTGAATGCACTGGGAGAAAAGAGGGTCTGTGCAAATAGTGGGAAAAGAGTATTGTGAGGAAAAGAAAAGCAGCACCAGACGGGAAAACCCAGGCTTCTGGAAGAGGACGGGGTGCGCAATTGGAACTGGGATACAGAGCTGAAAGATCAAGGAGACTATGCTGGGTAAGAAGAAATTAGACGGAATGGGGAAAGGAATATGGCACAGATGGGTTCCTATAAGGAGAAAAGGGCAGAAACCAGAGTGCAAGCTAACAGCAGCTGGTAACTGAAGAGCCTGACTCGGTGATAAGGGGCATGAATGGATCAGGGCGAAGTGGGAGCAATTTCATTCACAAAACCAGCAGTGACTGAACAGAATCATCTCTTGCACACCCTCAAAGACTTTCATCTTTTGGCTGTATGCTGTAGGTTGTATTTTGAAATAAAGAAGTTCAGATCCCACTGGCTCAAATCCTCAAACCTCCAAAGGTCCCTCCACCCATTTCTAAAAAGCATCCTCAGAAAATACAGCTCATCACTTTAACTCACTCCAACAATTAATGGGGAACAAACCAGCTTTGACTTAATTTGGCAATATCATTTTGCTTCTGCCCCAAACCATGAGAAAAACAAAATAAAACTTAGCCTGAAGTGCCATATGACTATAATCTCTGGAAATTCAAAGGTGTTTGGCTTCTGAAATTATACTGGCATTGAGTCAAGGAGATTTGAATACTAATCTTCTATAATCATATGTTAGAATTAGAAACATCATTAGCTTCTTAATAAGTACGGGAATATCCTTTTCTAGCCACGGTAGGTCGTGAGACAGCTGACCCGAAAGCTGTCTGCTCTCTCTCGTTAGCTAGAGCTCTTTGACACTCAAAAACTTAACAGCATCTGGTACCTCAAACCACTGTAATTGTCTATCCATGGTTCATTAAGTGGTCACCTAAACTGTCTTCAGTAGCAGCAGGCCAATTTCCTCTTAGATGTGCAGTTTATGGAGGGACTACAGACCAGAGTAGCTTTTATGAACATTAAACAACAGCATAAGTAATTAACTACTGTATCAAACATGGACACAAAGATGCATATCCACCTCCAAACACCCCAAATGCCTTTCAGCCCCGGTGCTGTGCAGCAGGTCCACGGAGCAGAGGTCTCCTTCGTGACTCACGCATTCTTAGGACACACTTCCCAAGACCTACAGGAGTGCAGATAATTGTCCCTAGAGCACGGGCAAATCCGCAGTTCTTGGAACGCAGCTATAACAAGTAAACTCAGGTCAAGCAAGTTTTCACAGCATGGAATTTCAATTTGTTTGTAAGCCTAAGTGAACAGCAAATGGGGACTTCTGCATCTGTCAGTGCATATGGCTCCTAACGGAGGACAAAGTTTCACAAGCACCTTCCGCTGAGCAGAAGCAAGCTAAAGCCACACAAGTGATGCTCAGGGAAGTGGGGAAGCGGTGCCGTGCCACCAGCACCGGGGGGGTGTGTGGGTGCGTGGGAGGAAGCAACAAGGGAGAGGACAAGGAAGGGGAGGAAGTCTGAGGGAGCCAACACATGCTGTTTTAGCTGAGAACCAGCAGCCACTTTCTATCTCCTCCACCCCTCGTTTTCCCTCACTTCGTCTTCACACCTGGCAGCCAAAATATCTTAGTGTATGAAATCCTCACACCTGGCAGTCAAATACCTTGGTACCAAAGTGCTTAGTGACATGGTTTAGTGATGAGTTGCTGTTTTTTTATCAGTCAGGTTGATGGTTGGACTAGCTGATCTTAAAGGTCCCTTCCAACTAGACAATTCTATGATTCCATGATCTAAACATCAGTTTGTCACAACAAAAAGCTGACCAACACAGTGCACACTCTCACCTACACACCCCAGGTACAAAGTGTTGTCATCTACTGGATCTTCCTTTTCTCTCCCACCTTCTCCACCTGGATCCTTTACAGAACTTAACCTGTGTGAGCAATGGTCATGAAAAACCTGCATCTTCTCTAGGGCCAAGGGTTATTGCTGTGCCTCAGGATCACACTGAGGTGCCAGCCTGAAAATTAGCTGTATGAAATGCTTCCATCACTTCAGCCACAAACAAGCTCGTTAAGCATCTCACAGAGAAAACATCCCTTTTGCATTAATTTTATCAATTCATTTAGCAGCATTTAAAGTCAGCAGTTTCTTTTTCTTCCTTTTGCATCTGATCGAGTGCATTTAGGAACGTATGCCACCTGTGCTCTGAATGTGGAGCTCCCACTCTGACTGAATTCTAATAATACTAGCAATAATAATAAATAATAAATAACAATTTGTTACTTATGTGCTGCCAAGACCAGAAGGCTTCAAGACACTTGATAAAATATATGCAAATAGAGGGGAAAGATAAAGAAAAACAGGCAAATTTACCCTCAGGTCCACAAAGAACCAACTTTTAAAAAATAGATAAATACAGACAGCAGTCCCCAAAACCGAAAATGAGCCAATCAATTCCTAACAGAGTAAAACTGAAATTGTTTGCAAAGTCCCTGCACAACCAACTCAAACACTCTGAAGTGCCCCGCAGCACTTGCAGAGGTAAGATTCAGCCTCTTCAGCTGTTACACTTAAATTCATTGCCAAAACCCGCTGCCCCTTGTGCGTTGCTTTACCAGTTAGCAAGGAACTGGCAAAGATCTCATGCTCCGCTTTTCTGCCCATTCTACTGTAGTTCCTCTTTAGCAGGATGCCTAATATTCAGCTAGTAAAAATCCAGCCATAGTAGTTTTGGTTTAAGCTGTGCTGTAGAGACTCCTCAAGAGCTCCGAAACAACTAACCTGACAGTCAGCAGCGGCAAAAATACCTGAGCTATGTCAGCTGCACACAGATCTAAGTGGAAATTATTATATAATTGCACCCTTTGGCAAGTGTCTGTTTGGAAATCCTGCTGTAAACAGGATGCTTGAGAGGGCAGCAACAAGACAAGGTGTTCAAGGAATGCAACATAGAAGCATTCAAATGCTGCTTTCAAACTCTCGAGGGAAAATCGCATGGACATACCTAAGTTGCCAGAAGGCGCCTTCATACAAATGAAAATCAGGTTGTGAATTTTTCCTAGCATTTCACATGAGCTTAACCTGTTTCCAACCAACAGAATCTCTCAATTTTACAGTAAATTGCAAAAAAAAAAAAAAAAACCAAACCCAAAAAAACCCCAACCTACAAGCAATGCCAACTGTATGCCAAGAGAGTGTAAATATCCTGAGGTAACTGGCAAACTGCTGATGAAAATCCTCTAAATGCTTAATCACAGTTCTAAGTGGGAGAGGGACTTGTTTTTAAGTCTTACCAAAACTCGCTTATAAGTTTTAATTTAATTGAGTTTCTTCCTCTCTGAAAAGGCTACAAGTTTTACTTCACCTTCCAATTGGTTTTGGTTTTAATTCAGACTTCGGTTAACTTTTCCATCCAGTGAAGTAAAAAAAAAAACCAAAACAGCTTTTTCAGTGGCAGCAGATTTAACTATGTCAAGTTGAAAAAAAATCTGGGATCATACATAGTAAAAGTAACAGAACAAACGCCGTAAGGCTTTGAAGACTAGTAACAAATTCAGAGCTTTCAAAAACATGGTACGGAGAAAACATAGTTATGCAAACAAATGCAGCCAAGTAAAGCAAAATTTGAAAAAGCTTCCATTACAAGGAAGAAAAGTTCTCATATTCACACTTTCAGAAAGGGAACAAGGAGTCTGTGCTTCACTTTGGTCTTCAAAATAAGCCAAGGCATTGCCACTTGTGTTTCTAACTCATACTCCTGGACGCACAAGATGAGAAGACCAGGCCTCAGATTCAGATCCTTAAAAGAAAAACCCCTACATTGAGAGGAATTTGATGTCCTTCATCTGTGTATTGCAAGCAAAACCATCACTTTTTGTTTCAAATATAGAAATGTCCAATGTGAACTTCTTACACACCAATACTCGTTTCGTTCTTGAATCCTGCAGAAAACACACAAACCCGTGATTGGTGGTGATCTTTTTAACACTGACGGACTGGAATTGCATCAGCAATTAAAACCCCAAATGACAAGGAATTCTCCACTCATGCTGAGCTCCTCCCACCACCAGAGTCTATATTAAAGTAGTGCAATTAGAAAAATGTTTTCTAAATACTGCATTAGGATGGGCAGGCACTGACAACTCCAATTCTTAGATATGGGAAGTTGCAGGACAGAAAAGACTTGTGTGTAATGTTGTCTTTTATTGTTTTGTTCAGACACAATCCTTTGCAATGAATCTACTTTATAATGTGTTTAATATACCGCAGAATTGCTTATTTTTTCAACTTGCTTTCTTACACTTTGTTGTGGTTTTACTTTGTTCAATTCTGCAAACTTACCTCTGGGGAATGTCAGGGGTTTGTAATTTCATAAAGACTTTTTTCCCGTTTGTAGGTTTAAACAACTTCATATTTTGTTGTACGGTGGAGTACTGGCACATTCAAAATTTCCATCATGCCAATAATAAAAGATTTTTATCATGTGAGTATTTCCCCATTTTCAGATAGAGTGACCAAGTTTCTTCTTCATTTTTTTTTCTTCCAGCCTAAGGATGAAACAAGTAACTCCCTACATGGACTTCCAACCTACAAGTCTTTGTACATCCTCAGGTTGATAAAACTGAAAAGATTCAAAGATAATTCGATTGTTATAAAAACATTTCTCATTTAAAATACTAAATTTGCTATTTTCTGTCTTAGTTAAGATTATTTGATAGGTTCTGTAGATCCTTACTACAACTTAAGAAGGTTTATCTCAAAGTTATTTCTTGTATTAGCTTACATGGTCTCAATAAGATAAGACAAATATAAAATCAAAACCACACCCACTGAATATTGTGTTATAGTCATATATTCACAATGGTTAGAACGACTCAGAGCCCCAACTTTGACTTCAACATAGAACACCAGATGTGTTGTCCTTGTTTAGACCACTTGTTTAAAATACTTAACAATACTGTCATAGGGATTATGGCAAATAATTACTGCTGTTACTGCTACCACCACCACTACTACTACTATTATGGCTGTTGTTGTTATTATATATCATTATTATTATCATTGGTGGTGGTGTTGCTGTTGTCGTTAAAGTATTTAATGATTTTCCCCTATAATCATGATATCCCCCACCTGAATTATCCTTACCACTATAAGAAATGATAAAGAAAATAACTCAGCTGAAGTCATTTGAAACTGTTCTGGCAAAATTCTATGGACTTTACACTGGCTAAAATGTAGTAGCACTGTTACCTATCACTTACAGACTCCAAGTTATAAAATAATATTACTGACATCAGTTAAATCTATCATCATAGTAAGTGATCCCAATTTGTCCTCTCTTCCACTCTCCTCCTTTCCCCTGCCAACCCTACTGCCAACACAAATATTTCAAAACAGCCATAACTTTCCTAAATTCCCAAATTAAATGTTCAACACATTTATGACCAATTGTAAAATAAAGACATGCTAATGCAACGTGAAAATGGAACTCTTCGATGTGGTGCTCAAATTCCACTCAATCTGTAATCGTGCTACCAAAAGCAAATGGAAAACACAGGTCTGTGAATAAGAAACGGTGATACTACTACATTTTTATTGCTGCATCGACGGCACTACACATAACTGCTTCTCTGACATGTTTACAGCCTGAGAGGGAAAAAGAAGGCCTTAAAACACACACTTATTAAAAGGTTCCCTTACATATATCACTGCCTTTTCTCTCAAATACACTAAGCAACATTAAGAAACCTCACCTTGTTACTCCTCAAAAAGCAACCCTTTCCTTTCACTGCAAACTGATAAACTCTCCATTGACTGTACCCTCTGGTAGAGTAAGAACACTGAGATATTTGGACATGGTGATTAATTACCTCCGGGAGTAATACATAACAGTGTTTCACACTTCTGTAATCTTTCCACCCAAAAGCCATAAAACATTTGAATATGAGGGTAACGTTACAGATGATGAAAGAGGAAAGCAGAAGGTGAAATTCATTTTACTAAAGGAAATCCTGGAAAAGAGTCATAGTTATATTCCTGGAGTGTGAAACGTGTGTTCACTTTTGTCTTCTGTGCTGTGGTAAGTTCAACCCGTACAGTTAGCAGTGAAACTTACTCAACTTCAGATATCACACCAATAGCACAGTTTATTACTCCTTAATTTTGAATCATGTGGCCTCTGACATTTTCTGGTCATTTTATTTCCTTACAGCATGAGTAAATCCAAATCGGGTACAAATCACCTCTAATTTTTAGCTATGCTTTGTTAAGTTGCTATCTTCTTTTGTTGTCTAGTAATTGTATCTCCTATAATTTAGTAACTAATTAAATAGTAACTGACAAACCTACTAACTCTAGTTTCTAGTCCTACTGTTAACGTGTCCCTCTGAAATTTTCCAAAGACAAGAAATTAACTAAGTTCTGGTAACTTACTTATAATCAAACCAAACCAAAATGCATTGTCCACAAAACAAATACAGCATGTACAAGCAAAAAAAACCACTGGGAACACAGCTTTTACCTGCTCTCTGTAGCACTCCACCTGCCAAACAACATATAAAAGTTCATACACAGACATCCTGCTATGTCTTTCAAGAGAATAATAAAAGTACAAGGCCAGGCAGATTTATATATGAGCAAAATCAAATCCTCTCTAGCGTTGACTGCCCTAAATCAAGTTGTATGGATACACACGTTAATATTCTGTTATTCAAAATAGGACCATTAATCATAATCATAAAACAAAACACTCTGAGACTGTTTCCAAAAATCTAGCCTTGCTTTTTGTCTCAATAACTACCTGTCAGCCTCTCGGACAGACCTTAACGTTTAAAAAACACCAAAGAGTATTTTATTAATGCATGGGTACGTATGTGCTGTACCATCTTGGTCTACTCTAGCTTCTTTGAGGTTTTCACAGAAACTGTTACAATGAAAATCAGAATATATACAGACCAGTGCACCCCTTGCTAAGGAGATAGATACTTATTTTAATTCTAAGTTACTCTTTTGCTAATTATCACATACACTCAAACACAAAAAGTAGAACTGGCCTTCTTACAGCACCCACAGGCTCCACTTTATTCCAGAACACAAATTCTATTTATTTTTGCATCCTCTCACAACAACAGTAAGGGAGCCAAGAGAAAGTGCAGAACAAAACCCCTGCAGCAGCAAGGAGCCTGCCATTTGAGACAAGTTGGTCCAATGGATCCCTCAACACATGTGTATTTATAAAAGCAGGCGTGTGATTGCAGCGTATGCAGGATGACCTAGTTATCCTTAAGTCAAGTACTATTCTTTTTAATTCACCTACTTCCAAGTACTTACAGAGCAGTAGAAGTCGGGAAGGTTTCTGAGAGACTTACAAAGCTGAGAAATTTGTTGCAAAGAATCACTTCGCACCGGCAGCATCTTCGCCCAAACTTAACTTTCAACCATGAGGCTCAACAATGAATTTATGGGTGGTGGTGCAGGACAGTGCAATCCAGCAGCAGCCTGACAAAGGCAGCTCTACAAGACATTTTAGGCGCATCTCTTGAAATATCCCACCTGAATCCACTTTGCCGTTTTCACACAAACTAATTTTGGGCCTTGATTTGTGTTGTGAAGCTAAATGAAAGCTACATGGTGTAGCTTCCAACTAGCCTGAATGTTCAGTTCAGTAACTTGACCTGCTGAGCCCACCGACTGATCTCGGCAGCAACTCTTTACCTCTTCGTGCCTCAGTTCCCCTGCCTATGAATGACAAAAAGGACACTGCTCCCATTTCTGAAGTGTTTTGGAATCCACAGGTGTTAAGTAGATATTTTTACCATTTTTTTCAATAATAGGGATAAGTATCTACCACATCTACCAAGGAGAAAGTCTGAAGTGAAGAAATGATTGTTAGTGAGGATTAGCACCAGTGTAATGGCAAAATACACTGCCAGTACGTCGCATCATGAACCAGAAAACTACCCCATTAACACGGGTGTTTCAGGAAATGTGGCCACCACATTCACAACTGAAAAAAAACCAAAAGTGTCAGTCATCAGAATGACAGCAGTTAAAGTAAATCATTGGATGTGCCCATTTTCCTTCTTAATTCAAGGACAGGAGAGATTAAGCATGAATACTGGCATCCAAGAAAATCTCACTTGGGCATGAACATTCAAAATATTACAGACAGACAGGGACATACAGCCTTTAGCTCCGTATTAATTAACTTCCTCATAATGCTCAGCTTCTGTAAACAGTGTAAGGGCTGAAATCAGATTAATGCATACATTTAGAATACTTTACTGTGTCTTGTGTTTTACAGTCCAAACTATGAGTTTTTCATAATTCAAAATTCAATTATCTGCAGATAACTGCAAATCATTTCACACAGCATCTCTGCAAAGCCAGCCACCTAAATCTCCAAGACATTTATTGATGTTGATTCTGGAAAGGAATGTCCCTTTGCAAATGGACAGACAAAAAAAATTTCCAATTTACTTTTCAGATTCCAGTCACAAACTCACTTTTCTCAAGAACTGGTAGCAGTTTCTGGAAACAGAAAGAACTTCTACGTGCTTCTGCGATGTCAAAGATGAAATCTTTGCTTGTGGAGGTACAATCTGTAGCAAGAACACACGTCTGCCAAGACTCTGGCATTGATGGTATTTTGTCTAGACAGCCTTAGAATGTGACTGACACAGGAACACTGCACATGGTTGAGGAAACTGAAACTTAAGGTAGAGCTTTTCAAGACGTAGTCAACATACAGCATTTCAGAAATGTGCCTAACATCCTAATGGATACTTCTGGTATTCTCCTCAGGAATCTAAAAGGTTTCGTTTTTTCTAGTCTCCCAGTCATCCCAGGAGACAGAAAGATAGATTTGCTTAAATAAGATACTGCCAGAGCCATTTGGATATAAACAAGTATTGTCAGCAGGGGGAGAGGTCTGGCTGGTCACCGAGAAAGGTGTTCAGGTCATTGAATTGCTTGCTATCTGGAAGGACCGAAGACTATAAGGAATTGCTAACCTTTTCTCAACTATCGGACCTAACTATGAGAAACACACGACAACTACTAGCTGAAGGACAGAAATGTCTAGCTGCAGTTGATAACTGTTCTAGATGTTTTAGAAAGCATCACATGTTCACCTTGATCTTTTGGGCCGTGACAGAAGTAGCCTGAACAACACGCATGCTTCAGTGGGAAAGCCCATGTGAACTCGCCACAGACAGTAGGCTGTAATTTTGGGGAAATTATTAATACCATGCACTGTCAAATGTTATTTTTGCTGTGTTCAGCCTTCAGTGAACGGCCTTAGTTCACTTAATCCTCAAGGAACTGACAGGGCTAGGAGAACACAGGAAAAGGTGAAGGAGACTCAAAGACAAGATGATCAGCTTTTAGCTTTAGCTGGTTCACTTCCAATTCAACTGCCACCAAAGTCAACAGCTCCCCTCTAGCTTACTGGGACTTGTCAGTAACTGCTATCAATTAATATTACTGACAGCACTGTCCAGAAGCCCAAAAAGAAAAACAAACAAAAAAACAACAACAAAAGAAAAGCACATAATTTAGATTCTAGTTTGCCTTTCAGAAAAACATCAGGCCTTAAGATGCCAGCCCTAAGATGCTGGCCTTAAGATGCCCTTTTACAATTGAACTAAAAGCACTAGTTATGGCTGTGGATCCTCAGAGATCCAGCACATTTTTGGCATCCAACACAAAAATTATCATGCTAAATGCAAAATAGAGCAGGTGCTTCTTCTCTCAAAATAAAATATGGACCTCAGTGAACCTTAGCTTAATCCTGATACAGAATTTTTCACACCTGACCTGCTCAGTTACTTGTTTGAGTTTGGTCTCCAAACTCACAAACTCAACCTACTGACTGGATGTGGAGTGTGTAGGCAATAGTAGACATACTTGTGAACCTACAATGAGCTTATGAGAGAGATTTTATCACTGGGAAACACTGAAATACTAGCATTTGGGGGCTTATCTGTAACTCAGCAAGAACTGCAAAACTTCTTGCCTCTTTGCACTGGGGATTCAAAGGAGGAGAAAACCAACCAACAACCTATTTTGATTTAGGTACTAGGTATAAGTTGGCTATGGCGTTTCTGAACCAGAAAGGAAGATTCTCCTCCCATCTCTTCTCTTCCTCCTCTTGAGGAGGCCGTGAAGGCTGGTAAGTGCAATGCAAAAATAGCCCTTGGCCAGCACCTGCTGTTTTCCAGCAGGCCAGCAGATCTGGACCCTTACAAAGTAAAGGGAAGTGAAAACATCTTTTGTTTTTTAGGCTTGTTTATAGATTTGCAACCAAAACTAATTGGATCTGGCAAGTTGTGTTGCCCAACATCTTCAGTGCCACTCTCACTCACTTGCACCTGGTGGGGATGGGTTACTCGCACGGGCCCAAGGCGACAAGACACGTTTTCTATTTTGACAGCACAGATCAGGCAAATTCTGGGGCCAGCGGGTTCTGGTGTTTACTGTCAGCCATTAAAAAGGACGACACACGGCACCAGCACGGCGGTGACAGGGCACCAGGCGCACCTTCCCCGCGGCCGCCTTCAGGCAGCGGCCCCTCAGGCTTTGTCCGGCTCTTCTTCCGTTCGAACCACCCGGCTGGTGCTGCCGCGGTCTCCGGCTGGCTCCGCTCTCCCGGCCGGCCCTGCAGTCCCACAACATGTCGCCGTCCCCGCTTTTAAGGTCATCTCATGGCTCTGCCGTCGAGCTTGGGCCGCCGCCTCCGGGGGCTCCCGCGCGTGGCCGCGGCCGTTCAACGGGGGGCAGGAACGGATGGGGGGAAGGAAGGGGAGGGCGGGCCACGCTGACCCGGGGAGGGGGGGAGGGCGGCACTTACCAGGTCTATGAAGGTCAGAAATTTCCAGCTGCCTCCATAGGTCTGATGCGCGGGCATGTCAATGGCCTTGTAATTGCACAGGATGGAGCAATAGGACAGGAGGATGGCGGCGCGCAGCACCTGGCAGGGCACCAGCGCCATGTTGCACGCTGCGCCGGGGCGGCCTCGGCGGCGACGGCGGTAGCGGCGGGCTGGGAGCCAGCCCGGGATGCACTTCCGTGTGTGTCTGTGTGTGTGTGTGTGTTTGTGTGTGTGTGTCTGTGTCCCTGTGTGTCCGCGTGTGTGCGCGCGGCCGTGCGGGCGGGACTGCGAACGTCCCCGCCGCCGCCTTCCTTCAGCCCCGGCCTGGGCGGAGCGGCGCGGAACGGAACGGGGCAGGCGGGGTTGGAGGGGCTGTTGGTGGCGGCTGTTCCCTGCCTGGCCAGGGGGATGGACGCGCTCTCCAGCCGCAGCTCCGCGGCCAGGGCGGGCGGGAGGAGGCCTGAGAGCGGAGAGGAATGGCTTCCCCCTCCCAGTGCCTCGGCGTCCGGCAGGTGCGGGGCCGGCACTGGCCGGCAGGGCAGGAGCGCGCACACGGGTAGCAAGTTATTCGCGGAGCCTGGTTGCCCGCATTTTCAAACAAAAAAACAAACAAACAAAAATACACTGTGTCTGCAATTAATCGGTGCGTGATGAAACGCTGCCGCCCCTACCCGCCTCCCTGGCAGCCCCGGGCGGGCCGCGGGGCCCGGCCGCCGCCGGAGCCCGATGTGGCGGTTGGTGCAGGTGTCGCCGCCCCGGCGGCAGACAGTGAGGGAGGGAGGCTGTGAGATGCGGTGGGGCTACACCGGGGTCCCCTGGCATAGATCGGTTGGGCCTACAGTGCCCATAGCGCTGCCCCGGTGTGGACAGCAGTCATCCTGTCGTCTGTTTCTGAGGCCTGGGCAAGGCCCCGGTGTTTCCACACCCAGAATCATAGAAGAATCATGGGATTGCCTGGGATGGAAGGGACCTTTCAGATCATTGAGTCCAGCTGTCAACCTAACATTGACAAAAAAACATCACTAAACCGTATGTCTAAGCACTATGCCCACCCATCTTTTAAAAACCTCCAGGGATGGTGCCTCAACCATTTGCCTGGACAGCCCATTCCAATGCTTGATAACCCTTTTGGTGTAAGAATTGTTCTGTCCTATCGCCTGTGACTTGGGAGAAGAGACTGCTCCCCCCCCCTCCCCCTTTACACCCTCCTTTCAGAAACTTGTAAAGAGTGTTAAGGTCTCCCCTCAGCCTCCTTTTCTCCAGGCTGAACAACCCCAGCTCCCTCAGCCTCTCCTCATAAGGCTTGTTCTCCAGAGCCCAACCACTTCTACTCCAGTTAGTAAAAGTGTGCTTTCTAATACCTGCAACCACTGTAAGACAGGGACTGCATTATCCTTTGATTAAAATGTTGAGTAGAGGATACTTTACTTTACTTTATAAGCATACTTTCTTAGTGGTGGACCTGATGGTGGCCATGCAGCATTCCTCGTTGTAAGTAACCCCTTGGTAGTACACTCCTAAGGACCAGAAGGTCATCATGAAGGTTTGTCCTTCAGCTCTAATATGTCATGGCTTCTTGCTGTCTGAGGGGGCATGAAATACAGAGACTAGCAGAAGCTGCTGATCGTGGTGACAGGAAAGACTCTTCTATAAACTTCTATAAACACCATCTCCCCACATCTGTCTTCTGAACTAAATATTTGAACAATAAAGTGCCTCATCACAGTTATGGTACTGGAAGACAAAGAGAATCAATGAGTGTGCAATGTGTTCTCTAGTTTTATTCCATTACGTAGAGTCAAAGCCTCTTGATCTGGTATGCACTGTGCTCAAGTTCTGCAAAGCTGAAGGGCTGTTTAGGAGAACACATGCTGACAGCTATCCTAGATGAAATTAGCACAGTTTAAGTTCTCTGATTATGCAGGGGAATTGTATGTCAGGCAGGGACAAAGAATCACGGAATTACAGAATTATATGAGGTTGGAAGGGACCTCTGGAGATCATCTAGTACAACCCCCTGCCAAAGCAGGTCCGCCTAGAGCAGGTTGCACAGGAACGTGTCCAGGTGCGTTTTGAATGTCTCCAGAGATGGAGAGTCCCCCACCTCTCTGGGCAGCCTCTTCCAGGGCTCTGCCACCCTCAAAGTGACGAAGTTCCTCCTCAGGTTTAGATGGAACTTCCTATGTTCAAATTTGTGCTCGCTTCCTCTTCTCCTCTCACTGGACACCACTGAAAAAAGACTGATCCCATCCTCCTGACACTCATCCTTTAAGTATTTATAAGCTTTGATCAGATCCCCCCTCAATCTTCTCCAGACTAAAAAGACCCAAGATGTTCTAGGCCCCTCATCACCTTTTTAACCCTTTCCTGTACCCTCTCCAGCAGTTCCCTGTCCTTCGTGAACTGGGGAGCCCAGAACTGGACAAAGTACTCCAGATGGGACCTCACCCGGGTAGAGTGGAGGGGGAGGATGACCTCCCTCAACCTGCTGGTCACACTCTTCTTGATGCAGTCCAGGATGCCCTTGGCCTTCTTGGCCACAAGAGCACATTGCTAGCTCATGGTCATCCTGTTGTCCATCAGGACTCCCAGGCCTTTTTTCTCAGAACTGCTCTCCAGCATACATTACATACCCCTACACTCCCTTGGGTCTTGTGATCAGCCTCTGACAGGAAAATTTTGGGGCTGTCTAAGCTTTAGGCAGTTTGTCCCCTACTTTTCCTCCTTCTGTGATGTACAGGAACTTGGGTCACCTCTGTGTCCCCAGTATGGCACTACAGATGTTAATACAGGGCATATCTTATTAACAGGTGCTCTCCATCATCCAGAGAGTGTTTTACATCGTCCAGACTAACAGCATACTCAAAACTTTAAAAAAAAAAAATAAATACTACCCAGTTTTTTTTGGAGCCCCATTTATATGCTCTTCGGTTCTACTCTCCACACTCATATAGAAACCCTAGCAAAGCTCAGAGGAAATCCTAATCTCATACAAAGGAAAACTCCAGTCAGCCTTGTAAGCTAAGGTGGAAATCTAAATGAAGCAAAATGTATAAACACTCTTGTTCCTTTTTTTTTCCCCTTTTCAGTCAAGAAAATCTCAAGGCAGGCTAACTAACATGCAAGGCTCAGTCAAGCTTCTTCCTTTTTTTTTTCTAGATCTTTACAAGGAAACTTAACTCCTTTGTGAGTGGGTTCTATGTGCTTGTGTCCTTTCTAAAGAAGTATCTGTTGAATCTCTGGATAGTATTATAATAAGGGCTAATTAGATTGTAGGCTGCCATTAGCCTTTATGTGCTACTGTGGACTTTATACTCCCTGTCTATTCAGAGCTGAGCAGCAAAATCTTTTGTGATTCTGGTTGAAATGGGGTTGCAGTGGCTTTTATTTTCCTCTGGATTTAGTCCTAATTTTTTTCAGCAAAGTAGAAATGAGAAGTTTACTAATTTTCTCTTTATATTGATATATAAATGCAACTTTTTCGTACTTTGTAAAACCAAAAACATTTCAGGTGTTTGATTAAATGCATAAATCATAACAAGGTAGACTAAACATGTAAAAGATGATGTTCTGTGCTCATCTGTGATTTTTCAGGTCCTATATTTAAATATTCGCTCATATCTAAGTTGTGAAAAGCCTCAACTGAATTTTCCTAAGTCACACACGGTAAGTTTATTTGACAGTGGGAGTTTGACATGGGTCATTCTTGTCATTCAGTAGAGATGAGAAACGGCTTTAGAAAGGAGAGAGAGTCCAAATCACTGTTTTGTCTGGGATGGGAGATGTTAATAAATGTTGTCTGCTACATGGGTGGAAGCAAGATGCCTAAAACTCCGCCAGAGAACTGAGTAGAAAACAGAACTACAAAGGTGGGTTTCTCATCCAACTGTTAATATAAAATGAGTAGCATGATGGCTTTGCTATTTGGCACTTTGACAAAATGAAGTGTAATGTCTTAGAGTCCAGGTTTTAATCTTTTCTAGCAGATGAGATAAGGGTTTTTTGTGGGTTTTTTTTGTTTTGGTTTGTCTGTTTTCTTTTGTAAAGGAACAACATTTGAATTTCTGAAGAGCATTGTATTTTGTGAATTTCAAAGATACTGGTGAATATTGGTGAGATATTGAGAGATGTTTTGAGACCTCTGAGGTGCCTTTTCTTAAGCAATTGCTCTAAATGCAAATGAGTTGTTTACAAGAAATTATGCCACAAGCAGTTGCCTCCAAAGTAATAATAATAACAATAAGCATAATAATGCAGGCTTGAACTCGTAGGAAATTGCTAATACTGCCTCATCACAATGTGTTCATGGCGGTGCACCTGATACTGCAATTTCTAATATTTGAGGCAGAGTGTACAAACTGTGCCAAGGTAAGTGTGTGTGGGAGTGTGACTCCCACATAAGCAGACATGCAAAAATTAAGCTTTCTTGCAGTGGAAATAAGTGAAATTATTGAAACATTGCAGATTAAAAATCAACAGGAAATTGCTGAAGAAAAGTCTTGCCTATGCCTAAGAGAAGAGTTTTTGAAATGTTCTTGGTTGATATATATATTTCATATATAGCTCTTCAGTCAGATGAATTATGACTTGGGTAGTAAGTGCCCCATATATCAGAGGAGGATTCAACTCAAAATCTTTGGTAAAGGCAGTTGTCTGCTGTAACTGGGCCCATTGTTAATACTACTGAAAAAGCTTGGCCAAGTTTTTATTTCTTCATTTACTTTGAAGATACATAAATGATAAAAATGGAAGGATGGAGAAAAAAAGGTAGAAAAAAATATATGAAAAGACCACATTTGTACCAGATATAAAGAGCAGTGTGTTTGATAAGACTTCTGGAGCTAATTGTTTGTGTGATGACTGCTTATTGACAGTGTAGTTTCCAGTTTAGAATTATAGTGAAGTGATGATTTGGGCATATGTAGTACTGGATATTCTACAGTGTATGTTTGTATGTGTTTAACAACGGGAAATGGAACTGGAGCAGGGACGACCAGGAGACAAGTGGAACAGAGTTTGAGGCAGCTGGAAATTTGTTCATCCTCTCTGCAAGTTCATCCTACTAAGAGCATGAGCTTTCTCACTATAACGGAGAAATAAGCAGATAAAATTTGCTGCATTCTGCCTCCCTAATAAGGTAGGATTTCCCAAAAGGATGATTTTATAAAGAAAAAAGCCTTATTGTCCAAATCAGGAGTTCTGAATATATAAGTGAAGTGGCGACTGTGTAAGCAGATTAACTCTCCTTCACAATTGGATCAAAAATATTGTGTGCAACAAAGCTGTTTCACAGTAAAGGTTTTATATCTTCGTTTGACATCCTTTCTGCTGGTTATATCAATCAGGGCAGGAAGGGAAGGCAGATAGAAGGCCTCTTGAGGTGCAGAAGAGCAATAGTGACCAGGAGTGTTCAATACCAGCCCACAGATGATGTGGCCTCCTGTAAACCACAGCAAATGTTCTTCTGCTGCAGCGTGCAATCTCAGAGGGATGTAGCCTTTGGGAAAGGGGTTAGGTACATACAGTGCAGTTAATTACCTGCCCTCCTGTTCAAAGAGCTTACCCCTTACACTACTTCTGCCTACCATCAAATTCTTGGACAGGCTGGACACACAGTGTCGATTAGGAATATCAGAGAAGAGTAAAACAGCAGGACTGCTTGTCATGGGGAAGTGTGAGTCAGCTCCTTATTCATTAGAAATGCGCAGAAGAAGATGAACAAAATTTCCACAAATAACTATAAAGCTAGAAAGTTTAACCCTGTGTGTAACTGCTTACTGAGCATCTGCCTCCTCTTAGACTCTCTTCGTAGAAGTCAGTCCTGGCTTAACAATTGTTACCAGGTGCCTTTGGAACACATGAAATTCCATCTAAACATAGGAAAACGCTTTTTACTCTCAGGATGGTGGAGTGTTGGAACAGGAATGTCTGCAGAGATACTCAAAACCTGACTGGGACATGGTCCTGGGCAACCTGCAGTAGCTGAGCCTGCTTGAGCCAGAGGGATTAACTAGATGATCTCAGGAGGTCCCTTCCAACCCCAACAATTCTGTGTAAATGAAGTTTCTTATGCAACTAATGTATAACTCACCAAGTTTGCTTCAACTTTATAGATTTTTCTTGGTAAAATCAGCTCTTTGGTGGTTTAAATCCCCTAAGTAAAAGAGCTATATGATTTTTAATCTGTACTGGAGCCTTAATATCTGAAGTTTATGAATTGTATTGGAAAAAATCTCAACCCCTAAATCACTGACCAAAAGTTGTAGAATTATTTGTCTGCACCCTTTCTCTACCCCAAATTGTCATCTATAAAACTGGACTAGTAAAACTTACTGTCTTGTGTCCTGACTGAAAGCTCATCTCAGCAAGAACTATTTTTTTTTCCTTTATTTTAAAATTATAAATATGTGGAAGTTACTTCAACCAGTTACATCTCAGGACTTCTGGGGAAACCTGAGATACTAAAAAATACTGTATTTTCTTAAATAAACAGATTATTTTCTGTAATGGCTAATGGGCAGCACTGGGAAATAGAATAAATGTGAAGTATCTTCTGTTGTGAATGGGTGAATAGTTTTCTGGTTCAGCTGCAATGAGGTTTAACTGATCAATAGTTAACACATCTAGTACAACAGCCAGAATACGGAGGGTATTTCATGCAGTAGCAGAGAGGCAGCACAGGTTGGCAAGGACCAGAGTAACCAAATATCCATCTCAGAGATTAGCCATAGCCAGTTTTTTTAACTGGTTTGGCTTTGATGACTTTGCAGAAGCCTGTCTTGCACTTGGGCTGCCAGGCAAACCTGGAGGTGCCTGCTGTCATCTGCTAAACCCCCTGCAGGAGATGCTTATCATTGCCAACTCTTCCTGTCTTGGTAGGAGTGACTCTCAGCAGAACGCCACGCTTCTGGCTTTTCAGTAACTGCCAGACAATACAGCAGTAACCAGGCTCTCTCCATCACCAGCTGGAAGCTGTTGTTCTAGCTAATTTTTTATCCTAGTGCTCATCCTCAAAATGTCTTTTACAGAACTTCTAGAAACTATGTCTTTTTCAGTATCTGTCTTTCCCTTTGACACAATCTGCTGCTGAAGGCTCACATTTCTCTGGGCTAACAGTGGCAGGGGATCTCTACCATACTGTGATATTGCACTATAGATGGATCCATAGGATGGTTTTCCTGAACACTGATGCCTTTTTTGATCCTCTCTGTCTCAAAAATGTTTGGTGAAAGCTGATCCATATTCTGGATAAGTAGAACATGAACTCTTTGGGTAAGGTATCTTCATGTCTCTGGAGTATCTTTTCTTTCATGCCTTTTTGCCCTTTTCAGTCCAGTCCCTGGCTATGCTAATGGGTTAAATCCTTCCTTCTTCACTCATTGACACTTTTCCAGCCTCCTTCCAAACCTTGTTAGGCACACAAAGCCACTGTGGATATAGTAGACAGAAAACTATTCCTGTAATTTCCTCACTTATTAATCCGCCATGTGTCTATATTTCCATAACAAAAAGTCTCTTTTTAAACCCACTTGGAAAAAAAAAATAAATATGCACAACAAACCCCTGAAAACATAAATGAAAAGGGAGACAAACACACATACTGATGTGATACGAAAACTGAGTTGCAAACTGGGTTTAGGGAGACAGCCATGAATAACTTTCTCTACTCTTTGTTCAGCTTTGTATCTTTCTATGGTCTGGTGATCATTTGAGATTAATTGCAGAGGATAGAATGTTAATTTGCTTTAAAGGAGAAAAGTAAGGGAGAAGCAGGAGGTCTAGACCAACCTTCCGAGAGAACCCAGCTGTACGCTAGTGCAGATTTGAGCTTTTAGGTAAATCACCACAAGCACCTGTGGATAAATGAACGCACTGAAATTACTTTGAACTTTCTCGCATCCACCTTTTCCTGTGTTACAATTATCGCTGCCCACATACTGGAACAAAAATAACAATCGAAATATCTGGAGACGGCTACGTCACAGTAAGTCCTCTGCAAGTGAATGAAGTAGCCATACTCCTTGCTTTCCTGAATGACAGAACCGTTGCACAATATAGAATCATAGAGTCATAGAATGGTCCAGGAAGGGACCTCTAGGGTCATCTAGTCCGACCTCCCCACAGTCAGCAGGGACACCCCCAACTAGACCAGGTTGCCCAGGGCCTCCTTGAGCCTCCCCTTGAATATCTCCAGGGAAGGGGCCTCAACCACCTCCCTGGGCAACCTGTTCCAGTGCTCCACCACCCTCAGAATAAAGAACCTATTCCTAATATCCAGTCTCAATCTGCTCTTCTATATACATAACTGCTGCAGAGGACACACTGGAATAATGGGTGTTTGCAGGGAAAGGCTTGCACTTAATTTCCTTGGGAAAAGTTTGCCTCAGCTCCTGCCCCAAAGTCTCACATTCTGTAACCGAATGGACTTTGCCGTTGTTTTCTCTTTATAGAAATAACACAATTGTACACACTTCACGGATGCATCATGAAGAGACCGCAGTCGAAGCAGGTGTGAAGCAGCGCTGTTACTGGGCTCAGCACCATGAGTACTAGATAGAAAAGTGCAATCCAACCAACCAGAAAAAGAGGCTGAATTAGGGTGTCTTTACTGGATGTAATCTCGGAGACTGTAAATACGATAATTAGGATATGTTTGAAAGCTTTTAGGTGCCTTTTTGGAATATATTAGCTAGTAAATCTGACTAGTTACTTTAGGAATTGGCAATTGCAAGGGATAATTGAAGATGCACAAGTCCTCAATTTTTTGCCAAAGAATTCATGTGAATGCGGGTGGCAGAAATCCTGTTTATTAACATTTTGCAAAAAAAACCACCCCAAAAATAGCCTATTTCCAAGCATCTTCAAGTCTTGCATGTACTTATGCAGCCACTGACATAGCAGCTTTATCATTTATGAGCAGCCCAGATGGCACACTGGGATTCAGAACCCAATCTAAATCTTTGAAAGATTCCATTTATTTTTTTTTTCTGCTTTAAATTAATCACGAAACTGTCCTCTCTTTACATTTTCTCAACCTAAGCAGCCCAAGGTTTGAGAGGGTTGATTGGTTTGCTTGTTTCTTTGTGGCACCCTATCATAAAAGATGTCCTTCTTAACAGAGTGAAGCTGGGGAAACGTTGTATTTTTCACCTTATCGCCGAAAATATAGAATCAAAGGATGGTTTGGGTTGGAAGGGACCTTAAAGATCATCCAGTTTCAACCCCCCTGCCATGGGCAGGGACACCTCCCACTAGAGCAGGTTGCTCAAAGCCCCAAATATATTAACTCAAAACATATCCAAGTGTGCCCATTACCCTGGTAAGGGATTAATTTTGGGACAACAGCTTGCTGCTTGTGGTAGACCTGAACAGATAGGATGGGTTCAGATGGAAGAAGGCCACAGCTTGCTTTCAGGGGCAAAATGCCTAGTTAAAACCTTATTACCTGCAATATAATGATGCGTCTCCTCTTGGGAATTACTGGTCTGTGATGAGGATAGTCTGTAATGCAGGTGAAGGCAAACTACTAACATTCAGGATTAGTATAAATTTTACATAGCTACTTAAGTCCCTATGAAATGAATCATCTTAATGTGGAAATCATCTTTTTAAGGTATTTAATATACTGGGAACACTTAAGCACTACGTATTTTCCACTAGTTTGATACCGTTCTTCTATTTTTCATGAATAAATTAACATGCCAAATATAACCCTGTATTACTTTTATTAGAATTAATCTACAAACAGTTTCCTGATTCAATTAACTGTCTAAATTTGGGCCCAGTTTTAACACCTTCAGTGGGTCCGGCCGAGGTGAAAATTTGACCCTTATTCTTCTGAATTTAATGATACAGATTCCACTGATAATGATATGTGATCCAGCCTGAGCTCGTGTAACTTATTTATTCAAGGCCAGCGTTCTGGCATCGTTAAAACATTAAAACCACTGCAGAGAGTGCAGTTTCCATGCCACGACTGGTACACAATACATTTTGAGTAGCATCGCTCTTCTCTCCGTACCAGCAGATATTCTTAGTTTTCCACTAATGTGCCAGTAAGCTGGAAGGGAGAAGAAAGAAAGGAGCAGAATATTAAAGCAAAACAGAAAGCAGCTCAGAATGAAAGTGTGCATGCAAATGAACGTATGTGGCAGTGGCAGGAAGTGATTGCATCCTAAGTCCTTTTTTCCAGGTTTTGCAGTATTCTCTAAGCCCTAAAATTAAAGCGACGGATCAAACGATTTTCATAAAACCGAAACAAAAGGCAGGTGCGATTAGGCTGAGCAGATAGACTATGTGGAGTTTGTTACCACTTGCTAATTTTCAATTCATTTATTAAGATCGGCTCTCATTTTTTAATTTTCAGTAATCAGTGTCACTGTGTTATGAAAGCACCTCTGCAGTGTAGACGGTACATACTCATTTATGTGATAAATAATGGATAAACACTGAGTGTGCCATTAGCCCTTAATGCAGTAGATTGATTCCCTGCAGCACACACTCTCCATCTTGTTTTAGCACTTATTGCCACCTGTCTCTTGCACTTGCTGCACGATGCTTCAATAACACGAACGGGGTTCCCTGATCATTCTTAATTTAGCTCATTTTTATCATCACACAAGTAGGTTGGCATTACCATGACAGATGCGCAAATCAAAGGGTGCCTCACTAATACCTTGGTGATTTCCATCACTGCTCTGTCCTTTGTTTTTAGCATGATACAGATTACTTGTGGGTAACAGTATGCAAAGAAGCAGTAGAACTATTTTCTTTCCCCAGATTTCCATTTGAACGTATTGCTACTGCTATGGCCAAGTGGCTGGGACAAAGACAATTTATTTCAAGTCTCTTTCCGTTTCCTTCAGCTCTAAGAACAGGGATTCAAAGTGAATTAAACCAGACAAATTAGCTAGCAGTAAGTCACCAGGGCAGGTTGGCATTCAACCAATATTTTGAAGGAACTCAACTGTGAAATTGCAGAACTGCTAGCCGAGCTGTCTCACAAAATCTATAGAAACGGCCGCCGTGCCAGACTGCCGGGGTAACTTCCACCTACCAGAAGAAGTGTACCTCACTAAGGTCGATGGATGTTGTAGCTACGAGCAGGTTTTCTGCTTGACGCAGCTGTGTCCCTCAGCATCGTCGATGCACAGTAGTTGACTGATGTGAGTGTTGTTCTTCTAGGTGCTCTGGGCATATTTAACCCACGCCGATGAGTGAGGTATGTCACAGTGATACATCAGGACAAGAATGTCCATGGCAGATGCATGATTTCATGGATGTAAGTAGAAATTAGGGATTGTAATGCAATTCATTATGTACTGATTGTTAACACAATTTACCTATAATTTGTTACAAACACTTGTAGTATGATTCAGTTAAAGAAAATTCTTCTGTTGTAGATTCTAGCAGTCTAATTAATGATTTTTTTTTCCTTACATGTTTACTGGGTGGTGTTCCTAAGATGCTTTTTGCCATTGATAGCACATTGCATTTCACTTCTTCATGGGGATTACAATATTCCAGTCCTGCTATCCTTTTTTGTGTTTCCCCCAATTCCTTGTGTTCAAAGTGGCAGGTCTGTGGCTGCAACTGGATAGCAATTTGCCACCAAGCTCTTGGTCTGTAAGCAGATATACAAATAACTTAAAAGTGAAAAAACCTGGTTTTGTTTGATCTGTAACATTATTACATCTGTAACGTGGCACCATCCCTGGAGGTATTCAAAAGATGTGTGTGCTTAGTGACATGGGTTAGTGATGACTTGTTATTTTTTATCAGAGTCAGGTTGATGGTTGGACTAGATGATCTTAAAGGTCCCTTCCAACCTAGACAATTCTATGATTCTATGAGTATTTTGTAGGAAAGACGGGCGAGAGAAAGCAGAGGAAAGGATGGACACAAGCAACTGGAAACTGAATTCTTCCCCCTGAATAATACAGGGGTTAAAGCAATCACCAAGTGCATGAGAAAGTTTGCCTCAGTTCTTCTTAGTAGAGGAACAGACTAGAATCTGTAGCTGTCACTTATTATTCTCTCTAACGCGCTAGAGAATATGTTTGGGTGGGGAAGGGCTTTTTGAATTATTTGTGGTGACTCTCTATGTTGGAGATTAGTGTTCAGGTTTCAACTCTAAAGCAGGACTGAGGGCTTATTGTGACCTTGGCAGCTGACAGCTTGCTTTATGCGAAGGAAAAGGTGTCAGCAGTAGAAAATTCAACAGTCCTATGGCTTAGCTATTAAGGTGCCCACATAAAGATAGTGACCGAGGTAGTTTGAATCTACTCTCTGCCTCATTCCTATATACCCATGACTTTTTAGCTTTATAGTTGGGTTACTCTCTCAGGCAAAGAACTGAACTTGTGTGGCTTGTATCTTGGGTAAGCATTTTAACCCTTAAGTTATTAACTAAAAAAAGGTGATGGCAGGGCAAACCTCCATTATTCCTGTTGCAGTTCTGTGAAAACAATCCTTCCCTTTGACTGCACTTTGCAGTCAAAACTAATCAAGCATTTGAACAAATATTTGCAAATAATTTCAAGACTATTAAAAATGCATTTTCCTGACTCCAATATTCCTTTTTTACTTGCTTAATTCTACATTGGCACAGCTAACTCATTTTCCCCCTGGATGGGCACGTGAATCTTTCCTGAGCACAGGAAAGATTCTTAGCAGAGGAAACAGCCTTTAAAAAACAGCTCTACAGAGAACACAGGAAAAGCTCATTTGTGTCTTATTATGCCAGAGCCAAGAACAATGTGGTATGGCCAGAGATTTCAGGAGGTCTCCAGCACTTACAGCTGTAATCCAAAGGAGATGAGCAGGAGCTAATTAGTCAAGTTAGTGTAAATATTTAAGAGAAATACAGGGATCCAATTTAATAAGACTCTTGAGTTGCGTGTACTCTGTGACAGTTCTTCCAGATTCAATTCCTCCCAGGGAAAATTGCCACTTCAGGAAGAATTACTGCATCTTCTTCCCAAGTCCATTTGTCTTTTCTATGGACACAATTGAAAATTAAGTTTTTTGAAAGGCTTTTAGTCAGAAAACTGACTCTTCTTTTTTTGCAACATTTGCATCTTGCAGAACTATTAAGATAAGAATATTAGATTTTAAAACTGAAGCTCATGAGGAAGATTTCAAAGTGGTATCACTGTAACTAAACCAAACGTTGAGATGAATGTTGTTATTGAAAATTAGACAATTATTGCTTGCCAGAGAACATAATTCACCAGCAGTATCAGAAAATTCCCAGTGCATATGACTAAAGCTTGACTGGCAGGGCTTAAACAAAAGTTTAGTAAGAAATAAAAAGCCTTGCTAGTTCCATGGAGATACAAGGAAGCTACCCTTTTCTACCTACATTTCACTTTACTTTTTTATGCAAATCACAGGCTGCCTCGATTGAAGGCATAGGGCATGTTAGTCATGCTGGTCACTTGCATTAAGCCATGTAAGCAAACATTTATGTCCCCATTAATAACGTTCTTCCTTGGTTAAGAGGAGTCCCCAGGCATGGCTGGTGGAACTTATACTTGACACTGTCTTCTCCATTGGTAAAAAACCCCACCTCCTTGTCCAGAGAAAGTTTCCCTTCTCATGAAAATACAGACTGGAAAATATGCCCTGTTGGGGCTGTTAACAGCAACCAAGTGCAACCTGTTCAGATGAGCCATAAGGTTTCTGCTCCATTTGCAGCAAAGTTCTCCTGCAAGCGATGTTTTCTCACCAGCAGGGAAAAAGCAGATGGGGCTGGGAGTAGGCCCTGGCCATGGCTGCTCTAGGGGTGGCTCTGTCATTGGGACACGGGCACAGACTCCCCCCGGAGCAGCTTCTCTTCCCTGGGACTTTGGACCTGGCGGGGTGTCCTGGAGTAAGTCACATGAGTCGAGATCCTGCTCGAAGTAAATATGGAGAAGGACCAGCACTTCCACTATCTCGCCAACTTTCCCCCTCCCATTCAGGATGGAAAGAAGTGCGGGACCACACCAGGAGACACAGCTTACAGGGTTCCTGCTCAGCCCCAGGGCAACCTCAACGAGGGAACCCAGGAATTGTATTTATCTTTGCTGCATAGATCATAAAGTGTATTTACATAATGTAATTCAGTTGATCACTGAATGTCCTTTTGCTGTGTCCAAAGAGGATTCACTTTTATTCAATCTATTCAGTTTGTGGGAGAAAGCTACATCTCTTATCCTCAAATTAAATTTCTTTACACGCACATAAGGGAAAAAAAAGAAGTGAGCCTGGGAGATGCCCTGAGATGTAAAATTCCATAGATTTTACTTCTGGTTCCACTAGATTCTTTCCCTCTTGAATTTCAAAGACTTTTAAGCAACTGAGTCATCCTACATCGGAAAATTACACAAAACAATCTGACTTTCCGAAGAATGATAGTTATGGCTGAACCTTGGAAAAAGAGTGAAGAAGCCAGTTTAAGGTATTAGGCATCTCTTATTGTCAGTCTTACAGCATGGAGCTACATTCGGCTGTGAGAGTCTGCTTTTCTTGGCAGGTTTTCACACTGCGTTCAGGAGAGCAGTTATTTCAGGCTGAACAACAGCAGCAACAATTCACGTCCTTCACATCCCATGGATCTTCACTCTCACCTAATCTTGATTCGTGTGTTTAAGTTATTGCCCTGTCAGGTTATTGGAAAGGACCCAGCCATATATCCCCTTACTTCAGGGGAAAATTGCTACAGCCTTAAGAAAATACTCGGGCTGAGCAACAAGATGTGGCTGATACCAGAAAAAATGGGAGCTGTTGGCAAAGGAAAGCAGCACAGTCCCTTCCTTCCCCTGCCACCCCATCCATGCTGCGACTTAGTTGACCCCAGTGGATTCCTTGGTGTCCTGGGGCCTTGTTTTGTTCTGCTTCCTCACCTGTAATCCCACCTGTGGCATAAGACATCAGATGAATGCTGGGGCCAGTTAAGCTTGATGCTGATCCTACAACATTCTTCCCTGGTCGCATGAGGAAAGTCCAGGGCAGTGACAGAAATCTCCCCTCTCTGGGTATCAAGCAACAGAGCACCAGAACAGGCTGCCCAGAGAGGTGGGGGAGTCTCTGTCTCTGGAGACATTCAAAACCCACCCGGACACGTCCCTGTGCAACCTGCTCTGGGTGGACCTGCTTTGGCAGGGAGGTTGGACTAGATGATCTCCAGAGGTCCTTTCCAACCCCACATGACTCTGTCATTCTGTGATATTGCATCTTTATCCCCATGACAGCCTAATTGTTCTGCCCTAGGAAGACTCTAGGAAAGAATTTCTGTACGATATATATGGAAGGCAATTGCTGACAGTGATGGAGATTTTTGACACCTGACTTCTGGTAAATACAGTCAAGTTCTTGATTCCACTTGCCATCCTATGTACAACTCTCAGCCATGTGGGGTGGAAATGCACCAAAACAGAGGAAATTGCATCCCCTCAATAAGAAAGGTCACGGAGAGCACCAGGGAGGTCTGTCTGCCCCTCATGATTTTCTTGCCTGCCAGCACAAGGTGAAGTCATAAGCTTTTAGTTTCAGCTTCCCATCTGTAGAAAAGGCCTATTTTCTTGCTTATACAGAAGACTTGAGAGAATAATATTTTTAGAAGCATTTTCACACTACAGCAAGAGTAGCCACAATAAAGAGAAGGGCTCCCACCAGCAAAATCTTACCTAAAGTCTTTTTTGAGGAGCAGTCTGAACCCTGTTCTGACCCAACAGACCAGCACACCCATGTTCAGTCAGCTCTAGCAGGGCTCTGACTCCATGAGAACACTGACAACACGAGAGTCTTGTCATCTGGAATATCCATTTAGCATCCTATTTTTTCAAGTATTTTATGTTTGATCTTCATTGCTGTTTTCTTCAACCTAAATCCTGTAAAATATGAAGGCAAAAATATGGAGTTAAGTTTCACAGTGATCAAGGATTATCTGACTGATGGAACCCTGGTATGTTAGAAAATATTTTGTAGCCCCCAGAAAGAAAAAAAAATAATAATCACAGAACCCATGAAAACATTCTAACTATTGTTTCATAAAATTTTTTAGCTGTTTTACATGTTAGAAAAGTCGGTTTTTTTAGAGTTATAAATAACAGTACAGCACACTGAAATATGAATTGTATTCCATCAAGCAGTACAGTCACTCCTGTAGACAGCTTTAGTCAGTTTATTACTAACCTGACTGGATACTCAGGATACTTATAATGGATTTAATTCGATAATAATAAAGTATTGCTTATGCTAATGGTGCTCTCCAGATTAATAGGTTTTAAATGGTTGGTGCTATTTTATTGTCTCCTCCTGAGCAATGAACGAATCCTTATATGCACTGTACATCAAATGATGGAGTCTGATAATTCAAGCCATATCATTACAGTGGTATCAATATGGGACATATTAAAGGCTTTTTCCCTATAAATTAAAAGGTAAAGCTGAAGTTTATGAAGGAGAACTGCTCTCAGCGTTTAATGTGTGCCATAGAAACTGTAAATAGCTGACAGAACACTGGGAAGTTGGTAGTGTTGGAGAGCCTCACCACCCCTCTCTCAAACCATCTGCCAGGCACTTCTTCAGGAAAAAAAAAAGAAATAAATTCCACAATTTTTAGAAATGTTTGTTCTGAAAATGCAAATTAATATTTTTTTTTTTTTAAAAATTATTTCCAGTCGCGTAGATGGATCTTACACCACGTCTGCACAGAGTTATGGTGCTTATTTAAGGACTTCAGAAAACGGGTGTGAAGGTTGAGGCGGCCCATTGGGAGGTACATTTGAAATGTCTGTTTAGCTTTGCTAAAGGAGAAGGAGTGGAGTGGACGAGGACACACAGGGTGCGGTTTGACAGGTATCTCCAGCTTGTGTCCAGTTCAGCTGCAGATGCTGAAAAAGCCCATTTTGCCTCATCCTCCAGCCCCCATTGTCCTCCAGCCCCCATTGCTGGTGTCGCTGCCAGTGCAGCTTACACATGTACTGGTGCCAGCAGGGGTGGAGTGGAATGGTGGTGGAATAACAGGGTTAGGGACATCGGGAAGGGGAAGCTCCTTTCTCTCTCTGTGACACCATGGATTTATATCACTTTAAGCAGCTTGTGAAACTTCACTGCAGAGCCCCAGCTCAGCACGCTGCTCAAATATATGCCTAACCTGAGGCATGCAGACGATCAGTAAGAAAATATTGAGGCATATGCTTTAACTTAAAACACATTATTAAGTGCTTCCTGAATTGAGATAATTTCCTTCTCGGTAATTCTTCTCTTCCCATCCAGCATAATTTTATTTTTTCAATCCTTGCCAATATGCACTTCATTCCCCTCTTTGCATATTGCCAGCGACCCGCTGACTTTCCGATGGCGTATCTTTTCATTCTTTTAGGCTACTTCTGTCTTAGTGTGTAACACTGGGCCAGGGCATGGCTTTATCCCTCTTATGGTTTAACCCCAGCTGGCAACTCGAGCCCCACGCAGCCACTCAGAGGGATCGGGGAGAGAATCGGAAGAGTAAAAGTGAGAAAACTCGTGGGTTGAGAAAAAGACAGTTTAATAATCTGTGCACGCAAGCGAAGCAAAATAAGGAATTCATTCACTGCTTCCCAAGAGCAGGTGGGTGTTCAGCCATCTCCAGGAAGGCTGGGCTCCATCACGTGTGAAGGTTACTTGGGAAGACAAACACCATCACTCCGAATGTCCCCTCATTCCTTCTTCTTCCTGAGCATGATGTCATATCACAGAATGATAGGGGGTTGGAAGGGACCTTTGGAGATCATTTAGTCCAAACCCCTGCCAAAGCAGGGTCACCCAGAGCAGACTGGACAGGAATACATCCAGGTGGGTTTTGAGTATCTCCAGAAATGGAGACTTCACCACCTCTCTGGGCAGCCTGTTCCAGTGCACTAATGGTATGGTATGGAATATCCCTCTGGTCAGATGGGATCAGCTGTCCTGACTGTGTCTCCTCCCAGCTTTTTGTGCATCCCCCAGGCTTCTTGCTGTTGGAGAGGTGTGAGGAGCAAAGTCCTTGACTCTGTAAGCGCTGCCCTGTAATAGCAAAAACATCCCTGTATTATCAAAACCGGTTGCAGCACAAATCCAAAAGGCAGCCCCTTACTAGCTACTGTGAAGAAAATTAACTCTTACCCCAGCAGAACCATCACACCTCTGCATGTGATCATGCATGTTGTTCAGCAGTGATCAGAGAGAGGGCTGGAGCACCTCTGCTACGAGGACAGGCTGAGAGAATTGGGGTTGTTCACCCTGGAGAAGAGAAAGCTCCAGGGAGACCTTATAGTGGCCACCTAGTACCTGAAGGGGTCTACAGGAGAGTTGGGGAGGGACTCTTTATGAGGGAGTGGAGTGATAGAACAAGGGGGAATGGTTTTAAACTGAAAGAGAGGAGTTTTAGATATTAGGAAGAAATTCTTTCCTGTGAGGGTGATGAGACACTAGAGCAGGTTGCCCAGAGAAGCTGTAGCTGCCCCATCCCTGGAGGTGTTCAAGGCCAGGCTGGATGGGGCTTTGAGCAGCCTGGTCTAGTGAGAGGTGTCCCTGCCCATGGCAGGGGGTTGGAACTCGATGATCTTTAAGGTCCCTTCCAACTCTAAGTATTCAATGATTCTATGTTTCTTGTCAGGATTTTGTTTGTTCCAAAGAGCAGCCTGGTTCAGGCTGCCATGTACAGCTGAGCACAGCCTGGGGAACAGCCTCAGGGCTCTTCCTGACAGGTACTGTGTGTGACACCTCTCTATTTTGGAAAGGCATTAAAGATGCAGATCCTCAGGGACAGAGAAGGGGCCTAAGCCTGGTTCATTGACCAGCATAATTAGAGCTTTCCTGTCTTCTCTGTTGTACCAGTCTGGTTGAAAAGTAGTAAGAACCAAATTAAAAAGTCCAGGTATCTTTACATCAGATATCTTTACGTGAATTTGGATTCAGATTTCCATACCAGCCTGTTCTGGCACCAGAACTTAGGGTATGGAGGGAAAATCTAGTTCTGCACCATTTCTAACTGGTGCACTGTCTCCTGTACACTGTTTCCTTGGAGAGACAGGTAAGAGAAATAAAATGCTTGTAAGCACTGCACTGTAAATCAGCTGGTTGTCCCAGACAGCATAGTTAAAGGTCCCCAAACACAGACAAGTTTAGGTCACCAGCTACCTAATTTGTTGGCCCAACTATTTATTTTCTTAGAAGAAGGTTTTATTCTTGATTGCACTAACAGCCCTTCACTGAAGCCAAACTTGAAACTTTTTGTTTTCTCAGAACTTACATGTTTGTTGTGCTTTCCACAAATGTTCTTCTTTGGTTTTGGTAACTTGAATGGCACAGGGTATGCAGGCAATAACTTGTTATATTCAATTAAATAGGTAATACCTATGCAGCTACCGAAGTCCTGTTGGGATGGCACTGGAGGACTAGCACTGATGAGGACTAGGAAATCCATCAGGCTGGTTTCCTGTTACCACAGTCACCTGTTTGGAACTGTATGTTATCTCCTCTAATAGACCGTTCTACACTTACTTTCTTTAGTATGTCTGAAGCTATATTTGACCTCACGGATGCAGTGATTTCACTCCACTCTAATGTCTCCTACTTTCTTACTCTGTCTGGCTGCTAGAATATTTTTAACATTTTATTCTTTTGCCCAAAATGCATGTAAATTTACACTTCAGGAACATCCGTTACCTACAGTCATGAACTGTCTTTAGCCAGTTTTCTTGCTCTGAAACCAAAGATGCAATTTTGATTTTTGGGAAGAAAAGGATTTCACCCGAGCTATTTCACAGAATCACAGAATCACAGAATATCAGGGATTGGAAGGGACCTTGAAAGATCATCTAGTCCAACCCCCCTGCCAGAGCAGGAACGCCTACATCATGTCACACAGGAATGCGTCCAGACAAGTTTTGAATGTCTCCAGAGAAGGAGACTCCACAACCTCTCTGGACAGCCCCTTCCAGTGTTCTGTTACCCTCATTTGACAGACCTTTATGCTTACCTAGGGCAGAGAAAGTAAGACAAAAAGGTGGCCTTTAATTTATTATATGGTTGTGAGTGAGGCTTCTGTGGCCATTGCTCACAGCACACAGGGTCAGCTTTTCTGTAGCTTCAGAAATTTCTGGATTGTTGAAATATAATCACAGTTTAAATGAAGACACCCCTTTTGTTTGCTCTTTTAGTCATTTCTTCAGCTTAGGGACCTTGGGCCAGGAAGGCGATAGCCATGCTGTAAGCCCAGAAATGAATCTCTACTTATACATGTCGGTACCCACCGGCTGACTTTCCCCAGCTGAACAGGCTTCTTGCTAGTTCTGTAACAAAATATTGTCATGACACTGGCAATTAGCTTTGGGGTTAAAATAAATGGGGTTTTTTTATGTTTTTTAAAAAGTCTGACAATGTCCTTATTGACCAAAAAGACAATCTTGACTCTTTTTTCTTTTTTTCCCATCTCCAGTGATTCCTCATGATTATCTTGAGATCATAAATAAAATTATTAACAAACAACATCCACTGAATCCAACCTCCTGGAATTCAGTAGTGTCCACTCACTTGAAAAATACAATAATTCTCAAAAAGTAAGAAAACCATGTACATGCGTAATAATAGTCACTGAAGATGGAAAAGTGTCTGGATTAATGTCCTGATTTGGGCCAAATCATACTTCTCCTCCAGGAGGTGTGTAAGAAATGTCACTGTAAATGTAAGAAAGGATGGAGGGCACAGCATTGTAAAGTCTAGGACAACTAAGCATTTGGTTAACTTTAATCCCAGGAGAACATCACTGAAATCACTAGGTTTATTCCTGCACTTAACAGTAAGTATACCTTTACATACCAGCTTGACTTCAGACCACCATACCGACTCCACGCAATTTTACCCAGCTCCCATTGATGCAGGAATTATTGTGCAGTCCTTAGTGGGTCTTAAGTGATATTAAACATTCCATTAGAGAAATGTTGTTTCCATTACAGTTTACAATTTTAACATTTAAAGACTATCATTAAAATATGTAGCTTTATAACATACTTTATTCGTATATGTAGCAGATTGCTACTTACTGGCAACTGGTCATGTATTAATTTTTCAGAAACATGTTTCCTGAATATGACTAATGACTCACATCCCTTTCATAGCTCTTTGCAGATGAATGGTATATGGAATCTCAAATGAAAAACATATGCTGAACACCTAATTGGGCTGACAATGGCTCAAAAATATTAGAAGTTCAAAAAATCAGTTAATACGAAGTTTGCTGTCTGCCTATTTCACATTTATAAACTTGTGGTGTTCAACAAATAGAGTTGATATTGATATTTTAACTATTAGAATTCGTTACATCATGACAAATCAGTACCCTGCTGGAGACCTTTTAATGCATTTCTGTTTTAGAAATACATTTCTAATGCATTTCTGTTTTCAAAGCTGAACATATAATGTGCTCTGCAAAACCTCTCATTACAAAGAAGAAAAATAGTTCAAGGATGAATCAAAATTTTCACTGAATGCTTCTCCATATAATCTTTGAAACTGAAAATCACCAAAAGTAGTCACATGTTTGCAGAAAGAGAGGCTAATTGTAACTGAAAAAAACCACCATAAATTGGAAGGAAGGTAACTATTGCAGCCAGATGAAAACTCTGTGTAATTTATTGTCCTCAAAGTGTGGCCAGTTACATGGCTTAGAGAAAGAATTTCCTCTTTTTCTCTCTTATATATTTTTTGTGCTACACCCTCTTCGGCCAGTCAGCAGGTGGTTTAGGGACTGAGCCCCTGAGCATCTGTGTGCATCTGGGCCATTTCTATCAGAGCTGATAATGGACTATCTCACAGCTAATGAGGTGAACCTTGTTTTCATAGAGTCATAGAATGCTTAGAGTTGGGACCTTGAAGAACATTGAGTTCCAACCCCCTGCCATGGGCAGAGACACCTCCATCTAGAGCAGGTTGCTCAAAGCCCCATCCAGCCCCGTCCAGCCCCATCCATCCAGGCCTTAAACACTTCCAGGGATGGGGTGATGTACTCGTGTTATATTTTTAAACTTTCCTCCAAAACCACAAAGGTTAGAAATACCCTTTCTCTGAAGGGTATTCCTTGTGTGAGGAAGGTCTTGGGCAGTTTCATTGGTTTGCTTCAGGTGTCGTGGAGGAAAAATGGGTTAGCCATCGCCTCATTTAGACATTATTTTGCTGCAGGGGAAAAAATGGAGTTACTCATAGGCATTGTTGATATTTGTAGTGAGTGGAGTAATAAAGAGCGAAGAGGAAGAAATAGTATAAGGAAAATACAGCGTGAAGAAAAGTTGGAAAAGTGAAAAAAATACCAGTATTGCACGATCTGTGCCTGGTGGCATTGGTCCTGAAGCCTTTCCTAATCAGCTCAGTCCTTCCTGCGAGTGTCCAGAGACTTTTGTAAGACTGTTGGAGATCCAGGACTGGGCTGTCAGTAAGTTAATAGATTGTAAATGTTACCCTGGCATCGAGTTAGTTTGAGAGGAAACTACCCATTTCTTCGCACATGAGGAAGTAGAGAGAAGGAAGATCACAGAGTCATAGAATGGTTCGGGTTAGAAGGGATCTTAAAGATCATCTAGTTCCAACCCCCTGCCATGGGCAGGGACACCTCCCACCAGACCAGGTTGCTCAAAGCCCCATCCAGCCTGGCCTTGAACACTTCGAGGGATGGATCATGCACAGCTTCTCTGGGCAACCTGTTCCAATGTCTCACCACCCTCACAGGAAAGAATTTCTTCCTGATATCTCATCTAAATCTCCCCTCTTTCAGTTTAAAACCATTCCCCTTGTCCTATTGCTCCACTCTCCGATAAAGAGTCCCTCCCCATCTCTCCTGTAAGCCTTCTGTAGGTACTGGAAGGTACTATGGTATCCCACTGCATTCTTCTGCCCCAGGTCCACGCTGTGTCAAGATGTGGTTCTTTTTGCTTGTTTTAAATCTTCTGTCTGGTAGTTTTCCTGGAGGGAGGGAGGGAGAGAGGGAGTGAGAGATGGCACCCTATTAATTTTTAAATTTTGAGAATACCGAAATGAGTGTTCACTTTCTGGCTCACCCTCATGTCATTATTAATAATTTAATAGATACTATCAAAGGGATGGCAGCCTTTGTAATCCACAAATCCCTTCCTGCACCCAAGAGCCCCAGTGGCTGGCGCTCGTGCCTCAGGAGCTGCACGGCAGGGAGCTTGAGGAAGGGTTCACAGGTAGGAAAAACGCCTTCCCGAAGCCGGCCCACCCCAGGATTTGGCCAGCTGAGGGGTCCTACCGAGAGCAGAATGGGGAGCAAATGACCCAGAAGTGCATCTGATACATGCCACCCCAGACCTATGTAGCTGTAGAGCTTTTTTTATTCCTTTCATTTCCGAATGACTCCCAATAATTGCTCTGTCGTCTTGGCCACCCCTGAACACCGAGCCGACAGTTTTGCCACAACTGCCTGCAATGACCTCCAGACCCTTTTTTTTTTCTTTTTTATTTGCTTGGTGACCCCAGTAGAGACCCCAGGACTGTGGTAATGAGCCTAGAGCTAGATTTTTCCCTGTTTTGTGCTTGCTGACAATGAATTCTATTTCCCTTCTGTCTCCTACATATATGAAACCTTGAACAATATGGTTTCAGGAATTACAGAGATTTTACTGAACAGGTTGGTTCAGACTGTGACAGAACTGGTAGAAACACTTCATGCTTTTATTATACACATTTTCAAACTGTAAATACATTAAGATGTTTATTCTAAGCCATATTATTTTATTTCTTTACTTCCCAGCTGAAGTTTTGAGGAGATTTTTAATGAGATTTCTTAGGAACACACAATATTGCTTAGGAAGAAAATTTTTGAGAACAGTACTTCTTATGAACAAATAAGTCCAACACAGAAGTGTGATAAGCTTTAAAGGCGTAGATTATCTCTCAATTTCAGCGAGCCAGGCTTTAAAGACATAGTTTATCTGTTAATTTTGGCGAGTCACAATGTCAGATGTTTTGATTATCTACCGTAATGTACACGAGCAGAATTTAAATCACTGACTTCACAGCGAAAGGCTCTGATGAGGCTCAAAACAGAAAGTTTTGCAGTTACCCAGTTCCATGGATTTTAAGGAAAGCAATCGGTCTTGTTAAAACATTTATTCATGATCCACTGACACAACAGCTGAAACAACATTGTCATCTGTTTCAACTACTTTGATAGCAAAAACGATGCATTACTATGCATGAAAAACTCAGTGGTATGAGACACGGGTAACTGAAGGCCACTCTCTAGGTGTGTCAAACAAGTTATGACAACAACTGTGTAAAGTTTCCTTTGAGCTTGTTCAACCGAATGATTAGCTGAAGAGAGCGCAGGATCAAAGGTAACTACTAGTTGGTAGTAAAGGAACTTGTTCACTCATTTGTTAAAAAAAGTCTAACTAATACCTAAACTGCAAATATGCAGTATTGCAAACACATCCATGCCTTGTACCAATTATCCCCCAAACTAATATTTTTTTACAGTTATAGAGATAATTCTGGATATTTATTCCACTTCTGGCAAAAGTGGCAATTTAGGGGAAACACCTTATACTTGCTTTCGGATGGAGGATTTGTTTTTATCTCAAATTATGCTGCTTACACATGAATTAGACGGAATTAGCCTGGATTACACTTGCTCACCTCCATCTTCATGAACTTCCAATTGCTGAGTTCACAAACTTTCTTAAACCGAAGACTAATTTCTAATTCAAATCAGAAGTGTGAAGGCGCGGAAAGTTCAGGAATGGGAAAGAACTTAGCTAAGTCCAAGTGGTACAGAACGTGGCTGAGGTCCTTCAGTAGGTGGCACACTTTCCTCTGGATCAGTGGTGAAGGAAGATATTCGCAGGATGCTCCGGGGGCGCTGGCCTGTGGGAAGATTCCTGAGATGCAAAACCAGGAGGGCAACCAATGTGGTTAGGAAGGTTCCCATGACATGTGCCAGAAGAGCAGAGGAGATAGGATAATATGGCCAAATTCTAGGTAGCTGCAGCTTCGTTCATGTCAGGCTTCTTATCCCAACTGCCCTCTGCCATTCTGAGGTGCCAAGACATTCTGCTTTACTCTATTCTCAGGTTGTCACTACTCACCACGAAGAACCATCAGCTCCTCTGTCTCTCTCCAGCCCATACATTAAATTTGCTACAGACAAAGGACTCGAGGTTTCTTTGAATTAGAAGATGATGCAGAATTGAAAGTCCCCTAGTTGAGAAGAATGCTAGAAGAAAGGCTATCATCGGGTCTAGTGGGAATATAATTAGGTAAGCTTTTAGAAAATTAAGTTGCTTAATTGTTCAGGTTATAAATAACTCAGAAGCTGCGAAATCACGCCATGTCTTTGATAGGCTCTTCCTTCAGCTATTCCTAGAAAAAATGGGGCACGGTGGGGGAGAGAACCGAGTGCAGTCTACAAAATACATAGAAGCTATTGCTTTTTATTTGGAGAGAAATAACCAGCGCCTGAGGACACGGCCCACTTGTTAGCGCGGCAAAATATTTGTTGCAAGTGCCTAAAAGTAAGAGTCTTTCAAAAACTTATTTGGCTTGGGATATTAAAACGGATGATCAAAGAGAATCTGGCTCTAGCACTTGCAGGGTTCATTTATCTCATATAAGAGGTGCACGTAATCGCTTGGCTCGGTTTCTGGTCAGCATTGTAGACTTTTCTCTTCAGCTTGCTAATTAGCCGTGAAAAAAAAATGGAAAGAAGTAAAAAATAATCAAATTTTATTTAAAAGTCTTTTCCCAGAATTCATGGGCTTTAAAAAATGTTCCCATGAAAGGGCATAATTTCAGAAAAATTCTGCCTTTTTCATTTTTTTTCCCCCGTTCCAAGGTCAAGCGATGACATGTTATTATCAAGCTGTTGATACACACAGCACGTTAATTCTGCATCTGGAAATACTTTATGCAGAGAAAATCACTTACTTTTTTTTTTTTTGTGGGAAAGCTCAATATAGCAGAAAAAAAATTAATTATTTTTCCTTTCAGGAAACAGAGGCATTTGTTCATTACCAGGCAAATAGTGCTCCCCTTTCCTTTGGGCCCTCTGCCAGCGTTATTTACACACAGGCTTGCTCAAGAGAACCACCTTGGCTTCTTGTTCCTTCGCACCAGTTGACGCTGTGCGAGCTGGAAGCTGGTGTGGATAAAGAAGTGCTTCACTGGTGACTTCTTTGTGCTCCGTGGAGGAGTCACGGGTACACTCCCCTGTGAGGAAAGATCACCCTTGTTTACGTCGGAGAGCAGACAAACAAGACTCAGCAGCCCGGCTTCAGGGAAGGCACGGGGAGGGTGAACCAGCAATGTCTTTTTCTCGTTTCTCATGAGAAAAGAAAGCACTGGAGCACAATGAAAGCAGTGCGTCCGGACGGGTAAGCGGAATGATGGGGCTGGAAATACATTTTATGGGATTACGCGATTAACTGATCTGTGAAACTCATAGCTGCTAGTTACCTCTGAGGAGAAGAGCTTGGGATGGTCAGTAGAAGGCAGGTATCTCTCAAAATAAAAATGCCCTCAGTTGCTCCAATCAATACTGCTCTACAAGCTCGTTTTGTGACGTGTTCGGCATCCAAATAAAGCAGGAGACAAACGCAGCCCTTTGAGGACGCTTGCCAAGCCTTCTGATCTAGCTCAGTCTCCCTCCTCACCCTCCTTCTCAGCCCCCAGCAATGCAGGGGCTGCCCCCCTCCCAGGGTCTCCAGGTATCCCTGAGGAGGGGCTGGCTGCAGGGACCCTCACCCCTCGATGGCCATTCATTGCCCCAGCATCCAGCTCAGGGCTCTTCTCTCACCCATGAGGGGAACAAGAGCAGATCCTCCAAAGAGGAGGAGGACAGAAGAGGGACTATAAGCTCCTTCCAGGATCAGAAAGCCAGACGTGAGGGTTGTGCAGTTTTACTACTAAAGCGTAAGGAGCACTGACTGTAAATCAGGGGTTAGAAAAGGCGGTGGTGGGGGTGGAAGGGGCAAGAGACATTATGGTCCAGGCACTTGGAAAACGGAGTGAAGGAAAACGGAAGGAAGGTCCTACACAAATAAGCACAGTGCGAATAAAACAACATTGATAGGAAACTATTAGCATTTGTTTATTTATGAGGAAAGCCAGTCCCAGGCACTTTCCCATGGATTTTCTCACCTAAGCAAACTTAAGAAAGAGGATAATAAGCAGCAAAATAACACCACTAATTTTAATTTGTGCTCCTACCCTCTGAGACTGACAGAAAATTTGGATCCATTTTTTCTTTACGCTACTCAGACTGAAATCAGTAGATAGTGTCAACCCCTTTATGTAAAGGAATTCTGGCTTTTGGTGCGGCTCTGTCTGTAACAACTTTGTGAAGAAACAGTTAAGAACTTGTGGGTACAGGTTTAAGGACCAAGTCATTTTCCCCCCCCAAAAGAAAGGCTGAATTGCTTTAAAATTGTTAGCTATTTTAGGAACGGTTATTTAACATTTCAACTCAACTGAACTGTTGCAGAAAAATTATGTAAGGCTTTCTATTATCTACTTTGGGAGCAGGAAGGTTTACAAAACTGATGGATTCTGTATGTTCTGAGATCAAACCAAGTCTTCAGAATAATTTACGGTGTCTAATAAGCTGTGAACATCATTGCTGAGTATCATCATTCTGTATCGTGCTTGCTACTACTGGCAGCTGTGATGGCCAAGGTGCTTTCCAAGCAGTGAAAATGACTTCTTTTCTGATGAAGCTGCAAAATCTGTGCTTAAATAACAGCTGTAAATCTCACACCTGAGAGCTCCCTTAGTTCTCATCCCAGTTTAGTTAGAGTGATAGTTTTATTAAATGCTGGGTATAACATGTTAAAATAAACAAATAAATAAATGAATCTAGAGGGAAATGATAGGATGGTGTGATGCAAGGGCATTACTATTAAGTTTGTGGTGCTGTCACAAGCAGGCGAGGGAAAGTGATGTCTGCTGCCCCTCTCTGTGGAGTTACTGGTGAGAGTTGGTGAGGAAAACCAGCTGGGCATTCCAGCTGTGGTCCCTCTGTGGGAGCAGTGCTCCTGCCTCTGGCTCCCCACAGGAGGGGGGAAAGGGGCATTGGTCCCGGTTGAAGGCAAGTTTGTGCCCAGTTCCACCCATTCCCCTACAACGACACAAGGCTGGAGGAACCATGCGAAGATCTCGCTGTGTCTTTGGCTGGGGGAGGGTCTCCTCCAAACTAGGGGGACTCTCGCAGCTGCAAGTTGTACAGCCTGTCAAGACCTGCTCTGGGGCTGGAGGCAAACTAATCAGCACGACAGTCAAGCTCTCTGAGCGCGTGAGCAGCTTCTGTCTCTTCCCTGGGGACCACTAAGGTGCCCACAAGTCAGAACTCCAGCACGTACCTTGTGGAGCCGCAGCGAAGGAAATGGCTGTGGCTCAGACGCTGCTGAGCGAAAGAGAATGTGGGAAAAGCCACAAAGTAAAGCTTGTTGAGATAACCAACCTAACTGTAAGAAGACCCTCATTTTGCAAAGCATTATGGAGAGAACAATCTTACTTTGCTTTGCAAATAGCTGTCAATAAACGCTTTATTTGAAATTATTTTTGCACATGGAACCTTGTTGCAGTAGCTCCCGTGGGCTGGTCTCTTGTGACAACAAAAATGGACTCCTGAAGTCTTGCGAGGGGCAGGAGAGAAGCAGCCACTGCTGGGCCCACCACAAGAAGTCAGATGTGCTGGTCGGGAGTCTGCGGGTTACCCAGGGGGGAAGATATCAGCAGCCATCAGCTGGGGGCAGAGGTAAACGCAGTTGCTGTGGAAAGGGGCAGGGCGGGAAAACCTCAACTTAAAATAGATCCCCCATCTCCCATTGACTTACCCTGACACGGCATCAAACAAAGATCACAAGCCCGTGGTGAATAATGGTTGCTCGGAGAGAATAATTCCAGTCAAACATTGCTCGGTGTCAGGAATGACAGTATCACACTGAAGACCAGGAGAACCAAGACAGGCGTGCTCACAGGCTTCTCAAGGAGCAAGCAACTCCCTGTTTGCTGTGGCTCAGTCTGGAACATGCTGGCAGGAGCAAGCCATTTATGTCACAGAAGTCATTAGTTGTCCTAAAATGATGATCGTGTGAGATCACAGATTCATCTGGGGTTGGGAGGGACCTCTGGAGATCATCTAGTCCAAACCCCCTGCCAAAGCAGCTCCGCCTAGAGCAGGTTGCACAGGAATGTGTCCAGGTGGGTTTTGAATGTCTCCAGAGATGGAGAGTCCCCCACCTCTCTGGGCAGCCCCTTCCAGTGCTCTGCCACCCTCAAAGTGAAGAAGTTCCTCCTCATGTTTAGATGGAATTTCTTATGCTCACACCTGTGTCACTTGAGGCGAGTCCCAAGGAATCCTGAGACTCTCCTGCACCTCCTGGACTGAGCACAAAGAGCCTGGCTCAGGGGCCACCAAAGTCAACAGGGGCCAAGGACCACATTAGGAGAAGAGGATCTGTATGAATATGCCAACCCTAAGCACCGAGGGATTACTTATAATTCTGTACTATGACAATTATGAAATAATGGTTTTATTTGCTCTGGCATCTGCTGTAAGAATTACCATTTTCGGGACTTAACCATGTGCATTCGTCCCTTTTCACCCAACATTTTCCCCTGACGTGAGCTGAGGCAATAACCTCCGGTGCTAACACCACTTCCAACATCACGGTGACAGCACTGCGAGGTGGCATCGCTTCGGAATCCCCTTACGGCAGTTTTGGGGTGGGGCTGGGTGGCTTCCCCACAAAACAGAATTATTTTTACTTTGATAATTAAGCGGTAACAGCAGCGGAGTGTGGACCTGCACTCCCGACCCCCGCACGGCCCTGTGCCACGGTGAAGCCAAACCGGATGAAGAAGGGACCCCCGCGAAGAAGGGACCCTCCGAGTCCCAGTGGCCTCAAACAAACCTCGGGGTGAGAAACGCCGTTCCGCACCCACGGCCTCGCCCCGCGTGGAAGTAGCTGGGAGCCGTCGGTTGCCGGTGTCGGTGCGGCACCCGGGCCGGGTGCCGGTGGAGGCTGCAATGGGGATAAGCGGCGGGGCGCTCCCGGGAAGCCTCGCCCCGCCCCGCGGGTATTCCCCCCGCGGCGCCCCTGCCCCCGGGGCCGGCTCCGGGTGGCGGCGGCTGCGAGAAACCGGGCCGAGTCCCGCCCCGCCGCCGGACGTTGCGGGCCCTCATTGGCTGCGGAGCGGCACCGTCAGCGGCGGCGGCGGGGGGAAGCGGGGGCACGAGCCCCGGGCGGCCGTTAGCCGGCGTGAGGTAGCAGTCGCCCCCAGCCAAGAGGGGCGACGGCGGGGTCCCCGGCCTTGGCCGGCACCGTCCGCTCGCCCTCCCGGTGGCACCGGCCACTGCCGGGGAAGGCGATTCGCCGGTGGCGACAGACTGTTGAAATAAACGCGTGTTTTCCGCGGCAGAGCCAGGGGCCGGGAGGAAGGGGGGCGGCTGGAGCGTCCTCGGCTCCCCGCGGTGCGGTACGGTGCGGTGGCCAGCCCCGCC
>VXBJ01006927.1:12731-22924 GCA_013400055.1 Nycticryphes semicollaris
CCTCCGGCTTCTTAAATATTTTGGGAGTTCAGAAGCACAGGGTGTGCTTTCAAGGCTCACTTTCCACACCACTTGAGCTTAAGTTTAGCCAATTTAGGAAAAAACAACCTTTTCCGGACACCCCAGACCAGCGAGCGCTTGAAGATTAAATAAAATAAAAATGAGTTTATTGCGGGTTATTTTTCCTCCTTCTCCGGGCGTTAGCAAATATTCTCCTTTTCCTCCCGGTGGCATTTGGTGTGGGAATTTTTGGGAAAGGACAGATTTGGCACCGGTGAGGGGGGGGACACAAGACAACCTGGTGTACCGCAGCTGGAAGGTAAAATATCTGGACGTTGGTATTAACCTCCTCTGCTCTGGTGCCACTTGAATTAGCGAAGAAATGGGAAGTTTTACTGCTCCAGTGGGATTTTTATCCTTTTCCTGCTGCCTTCAGACCCCCGATGGCTTGGGGGGACCCCACTCTTGGAGTGTCACCGTCCTGTGACACCCTAGAGATGCCGGGCAGGTCACGGTCATATATTTTCTGCTCATTAAAAAGGTCTGTCACTTTGTCACCGGTGTAAGACATGTCCCTTGGGCTTGGTGTCCCCATCCCCACTCGGACTGTGGTTTTTTTTCCATCCCAGCATTACTTTGTTTAGTTTTAAAAGCAGTAAATTAAGCCTTTGCCCTTCAGGAGTGGGTCAAATTGAAATTGCAGCTGCACAGAAATGGCATTTTTCTTGATCAACGAGCTCAAAAAAGAAAAGAGTTGAAGGAGAGGGTGCTTTCAACACGAAGGGAACAGGGTTGGGATTCAGCAGCTGCGACCATCCGTGCTGGAATGTCTGCCCAGCTGCCAGGCTCCCTAACTCGGGTTTTTTTTCCTTAAATATGATCAGCCACCCTCCCTACCCCCCCACTAGGGATGCTCTTCCTCCTGCCCACAAAGCTCAGGGATATCCATCGTGGAATCATGGAATGGTTTGGGTGGGAAGGGACATTTAAAGACCAACGAGTCCCACCCCCCTGCCCTGGGCAAGGAGACATCCCACCAGAACCCTCCAAGCCCCAAAACCTGTCCTTGAACCCCTCCAGGGATGGGGCAACCACAGCTTCTCTGGGCAACCTGGGCCACCACCCTCAGGGGAAAGAATTTTTTCCCCACATCTCACCTCAATCTCCCCTTTTTCACCTTAAAACCCTTCCCCCTCCTCCTAGGGCTCCCCTCCCTCATCCAGAGCCCCTCCCCATCATCCTTTCCCTCAGCATAAAACATTTCTTCTTTATCTTCAATCCTCCATCCACATGGAGCTTGGTCCTTTTCTCTTTGTCCTGAAGCAGGTTTCGGGGCTGGTTTCCCCAACCACCCTCCCCCTCCTCACCTTTAATAAAAAAACCCCACAACTTTTACAACTTTTAGGGTGGCAGATCTTGCAGGGCTAAAAAAATCACACAGGGCAGGATTCTTGCACCCCGGGATCAAGCCCAAACAGAGAAAGGACGTCCCAGCTTTAGCTTTGGAGCTGGTAGGAAGCATCCAAACAGGAATATTTCGGGCTTTACTTTTCTGGCTTCGATTCACTTTACCAATCCTGTGTTTTTTTCTCCCGTCGCTACGGGTGGGTGCTCGTTTCTGGGCTTTTGGCGAACGGCTGGATGTTCAAAGAGTCCCCCTCCACGTTTCACACTGGCAGTACTGCCAAGAGGTTATTCCTGTTAATAACCCCTTAATCACCTTCCATCTGAAGGTTTGCACTGGGAAAGCAAAAGTGAGATTTATGTCGATTGGGGTGGGTTTGTTTTGTAAGAAGGATTGGAGTCAGCGTTGGCAAGTCCCAGCGCCCGGGTAATCCTCAGTCTGATTTTTGAAGAACTTCAGCCCTGAAAATTTGGGTTTGTGAATACCAACACTGACACTGGAGTTGTACCAATGTCTAGACCCGATTTTAGGGAGACACAGATGGTGTGTTCTTCGAGTGCCAGCACAGATGAAGCCACCGTCCAAAATGATCCAGCTTCAAGGTGGAAACCATCTGCTCCCTTGGGTTGAGGAGATGCGGCTTCACCCAACACCCACCTCGGTCCCACCTCGGAAGTTGGACGAGAGCCACCCTGGGAAACCAACCCTCCCTTGTCCCAAAACTGTCCCCCAAACCCCCAGTGCTGGAGCAGCTCCAGGTGACTAAGGCATAAGACAAGCCAGTGTAAAGGTGTCTTGGTAGTTGGTCTGGCTGGAAAGACGTGGTTTGGATCCACTGGTTTGGATCTGGTTTGGCTGAAAGCCCATGTGGTCTTAAAGACTTAAGAAAAAAAACAAACCCACAACCCACCCAAAACCATGGATAATTGATATAAAGTCCTTCTGTTGGGCTGGTGGATCTTTTTCTGCTGGGCTGCTGGATCTTTTGGGGGTTCAGAGGGGGTCTGTGGCAAATCACAGAATGGTTTGGGTTGGAAGGGACCTTCAAGATCATCCAGTTCCAACCCCCTGCCCTGGGCAGGGACACCTCCCACCAGCCCAGGTGGCTCCAAGCCCCCTCCAACCTGGCCTTGAACCCCTCCAGGGATGGGGCAGCCACAGCTTCTCTGGGCAACCTGGGCCAGGCTCTCACCACCCTCAGGGGGGAAGAATTTCCTCCTGAGATCTCACCTAAACCTCCCCTTTTTCACCTTAAAACCTTTTTCACCTTCCTCCTCCGCCATAGGGGTCCCTTCCCTTATCAAGAGTCCCTCCCCAACTTTCCTGGAGCCACTTGAGGGACTGGAAGACTCTTTCCCCTCTCCAGCTCATCCCATGGAACCCTCCAGGACTCTCTTCCACCTCTTTTGTACAGTCACCGGGCAGCAAACAACTCTCTGTCCCTTCCTCAGTCCAGCTCCCTGGTCCTCAGCAATTTGTGTCCTTCTGTCCTCAGCCATCCTCTTGCTTTTAAAACAAAACTGCTTCCCGGCTCGTGTCCTCGAGACCTTGACCTCTCCGACTTGGTTGAAACAAGCCGACAAGATGAAAAGAAAGCAAGCAAAAAAAATAAAGAAAGAAATAAAAAGCTATTTAATGAGCGTAGGGAGAGATCCAGGATCACATAAGCCTCCGGCTAAAAATGCTTGAGCTACTTGGGAGAAGCTCGAGGTCAACCCGGCAAATTTGCTGCTTTCATGCAGACACTGGATTCATCTCGGCCCTCTTTGCCTTATCTGCTTTCTGGCAGAAAAATTTCTTTTCTTTTCTATTTTTTTTTAATCTATATTTATTTAATCTGGGGGGAGAAGGGAGGAGTTTAAAGGCAATACTGCCCAGCTAATGCTGGTGAAGCCAGTTTGCGGCCGAACTTGCTCCGATACGAAGGCAAAGAAATCAGATCCATCCTCTCCTCTTTCCGAAGCTTTGAAGGGTTTTATTCTTTGGGGGTTTTTTTGTTGTTGTTTTGGGGTGGGTTTTTTTGCATCATCGAGCTGGTGTCTTATCCCCACGTCCTCTGGGCCGGGAGGGATGTGACGATGCCAAAGTCATCGCTGCAAAACGGGACGTTGGGCAACGGGAGGGGTAGAAAAGCTTCCTCTACGGCTTCGGCTCCGCTCTCAGCAGCGAAATTTTCCCCGAAAAGGGGAAAAAATATCCAGGGAAGAGCAGGGTGATCCTTCCCTCCCCAGCCTGGTACCTTCTTCTGGTGATTTCCTGACCTTGGAATAGCTTCTTTAACAGCTACCGATGGGCTTGTCCTCCTTGAACTTGGCTGATTCTCCTTTCAACCTATTTATGGGTTTTGGCTGCCTCGCTGAATACATTCCGCGGCTTAATTACGTGCTACGAAAAGTTATTTCCTTTCATTGCCTTTTAAACCTACGGCCTGATCGCTCCAGAGCGACCAAGAAAAGGCATCCTGAAAAAAAATGAAAAATAAATAAATGAAAACCCACCCCAAACCCATGAATAATCATTTTCTAGTCCTCTGCTCTGTGTTACTTTTTAGGTGTAAGGCAAAACTGGATTTTCAGCGATGTCTCTGCCCATCTGAAATAGTCTTTTATGCTTTTTGGGGGGCTTTTACATGTCCTGGCTACCCTTTGCTAGGCCTAGCAGATAGATATATTTTTATATATATTTTTTATTTTAAAGGACTGCAAAGGCACAAGCACAAAAGACACAAGTGCTTCTCGGTGGACTTGTCCTGTTTGTTCCTTCCCAGTAATTCCTGACACCTGGGACAAGGGAAGGTGGCACCTGAAGGTGGCCTTTTTGGGTTCCTCTGGGGGGTCCTGGCTGACCCTCGGCACCGTCTCACCACGAAACCCACGATCAGATACCACCTCGTTACGCTTCATTTCCCCCGTGACACCCTCAAGCTTTGTGGTTTTTTTCTGATGTCTCGGTTTGACGTAGTTTATTCTTCCAGTTTTACCCTCGAATCGGAAAGACTTTGCGGTGGGAACGCCCCTTGGATTTCACTTTAGTCTTTTTGCAACGGCCTTACTTTTTGGTGCTTTTTTTCCTCTCCTCCTTTATCTACCAGCTACTCCCCGCACCCGCTCACGTGCCATTTCCTAGTAGATTCCTTTCCTGAAGCTTTGATTTTCTTTTGCCGTCTCCCTTTTAGTTTAGTTTCCATGGGAACAGAGACAAAGGTGGGAATGGAAACTACCTGCTCCCCCCTTCCTACAGGGACACGTGTTTTGCACGTACAGCACAGAGAGGCTGAAGTTCAGGAGGCTACTTAGTCCAAGAGGGTAGGTAGGTCAGCTCGTGGTGGGGAGGAGGCAGCAGGTCGAAATGATGCTCTTCCTTGAGCAGAGGGAGAGGAAAGTTCTTCTGCCCTTCGTGGTGGTCGTGGTTTAACCCCAACCAGCAGGTAGGACCATGGAGCCCCTTACTCACTCCCCCCAGGGCGGGATGGGGGGAGAATTGGAAGAGTAAAAGTGAGGAAAAAGTTGTGGGTTGTGATAAAGGGGTCTTGGTCCAAGAGGTCTTCTGTGAGCGAGCAGTGGGGTTAGGTCAGGTGATGGGTGACAACACGACGTCGTTATGTGTTGCTTTATTAACAAACAGGGTCAAAAAGAGCTGGGAAACCTCTACAGGAGCAGAAATACCTGTGGGGCAGCCTCCTACCCTCCTGGGGACTGCTCCTTGCCGTTACCCCGATGGTTCCGGTGGTGAATCCCATCCCAAATGGCAGGGGGTTTGATTTTGGCAGCGGGGTGTTGTAATGAGAATGGGGTTTCTGGTTTGAGAGCCCTGAGATGGTGCACGGTCCAACGCTGGAGAGCATTGGATGTTCCTCTTGGGTCTTGGCTCCCGAGCTTCCCCGGTAGAGTCAGCTCGTGGTGGGGAGGAAGCAGCAGGTCGAAATGATGCTCTTCCTCGAGCAGAGGGAGAGGAAAGTTCTTCTGCCCTTCGTGGTGGTCGTGGTTTAACCCCAACCAGCAGGTAGGACCATGGAGCCCCTTACTCACTCCCCCCAGGGCGGGATGGGGGGAGAATTGGAAGAGTAAAAGTGAGGAAAAAGTTGTGGGTTGTGATAAAGGGGTCTTGGTCCAAGAGGTCTTCTGTGAGCGAGCAGTGGGGTTAGGTCAGGTGGTGGGTGACAACACGACGTCGTTATGTGTTGCTTTATTAACAAACAGGGGCAAAAAGAGCTGTGAAACTCTACAGGAGCAGAAATACCTGTGAGGCATCATAACACCAAAGATCTCCCCTTCTTCTTCCATCTTCCCCCAGTGTTATCGACCAAGCATGATGTGATATCACAGAATCACGGAATTGTCAGAGTTGGAAGGGACCTCTAGAGAGCATCTAGTCCAACTCCCTAAGTATATGGGGACTTCCCAAATCCATATGGCGTGGACTATCCCCTCGGTCAGTTGGGTCAACTGTCACAGAGGTCTCACCTCCCAGATTTTTGTACCCTCCCAGTCTACTTACTGGCAGGACAGTGTGAGAAGGAGAAAATATCTTGAGTGCTCAGCAACAACCAGAACTGTTAGTGGTCCATCAACAGCATTCTCATCCCAAAGCCAAGAAGGTCAAGTCCATCCCAGCAGAAACCATGGCAGTGGGCAAGGCAGCTTCTACTCACGAAGCAAATCCTCAACAAATCCACTTAAGTTTGTCCCTTCAGCGTTCCACAAGGTTTTCCTCACAGTGATTAGGGAAGACTAATTTCCTTTGTTCTTGCCCTTCGTTGCTTGAACAGACCTTTTGTGAAGAAGCCAAGGCTTATGCACGGTCTCTGCAGTTCCCATAGTGATTAATATATATTAATATATTAATATGACAATCTACTCTGGAGTCCTCAGCAGAGGAAGGACTATTGGAGCTATTGGAGCAGGGCCAGAGGAGACCATGGGGATGCTGGGGGGGCTGGAGATCCTCTGCTGTGGGAACAGGCTGGGAGAGTTGGGGGGGGTTCAGTCTGGAGAAGAGAAGGCTCCAGGGAGATGTCAGGGCCCCTTCCAGTCCTTCCAGGGGCTCCAGGAAAGCTGGGGAGGGACTCTGGCTGAGAGAGGGGAGCCCTAGGATGAGAGGGAAGGGTTTTAAGGTGAAAAAGGGGAGATTGAGGTGAGATGTGGGGAGGAACTTGTTTGGTGTGAGGGTGGTGAGAGCCTGGCCCAGGTTGCCCCGAGAAGCTGTGGCTGCCCCATCCCTGGAGGGTTTTCAAGACCAGGTTGGAGGGGGTTTGGAGCAACCTGGGCTGGTGGGAGGTGGCCCTGCCCAGGGCAGGGGGATTGGTCTGGATGATCTTTAAGGTTCCTTCCCACCCAAACCATTCCATGACTCTAAAATTCTGTGATTGTATGAATTTTGTAGCTGGCATACAAGTGGCAGGGGGGGTCGCTTGCCCTCTGACAGACCACTTCTTAGCTGGGGTGAGGTGCTTTTTGGGGCACCCCTGCTCGCTCAGCTGCTCTGGAGGAGGGAGGCACCTACGGCAGGACAACACGGCACGACACGACAGTATCTGCACCAAACCTGCCCTAAGTCCTCCGGTGCCTTTCACTTGCTGGAGATGCAAAGTTGAGATACGCAACTCAAAGAGTAATTAGCAATCTAAATTACACACCCTCAGTCATTCCCGGCCCCGGTTAAACTGGAGCGACGTGTATTTAGATGTGGCATCGCTGCAGGCGGGTTTCTTGAAATGCTTTCTGAGAAAGCTCCCGGGCCACTTGCTCCCAGCTGGCCGGGATCTTCTTCAGCACTTTTGGAAGCCAAAGCATGGAGGAGTAATTTTGCATGGGGATGAGCCTCCCAGCTCTCTCCGCCGGCTTGAGACTGGGAACTACGACTTCCACCAGCTCCTTTCTTCTCTGAAGAAAGAGAGACCTGGATAACCTGGAAACGCAGCTTTTAAATCTTCATAGAATCATAGAATCATGGAATGGTTTGGGTGGGAAGGGACCTTAAACTGGTCTAGTTGAAGATGTCCCTGCCCATGGCAGGGGGTTGGACTAGATGGACTTTAAGGCCCCTTCCCACCCAAACCATTCCATGATTTTTTGAATCTCAGCAATTCAAGTGCCGTTGAACTGAAAATCATTTTTCCAAGGCCCGTTTGCTTGGTGGCATCTCATCTGGGGCTCCCTGGGTCTTCCTTGCTTCTTTTGGTCCCTTGCCGCGCTCCTTCGCTGGAGCACGTGAAGGAGAAAGGCTCATTTAAGTGGTTGTTGTGCAACTCGGAGAAGTTATTTATACATTTCTCTTGCCGCGCGCTTTCCTCCTCCGGCGCGGCAGTGGGTGGAGAACTGCAGCTCCATTCCTTTTTTGTTCACTTCATTACCAAAAAAACAAAAGCTGGAGGTACCGTGTTAGACTTAAGAACTTGGGGGCAAGAGTTTCACCTCCTCCTTCCCGTCTTTCCAAGACATTGATCATTCTGGCTCTGGACCCCAAACTACCTTCTCGGGCAGTAGTTTTTCAGCAGGGATGCGCAGAGGTGGAGACTGATGGAGACCCAGGGTTTGTGAAGGTTGGCCCATGAAGCCATCTTGTCCCCGGCGTCCCACTGCTCGAGGAAGGTCTCTCCTTCATACAACCAGTCCCAAAAAACCTTTAAGCCAGGATGAGGACTCACTTCCTCCCTCTCATTAACAATCCTCCGTTGTGGTACTAATTAGTTGAAGCTTCCTCTGAAGATGGAGGGGATGCACATGGAGGGGGGGATGCTTCTCGGTGAGGGTCAGCCCTTCTTGGTGTAAATCCTGGTGCTCTCCCAAAGGCAAGATGTAATTTGAGGTAGTTTGGGTGGTTTGGACGTGGTGCTGAGGGACGTGGATTATTGGAGGACTTGGCAGCGTTGGGTTAATGGACGTGGTGCTGAGGGACATGGCTTAGCGGTGGACTTGGCAGTGTTGGGTTAACAGTTGGACTTGATGATCTTAAAGGTTCCTTCCAACTTAGATGATTCTGTGGTGTCTGGGAGGCTGAAGATGACAACCCCAGTGGAAGAGCACAATGCCCTGCAGAGCTCAAACTTGTCTGAGAACGTAGTAATCACAGAATCAATCATAGAATGGTTTGGGTTGGAAGAGACCTTAAAGATCATTGAGTTCCAACCCCCAGCCATGGGCAGGGACATCTCCCACTAGACCACGTTGCTCAAAGTTGCGTCCAAGCTGGTCTTGAACACCTCCAGGGAAATATTCTGTTGACTTCAGGGCAGCGTAGTTTGTATCTAACTCTAAAAAAAAAACCCAACTTGAACCCTTTCTGACCTCCAATCTAATAAATACAGAACAGCTGAGGATCGTGATGAGTGGAACAGTCTCTGACACCTCCTTGAAAGGCTGTTCCCCTGTAGCTCCCTCATCTCCTCTGGAAGGAGATCACAGAATCATCTCAGGGATTGGAAGGGACCTTGAAAGATCATCCAGTCCAATCCCCCTGCCAGAGCAGGAACACCCAGAGCAGGTCACACAGGAACATCTCCAGAGAAGGAGACCCCACAACCTCTCTGGGCAGCCCCTTCCNGGACCTCTCTAGACCTACTGACCACCCTCCTTCTCATACACCCCAGGATGCCATTGGCCTTCTTGGCCACCAGGGCACAGAGCTGGCTCATGGTCATCCTGCTGCCCACCAGGACCCCCAGGTCCCTTTCCCCTACACTGCTCTCCAACAGGTCAGTTCCCAACCCATACTGGTACCTGGGGTTGTTACCAGAGATGGTAAGTGGTAGGGAGGAAAGTGGCCAAACTCTTGGCCGCTGGGAGACTTGCCCTGGGAAAGTCTACTTTGTGCAGGTCTGTATCCTGGAAAAGGGGTGGCACCAGAGGTAGAGCAGTGGCAGTATGGTTGGGACCATGGTGGACCATGGATTATGGGGGATCCGGGACGTCTGAGGTGACACCTGAGCCCCCAACTCCTCCTTAGGAACTCCTGAGCATCCTCACGGGTGGCCTTCAACACTCAGCAGAGGTCTGGAGTGAGCTCTCCATCCCCATCACGTCCCAGTGATATGGGTTTCTAATTGGTTTTTCACAGAAAAGAATATGGTTTGACTCCAGAGATGCTGGGAGGAGTCAGCAAGGACTCGGGGATGCATTTGTAAGGTGGAAATTTTGAGATCTGCTGATTGAGTTCAGAAGATTAATCTGGGAAAGTCACTTTGGCTGTTTCAGAGCCGTCCCCGAGGTGCCAAAGCTGCAAGTTTAGGAAACAGTCTCTGTAGAATTTAGGTTTTTAAAACAAAACCAGAAAAAATCAATCATCCCCCCTCCTGCCCCCCGAAGCAGGGGTTTGATTCCACGAATTTGAAAGCATTTGATCTTGAATTTGAAAGCATTTGATCTTGTTTGATGCATAAAGCATGGTGAGGTGAGAAAAGTCACCTCCTGCATCTCTTCAGGCTTCCACCTGTAGGTTCTGCCGCTGCCTTTTGGACTGGTGGAGATCTCTGGGTAGAGTGGGGAGGTTTTAGTCTACCCATGGAATGGTTTGGGTGGGAAGGGACATTGAAAGGCCATCAAGTCCTTGCCCTGGGCAGGGCCACCTCCCACCAGCCCAGGTGGCTCTAAGCCCCCTCCAACCTGGCCTTGAACCCCTCCAGGGATGGGGCAGCCACAGCTTCTCTGGGCAACCTGGGCCAGGGGAAAGAATTTCCTCCCCAGATCTCACCTCAATCTCCCCTTTTTCACCTTAAAACCCTTCCCCCCATCTTATGGCTCCCCTCCCTCATCAAGAGTCCCTCCCCAGCTTTCCTGGAGGCCCTTGAGGG
>VXBJ01006927.1:31851-68879 GCA_013400055.1 Nycticryphes semicollaris
AAAAAAACACTCCCAACCCAGATGCCACTAGAAGGAGCAGAGATTCCTGCTCAGTGGATGGTTTCCACCTGCATCCCTGGAGGTGACACAAAGGGTCCTGTCCCTTCAGCTCAGCCCGGTGGAAACAACACACTAAAATCGCTTCGCCCTCACCTCCCAGCTGGAAAAAAATTCAGTTCCCTCCCCTCTGATCATGGCTGGAAAGGCTGGAGAGCTTTGCTGAGACCTCAAGGTCAACGCAGCTCGTTATGGGAGAGATTTTCCGAAGGCGGAGGTGACCCTGGGAGGGGGTGAGGATGAGGATGCTGCTGCGCCGCCTGTGGCTGCTGGGAGAGAGGTGGGGTGGCTAAAACCCCTCTCTGATTCCCACCAGAAATGGGATGGGTCATTGGTGGAGCCACCTCAAGGGAAGGGGAGATGGTTGAGCCTGGTAGGTGGGCCACCTCCAGCAGGGATAGGAAACTGCTGAAATACCGGCGTGACACCAGCCAACGGGTTAAATCCACGTGGAAAAAGTGTGGAAGTGGGCGAAGGACAAGCTCCTGGTCCTGCAGGGGGGACACCCTGGGGATGACCCACAGATGGACAACCAAGAGGAAGGGGGTGGATTTTATCCATCTCTGATTTCTCCAGCGAAGCACAGCCGAAGAAGGAGGTCTCGCTTTCACCGACGTGCAGGGAGGGAGAAGCTCCCCGGGGAGGCTGAGATTTCCTCTCTGGAAGCGGATGATGTTCCCGGGCCCGACACAGAGAAGGTGAACTAGAGCTCTGCAAATTAAAAAAAAAATTGATTATTGATGGGGGTGATAGCAGCTGGAAAGGGCAGAGCTGGTTCGGGCATCCGTGCCTCCAGCTTCTCAGCGTTTGGGGCATCTCTGCTTTTTTACTGTTGGCTTCTAACCCCCAGCAGAACTTCCAGGCACGAGATGAAAAATAGAATTATTTCTATAAAATACTCTTGTTCCGTATCCATCCGAGTCTTAAAACTTAGGAAAGCTGCTTCGGGCAAGGAGCGTTAACGTTACAGACCAATCAGGTGTTTCTTCTGGGGCTTAAAATATCTGAATAAATGAAAATTTCTTCATGAGGAAGGCAGTGGTGAACACCATCCCTTTTTATCCCTGAGGCACGAAAGCAGGAGGTGATTCTACCCCTCTACTCCCACCTGGAAGACTGTGTCCAGCTCTGGAGTCCTCAACATAGAAGGGACATGGACCTGTTGGAACGGGTCCAGCAGAGGGTCAGGAAGATGATCAGAGGGATGGAGAACCTCTGCTGTGAAGACAGGCTGAGGGAGCTGGGGTTGTTCAGCCTGGAGAAGGTTCTGGGGAGACCTTGGAGCCCCTTCCAGTCCCTCAAGGGGCTCCAGGAAAGCTGGGAACGGACTCTTGATGAGGGAGGGAAGCCATAGGAGGAGAGGGAAGGGTTTTAAGGTGAAAAAGGGGAGGTTTAGGTGAGATCTCAGGAGGAAATTCTTCCCCCTGAGGGTGGTGAGACCCTGGCCCAAGTTGCCCAGAGAAGCTGTGGCTGCCCCATCCCTGGAGGGGTTCAAGGCCAGGTTGGAGGGGGCTTGGAGCCACCTGGGCTGGTGGGAGGTGGCCCTGCTCAGGGCAGAGGGGTTGGAATTTGATGATCTTCAAGGTCACTTCCAACTCTAACCGTTCTATGATTCCATGAATAGGAGGCCACTCGGTGGAGGTCAGACAGTTGCTGGCTCTCGGGGACCCGGTGATGAAGCTTTTTTTTTCATTTTACCCTCATCTTTTGCTTGTGAAAATTAAAAGTACGGACCAGTGTGCATGCCCTGGGTGAGGAGAGGGGGTGCTTTGACTGACAGTGAGCCAGATCTTCAACTTAACCTGATTTTGAACACGCCTCCAGCCCCACTTTGGGTGACATCTCTGGTGCTGCGGGGCTGCCTGGCCACCAAAACGATGGCTTTGACCTGATGGGTGGGCAAACAGTAGCCATGGGGAGGGTCAAACAGCTTTACTTCAGTCTCCCTTGATGAAGACCGTTTCTGTAGCACCTTGCTGTAGGGATCATGGAATCATCAAATAGTTTGGGTTGGAAGGTACCTTCAAAGCCCATGCCTGGCCTTGCCATGGGCTGGAACACCTTCAACTAGGCCAGGTTGCTCAGACCCCCATCCAACCTGACCTGGAACATTTGCTGGGGCAATTCAGGGATGGGGTGACCTTCAAGGGCTGATTTTGGCAAGGCCAGACCTTCTCAGTGCTGCTCGAGTGCTTGTGGGGCTGCAAGATCTTGGAGATCCCTCCTTAGATTACAGATATCTCAACATCCAGGGCTGCATCCAAGCTCTGCTGTCCATGGGTGGATGTTGAAATGGGGTGAAGATGGGCAATATCGAGCGGGGGGGGCACTTATTTGGGGTCATCTCTGTTGTTGGTTGGTGTTTCTGAGCCCAACGACCATGAGATGAGGATGGAACTGGGCCTCACATGGTGTGTTGGAGGTGACAACTGGAAATATTACTTTTGCATCAAAAAGGAGGAAACGGAAGGGCTTTGTGAGGCTGGAGAGGGGGTGGATCCAGAACACAGGGTGGTGTGGGACAGGCTGAGTAACCATCCTCAATCAGAGACATGGTTAAAGTCACCTCAGTAGAACAGTTTAAACAGATGTTTTTCCAGTGCTTGATTTTGTAACCAAGAACACACCAAGGCTGGAAGGGAGATCTGGAGGTCATCTGGTGGGACTTCCTTCTCCAGGTCTTAAGTCTTAGAGTCATTTCAAGGTTTCTGGCTAAGAATTTCCCTCCTGAACTTCTCTGGTCTTAAAAGGAACTCGAGCAACTGATCTCATCGGAGTTTGCCCTCTGAGGTGCCCCACAGCCCGCGGTGACGGGATGATTTAGGAACCAGAGCATCTGGTTTGGGAGGAGATGGTGGAAGCTGCTCCCAATCCATTGCTCATGTCCTCAGTGGAGGAGTGGACCACGTTGGGGCTGGTCCCATCACCTATTGCCAAGCACTTGGGTCTCACCAGACTCTACCTTCAGGCTGCTGTCATGAGGTGGGGGTTTGCTGAATCCATCTCTGGAGACCGTGTTGTCTCAACTCTGCTCATCTTTGGGATCCCAACGGAGAGTTTCTCTTGGTGGTCAGCAGAGGTAGAGCGTTCCCCAGGAGGAATTTTTACTTTAGGTTGTCTTTTGCTTGTCTGAAAAACAGCAACTTTCCCACAATGCCTAAGGAGCCAGCTGTGAAATCTCTCAGGAGGCTGCAGCCGGCACGTCAGCTGGGTTTTATCTCAGGTCACTGGGTTTCTCTACGCTGTCTGAAAGTGTCAGTGGTTATTGGTCCGTGCAGAGTCTTCCCGGTGCTGGAAGTCCTTGGAGAAGGCTTCAGGGTGGGAGGGAAGCAGAGAGAACCTGTTCGAAAGCCCTCATGCAATGACCCATGGAGAACATCTCTGCCCCTGCTTCGCCAGGGAGGAGAGACAAGTGGAGACTTGAAGGACAAGCTCGTGGACCTTCTCTGACCATCAGGAGACCTTTCCTTGGAAGACCCACACAGGACTCTCTGAGAACAGGGAGGGTCTTTACCCAAGTCCCAATCTGCTGTGAGATTGCACCCAAGTTATTTTTCAAGACTTTATGCTTTTCTTGCGGGTCTTCCCCCCCCAATCCTGAAGCCGGGTACAGGCAGCATTTTCCAACTGCAAGAGCCCCCCAAAAAGCAGCTTTGCTGCTCAAAAAACGGCTCAAACCTAGAAAAATATGTGTTTTGAGCGTCTGGAGAGCCATTTCGCTGCGCCTCGTGTGAAGAAAACCACAATTTTGCTTGCAGTTCTCTCAATTTATATCGTTCTTCTGAAGGCATCGGGAAGACCTGGCGCGCTCGGGTTTGGAGCGCAGGTGGAGCAGTGACATAAGTCCTTGCAGCATCTGCTGTGTGGGGATTTTCCAGGTCCCTGCAGGGATTCTCGACTCTCCTCCAAAAAAACCAAGGAAGGAACGGGGAGGGGTTGCTTCAAAAAGACCTACAGGATCCCAAAGACCTTCCTTCTCAACATCTTGATTCCAGGAGTTGCAAAATGTATGAAATTCAGAGCATTTCTTCAGCCAAAGGTTGGATTTTCCCAGCTGGATGACATCTCCATGGCTGGTGGCAGGTCATTTGGTGAGGATACTGGCTACGGCATGTTCCTTGGATGGAACAGGCTGCCCAGAGAAGTTGTGGAGTCTCCTTCTCTGGAGATCTTCCAAATCCACCTGGATGGGTTCCTGTCCAACCTGCTCTGGGTGACCCTGCTTTGGCAGGGGGTTAGACTAGATGATCTCCAAAGGACCCTTCCAACCCCTATGATTCTGTGATCTCGTGGCTTGGGCGTCCAGGAGCTCTTCTGTAGCTGGTTGAACATCACGCTGGCAGACCAGCTACGTGATGGGAAGGGGAGGATCCCTCTGCCAAGAGCAACTGGTTCTCTTTGATTTAGAAGCACTCGGCCCAGGAGAGAAAGCTGCCAGGCCTTCCACAGGTTGTGAGACCTCACATGGACCTGACCTCAGCTCCAGTTCAGGCAGGGTTTGTAGGATGGACTTCCTTTGGGGTTGCCACCTCTTTAAACCCACAAGATGCCAAGAGAAGAGAATGCATGGGCAGCTCGGACAGAGGAGGGATGTGACCGTCACTTCTGGAGAGGGCATCTCGGATGCCACTTGTCCCCTTCCAGCTGATGAACCCAAGTGCTAAGGTCTTCCCACAGAGGACGAGGGTGGAGGATACATGTAAAAACCATGTAGTTCCAAGAAACAAAAACATTTTGGGCATTTCTGAATTCTGCTCCTGGTTGCCTTCTCCATCTGCTGGTACCAGAGGATTGAACGTTTCTGCTTCCTGAGCGGCTGTTCCCGAGGCCTAGAAATCCCTCCCAAGCAGCCAAGGTGACCTCAGCAGGCTCAGCCTTCTCCTCTGCATGCCTGCCATGGAAGGACTTGTTCTGAAACAGCATTTGGTGTCCTTTACACCTCCGTGGTGTGTTCATCTAGAAACAGGAGTCTTGGGACTGCCAACATCTCAAGGTTGGAACACGGCCACCCATGGCTTAAATAACGTTTTTATGGGTTAAGTCTGTAAATATTGGCTTGGGTGGGAAGGGACCTGAAAGATAACCGAGTTCCAACCCCCTGCCCTGGGGAAGGACACCTCCCACCAGACCAGGTTGCTCCAAACCCCCTCCAACCTGGCCTTGAAACCCCCTCCAGGGATGGAGCAGCCACAGCTTCTCTGGGCAACCTGGGCCAGGGTCTCACCACCCTCACACCAAAGAATTTCCTCCTGAGATCTCACCTCAGTCTTCCTGTTTTCACCTTAAAACCCTTCCCTCTCATCCTATGGCTCCCCTCCCTCACCCAGAGTCCCTCCCCAGCTTTCCTGGAGGCCCTTGAGGGACTGGAAGGGGCTCCAAGGTCTCCCCGGAGCCTTCTCTTCTCCAGGCCGAACCCCCCCAACTCTCTCAGTCTGTCCCCACAGCAGAGGGGCTCCATCCCCCCCAGCATCTCCATGGCCTCCTCTGGCCCTGCTCCAACAGCTCCATGTCCTCTTGGGGTTGGTGGCCCCAGAGCTGGAGGCAGGACTCCAGGTGGGCTCTCCCCAGAGCGGAGCAGAATGGGGAGAAGGTCGATATGGTTTCAGCAATAGGTGCGGCGCCTCTCGCTTCCCATTTTCACCTTCTTGTGGACACACCTTGCCCAATGAAAGGGTCCATGTCCTCAGCACAGGGGATATTCCGGCCTCCAGGTGAGCAGGGCTGTGGATCAACCTCCCTTTTCCACCCAGCAGCCTCCAGGCAGCTCGTTTTCAAGCAGCCAAATCCACCACGGCTGAGTGGCTCTTGAAGGTTTTTGATTCCACGATTACCAGGGAAGCCCCCTCGGCTTCACACCCTTCTGCTGGCTCCACGAGATCCGAAATCTCACAAACCTCGTTAGGTCGTGATGCTGGGAAGGATGCTAATTGGAACCATGGGGGTTGGGGGGCGGAGGGGAGAGGCAGGCGGCTTGGCAGGGTGGGAACGGGCTTTCAGCCCGTAATTAAAGCCGAGAGCTCTCTGCAGGAAATCACTTTCCAGGTCACGCGTCTTTCTCCAGCACTTGCACATGCTGCAAGCAGATTGCTCCCAGCACAGAGGCTGCACACAAAGCCCACCTCCCAAATCCACCATCTTCCAGCATCTTTTCGTCTTGTTTTATCCCCGTTATCGACTTACCCGAGGTCGTTCCCACCCGTATCTTGAAAAGAGCCAAGCAACTCTCCATCTCCAAGTGAGATTCGCCTCTGCGGATGCTTGGCGTCACCATGGAGTTCTCCTAATGAGCGTGGTTGGTCAAAGAGCAACTCAGTTGGACCACATGATCCTTGTGGGTCCCTTCCAACAGAAATCATAGAATCGTGGAGTGGTTTGGGTTGGAAGGGACCTTAAAGATCATCCAGTTCCAACGCCCCTGCCATGGGCAGGGACGCCTCCCACCAGACCAGGTTGCTCAAATATTCTCCGCTCTGATGTTAAAGGCCCCTTCCAACCTAGACAATTCTATGATTCTCTTGATGCCTTCATTAAACTTTCTTGCAGCACCTCTAATTAGGTCACCAGGATCGTGGAAGTGAGTTGGGTTAACCCGTGCTTCGGCTGCTGGGTATCCACGTGGATGCGGGGTGAGGCACCTCTTGTGATCATCCACTGTAGGTCGCCAAGGATTGCTGTCTTAAGTATTGAGAGAAGTTGTAATGGTTTCACAAATGCTTCTGCCCACCTTGTTATGAGAAACTCAAGGTACTGAACCACTTCTGGGTGGGGTTTGTGGTTGGTGTTGGGTCCTCTGGCCAGAGGAAGTTCATAGAATCAGAGTTGGAAGGGACCTTTAAAGGCCATCGAGTCCAACCCCCTGCCAAGAGCAGGGACATCTTCAACTAGACCAGGTTGCTCAGAGCCCCATCCAACCTGACCTTGAAGGTTTCCAGGGATGGGGCATCTCCCACCTTTCTCGGGGCAACCTGGGCTGGTGTCTCATCACCCTCAGCGTAAAACATTTCTCCTGGAGCCATAGAATGGATGGGGTTGGAAAGGACCTTTGAAGACCATCTCGTCAAAGCGATAACGACGCGAGCCAAGCTCTTGGGCGATGAACAATGCGGATATTTGGAGACAGCGTTGAGCAGAAAACGCGTTTCCGGTCCAAAGCCAACAGCACCTCAAGATTTAACTCCCCTTCCTCAATACCGCCCTCAAATATTTGCCAGGAAAAGAAAATAAAACACGTTCAGATCTTGCATTTCTCGCTGTAAGCCAGAGATGAAACCGGGGACGGAGCGCTCGGTCCCGTTTCCTGGTTTTTAATATCCTCTCCTTGAGCTCTCCGCCGCAAACCAGGGGTTGGGATTAGACGGGGTATTTGTCTGAAGCAGCCAAGCGCTTACGTAGGTCGTCGGACCCAAAATACACTTTACATAACGGCAAAGAAAACCATCTTTTACCTTTTTTTATTAGAAGCAGCGGCTGTAATTAAGAGCACGAAGCCTTGCAGGCCGGTGATTAGAAGAGAGGATTAGGCGCTGGGATTTCATTTCTATTCCTGGCTTCGCCATGGAGCTGTGCTATTTCAGTCCTCACTTTCCCTTATTTTAAAAATAAAAGCCATGCCCCTCTCCGAGCCGCTGGGCAAAGGTGCCACCTCCTCTTCCGGGGAGGAAAAAGGTGCTTAATTTTTTAAAATCTTTTTATTTTTTAAAAAATCTTATTGGATGCTTGCTGTTCTCTCAGAGGTTCCACTGTTAAAGCTGCCAGAAGCAAACACATGGTCCACGCCGGAGCTTTCGAAATGCCCGGTTTTGGGTATTAAATGGAAAAATCACCTTTGAAGCGTCCTCCGCCCCAGCTTGGGAGAAGGTTCCCACCAGGGGACAAAAAAAAAACCCCAAGAAGATTCCTTTTGTAAACACCACTGGCTCCGAGACGAACGGGAGGTGAGAGGCAGCTCCAGATGTGTGGTTTCCCCCCAGATGTGTGGCTCCTCCAGATGTGCCGCTGCATCCCTCGCACGTCACTACGGGAGCAGAGGCTGCTCCGGGGCTGGTGTTGCTGCTCCCAATCCTGACGCTCGCTGCGGTTTTGGGGTTCACTCCTCCTTTTTTGTGCCCACTGGGGGTCACATCAGCGTCGTGGAATCGTAGGGAGGTCCCCCAAGGAAGGGACCTTTCAGGTCATGGAGTCCAACCATCGGCTCAACACTGACAAACCCACCACTAACCCATGTCCCTGAGCACCACGTCTGCCCGGCTTTTAAATCCCTCCAGGGATGGTGACCCCACCGCTGCCCTGAGCAGCCTCTTCCAAGGCTTCACAGCCCTTTGAGTGAAGAAATTGTCCCCATTTTCCATCCTAAACCTCCCCTGGTACAACTTGAGGCCGTTTCCTCTTGTCTTATTCTTTAGACTCATAGGATTGTCCAGGTTGGAAAGGACCTTTCAGATCATTGAGTCCAACCCAACCCTGACAAAAACCATCACTGACCCACGTCCCTCAGCACCACATCTGCCCAGCTTTTAAATCCCACTAGGGATGGTGGCCCCACCACTGCCATGAGCAGCCTCTTCCAAGGCTTCACAGCCCTTTGAGTGAAGAAATTTTTCCCAATCTCCATCCTAAACCTCCCCTGGCGCAACGTGAGCCCATCTTGCCGTGGAAACACGGGCACTGGGAGTACTGGAACTGATGGACCCCACTCTGCTGAGATGGAGCGGAGCAGCCCCACCAGACGGCAAATTTGGGGAGGTTTTAGCATCTGCCATGTCTCAGTAGCACGTTGAAAAAAGCTCACTCAGGCATCCTTCTGAGCAATTGTCATCAAAGGCATTCGCTGATCGGGTTTGGGATCTGGCTCCGGCGTAATTAGGCTCGTACGAGATCTCATTAGTCAAATTGGGGATTAGCCCAGAGTCCTGGGTCTCAGCTGCGTTTGGGCAGGTGATGTGGGGGTTGGGGCAGGAGGGGGGAGCCACTCATCTCATGTCATTTGAATTTGGTGTTTTTCCCCCTTATTTAAGCTGTTTCAATTCCCTTGGTCGGGGCAACGTAGGGTTCAGGAGTAACTTCAAGCTGTGGGCACCCTCCAGCTCTTGATGTCCCTGGAGAGGGTGCAGCTGCATCATCATAGAATGGTTTGGCTTGGAAAGGACCTTCAAGATCATCCAGTTCCAACCCCCTTGCCCTGGGCAGAGCCACTTCACACCAGACCAGGTTGCTCCAAGCCCCCTCCAACCTGGCCTTGAACCCCTCCAGGGATGAGGCAGCCACAGCTTCTCTGGGAAACCTGGGCCAGGCTCTCACCACCCTCACCCCAAACAAGTTCCTCCCCACAGCTCACCTCAGTCTCCCCTTTTTCACCTTAAAACCCTTCCCCCTCCTCCTAGAGCTCCCCTCCCTCATCCAGAGTCCCTCCCCAGCTTTTCTGGAGCCCCCTGAGGGACTGGAAGGGGCTCCAAGGTCTCCCCAGAGCCTTCTCTTCTCCAGGCTGAACCACCCCAACTCTCTCACCCTGTCCTCACCAGCAGAGGGGCTTCAGCCCTCCCAGCATCTCCATGGCCTCCACTGGCCAACAGCTCCGTGTCCTCCCGATGCTGGTGTCCCCAGAGCTGGACACGGCGCTCTCGTACAGATGAGGTGTCTCTTGACGTGGCCCAAAGCCCTAGAAATCTCAATCTCGAGGGCACGTGGTGGGGTTAAGCGCGCCCCCGCCGAGCAGATGGTGTGGGTTGAGGGTGTGTTGACATATTTGTGGTAATTTCATCGTCCGCACGAACGTGAAGATGCTCCGCGCCCATCCCGATTAATTCCTGCCGAGTCGGTCGGGCCACGTGAGACACTTCCCGGGCGGTGCCTCCCTCCGCCGCCCGGCATCGAAGAAGGGCTCGTAGCTTGATTGAGTTGAAGTGACTTTAGGGGGATATCCATGAGTTGCAGCTGGTTTTGATTTTCGAGGATTTGATTTTCTGGTAAAACGGGCTCGGAAATCTGCGTCTGTTTGCTTAATCACGTGGTTTCTTTCCCTCCTAAACTGGAGTGGAGTTGGGGTACGGAGCCTTAGTCCTGTTTATCTTCCCAACAGGCGCTGGGGAAAAGGGAAATACACTGCAAGCACTTCAAACCCTCATTTTTTAGCAAGGAATGTCCTTCGGCTCTTTGTCCACCCACCAAAGAGAAAGGGATCTTGCTCAAATTGACGTTGTGGTTGCCCCATCCCTGGAGGTGTTGAAGGCCTGGCTGGAAGCAGGGGTCAGGGGCGGGTTGGAACTGGGTGATCTTTAAGGTTTCTTCTAACTCTAACCATTCTGTGATTCTGTGAAAATTGGGAACGGCCAGCATGGATGTACCAAGGGTGAATCACGCTTGACCAACCCGATTGTCATCTGCGATGATATAAATACTTCTCTGGAGGATGAGAGCATCTCCCTGGACTCCAGTGAGGTTTTTGATGTATCTCACCTGGCGTCCTCGTGTTGGGACATTGGAGTCTAGACAGGGACGCTACGAGGTGGGTAAAAAACTGGATCATCAAGCTCAGAAGCTGGTGGTTAATGGTTCATACCCAACTTGATGGTTGGCTGCAAGGGGAGCTCCTCCCTGTCCCATCCTGGGACTTATCCTGTTCCATATCCTTATCAATAACCTGTGGAGGAGACAGAAGCCACCCTCATCAAGCCTGCAGACAAGCTGCTGTGCCTGAGGGCAGGGCTGAGGTTCAGAGGGACCTGGACAGGCTGGAGGAGCAAGGCCAGAACCTTCTGAAGCTCAGCAAGACCAGCTGGGATGGATTAACCCTCTCTGGGCTCTGGCTGGCCGAGTGACAGCTCTGCAGAGGACCCACAAGTCCTAGGCAGCTTTATGCCAAACCCAGATGAGCATCAGGTGTTGGTGGGATCCTGGGCTGTAGGACCAAGCCCATAGCTGGTAGATCAAGAGAAGCCCCCTCTGGGGACTGGAAGGGGCTCCAAGGTCTCCCCAGAATCTTCTCCCCAACTCTCTCAGCCTGTCCCCACAGCAGAGGGACTCCAGCCCCTCCCAGCATCTCCATGGCCTCCTCTGTCCCCGTTCCAACAGGTCCATGTCCTTCTCATGGTGGGGGAGATGCTTTCCTGCTGCGAGGCACTTTCCTTCAAAGGCCTCTGCATCTCCTCGGTGTGACACATCCCCTGTGCCCATCATCAAGAAGAGGGGGCTGAGCACAGTTGAGGAGAGGAACAGTCGTGTCCCATCATGTCCCCTGCGCCCCCGTCCCCATCGGCCGTAATGATCCCCGTCCTCGCTCGCTCGCTTGCTCACCATCCTCTGGAACATCTGGACAAGTCCCAGCCAAGTGCAGGGACCTGCACCTGGGACGTGGCAATCCCAAGCACAAATACAGACTGGGAGGAAAATGGCTGGAGAGCAGCCCTGAGGAGAAGGTCTTGGGAGTGATGGTGGAGGAGAAGCTCAACACGAGCCGGCCGCGAGCGCTGGCAGCCCAGAAAGCCAACCCCATCCTAAGTTGCATCAAAAGCAGCGTGGCCAGCAGGGCCAGGGAGGGGATTCTACCCCTCTGCTCTGCTCTGGTGAGACCCCACCTGGAGTCCTGTGTCCAGATTTGGAGCCCTCAACATAGAAGGGACCTGTTGGAACGNGGGTGGGACTTTGCAGCCCGGCACAAACCTGACCAGAAAGGATTTCACAGGATTAGACTGAATTGATGAATTGATGGGGCTAAAGCAAGGCCTAAGCAAAGTCTGGGTGGGGATCCATGCTCTCCTTCACGTGCCATGTCATGTTCATGGGGCTCTCATGCCATAGCTGATGGCACATCTAAATCTGGGTCACCAGGAGGAGCATTGTCTGCAGAGACATCATCCTGGTAGTTCTGCTTGAAGGCCTCCAGCCTTGAAGGCCTCCAGCCTTGAAGGTCTGCAAGCTTGCAGCCCCCATGTCTTCTCCTTTCTGAAGCCACGTAGACCTTCGCTTTTGTGGTTCCATGTCTGATGGCCAAGAATTTGCAGGGTTTGACAAGTTTCCACGTTCCTGCAGCAGAAGGAACGTGGTATTTTTGCTCAGTTTGGACAGAAGCACTCGCTTCCCCAGTGGGACGCCCTTTCCCAAATCTGGGCCACCTCTCCCTGCTTCTTCCAGGGGTCCTTCTCCACAGCAGGCTCCAGGTTTCATCAGGAAACCAGGCAAAGGAGACCAGTTTTATTTATTGGCAAGACCAAGGATGAAATCTTGGCTCTGCAAACCGAGGTTCAGCGTGTTGAGTCCAACCAGGATGGGGAGCTGCTCCCTGATCAATCCCTCTTCCACCTCCTAGGGACACAAACCCTCGCTGCAGAAGCAACCCCTTCCCTCAGCTGGTCCCACATTGGCATCTTTGACCCTTGTCTCCTTCGAGACATCACAGCTTGGTCCATGACCATGGCTCCTAGTAGAGATGGAGCAAGTCTCCCCATCTCTATCATCACCTTGAGACCCGGAACCAAAAAATTGTGGGTCTGCAAAACCCTTTCCAATTATCAGAGATGAAACCAACCGTCACAGTTTGATGTCTCTGACCTTCAGCATCCCTCAGCTCCTTTGTCCTCCAGAACACTGGTTGTCTGGTGGAAGCCTGTCGCTGCTTCCCTGGTTGTCTCCTGCTTGTGGCCCGGTATTTCTTTCCACACCTCCAGTTTTAGGGACACGGGTCAGCTGGACAGGTCTTTTTTTTTAAGTCTTGGCAGTTTACATGCAGTGACCTCATGGCAATTGGGGTGGGATTTTGGGTCAGAACTTGCTAAAATCACCCCAAAAGTAACAAGTGGGATCTTAGGGAAGGGGTGAGTTTTCATCTCCTGTAGGATGCAGGTCCCAGGTGTTGCTGACCTTGAAGCTTCCTGGAGCTGCAGGTGGAGGCCACTTTTGCCATCCATCTCGTTTGCAGCTTCACTGCTAAGAGCTGATTGCCACGATAACAGAGCCAAGCCTGACTCATCAGCACCTCAATGAGGAGTGGTGCCACCCAGGGGGAAATCTTACCCCTGATCTGAAGTCCCATCAGCTGGTGGGATGGATCTGAAGTTCTCCCGTCGATCTCGGTTGGCTTCACTGTTAGATGAGGCACGGATCCTGTGTCAGCAAGACCTGTGGTTTTAATCAATTTATCTCCAGGGGAGGAGGTGGGAACCTCAGGAAACTCGCTTTAAAGATCACGAGGTGTTAAGTCAGCGTGTGTGTTTGAGAGCAAGCCACATCGAGCTGTTTCATCCCACCAGCCTCGTGGGCTGTCCCCGCTTCCTGGCCGTGTTTTGGGAGCTCCAGTTTCAAATTCCTAACTGGGGTAGAAAGTGGGGAAGGAGTTGCGTTGAGACAAGGGTCGTACTGTCCCGTGGGCTGCCCGAAATACCAAACTGGGAGCAGAACCTCCCTCCTTGGGGTAATTTCATCCAAGTTTTGAAGCCAGCTGTGAATGACCCCCATTCACCTTTGAGCTCAACGCGTTCCCCTCACCTCCCGCATCCCGGCTGGCGCAGCCAGAAAACTAAAGACCGTGGAATTCTGGGGCCACTTCAGCACCTTTTGCTGGCTTTGGAAGATTCTTTTGCGCCAACCGGTCGGAAAGCAGCTGAAATCCCAGCAGCTGCGCGTCGGCCGATGTCGTTACTGGGAATTTATAGCCGGCTCGTGTTCCGGTAACTGCCGTGGGCTCCTCAGATCTTCTTCTCAGGTGAGAATGAGAAAAGATGGAGATTTTGGGGGAGCCAGCACCCCCAGGAAGCTCCATCCCCCTCTTGCTCCCAGATTCCCGTTGCCTTTAGGGAGGAAGATTTGCCCTGGGATGCGAGGAGACGTGTTGGGTGCCCTTAATTGCAAGCGTTTTGAAAAATAGGAGTCCAGGAGGAAGAGCTGATGATCGGGTGAAGTTTTTTGGTGGGGTTTTGTTTTTTGGAGGGGAAAGGGTTTGTACAGCGGGTAGGAAACTTCTGGAATGTGTTGCGGTGGGGGCTGATACTGCTGTGGTTCAGGAAGGGATTAAACACAGTCAAGGCACCTGGTCCATAAAGATTTCTGAAGTGGGTGACTTGGAGGCCTCCTCCCTGCTGTCACCCCAAACACGAGGACTGAGTGCTGGGCTGAGGGGGCACGAGGGCCTGGACCACAAGCAGCAACCGGAGTCGTGAGCTCTCCATAAACAGCATCTCTTGCTGCCGTGGTTTGGAGCAGAGCCCTGGGCTGAAGACACCATTTCTCTGTCCCAGGAGGACATTTCTTACTTTGCAGACCTTTCCAAAAGGTCCATGAAGTTGGGCAAAGGAACAGATCTTGTGTAGGGAGGCTTGAGGTGGTCCTGAAGTCTTTGGTTCCTGGGGAAACCTGGAGAAAAGGGGAGTCTCCTTTCAGCTCCAACAGCACCAGGGATTTACACATAGTCCTTGAAGGTTCTCCAGGCCATGGTTGGCCAGGGATGCTACCACCAGAAGAGCTCTTTGCCATGAAGGTCTTTCTCTTGCTGGGCTTTGGTCACCAGAACTTGCCTGAAGAGACCTTCCTCGAGGTCTTCTCCCAAGATCCGTTGCCTTTCTCTTCTGTAAACGGTAGATATGACCTCTTTCAGTAGCTGGGCTCTTCGTTAAGAAGCTTCCGGAGTATTAATTCCCTTCCATCCAGGGCTTTGCCTGTTGGGAAGGAGATCTTGGACCTGGGTGCAGCACCTACAGCTGATGCCTTTCTCTGGAGGGACGTTGTGGAGGAGGAGGTGTTGATCATTCACATGCACTCGAGAGGAAAAAGGGATTAAGCCATTCAACACAGCCATAATTACAGGGCCCAGAAGTCTCATTAAAATTAGCTTTGGCAGAAGCTTAATTTTACTGCCTCTTGCCTGAATAAAACTTTTGAGGCCTATCCTATGAAGAAGATTTGCTTCTTTTGGCTTTCTTCTTCTGAAACCAACATTTGATCTGAATTTTATTAACACAAGCCTCTTAACGAGTATGTAGAAGGAGAAGGGGGATGTTAGTGCTGTCCCTTCAAAAACTGCTCAAAAGCACGTCATTTTTCCAGATGTTTGTTGTTGTTACATTCTGATGGGGAGCAAATGTCTAATCATTTGCTCGGCCCCGTCTGTTTTCGTCGCGAACCTGATTTATTCGCACATTCCCACAGCAAAGGGCAGACAAAAGACAAAAAAAAAAAAACAAAAAAAAAGATCTTTTCTGTCTTTTGGGAAAAGATATTGGAAATATTGGACGATATTGGAAATATTGGATGATATTGGAAAGTATTGCCCTTAGATAAATGGTCGTAACCGGTCCCGTGCCTCGTTGGGAGGTGTTGGAGGGTCTCAGCGTGGGTTCTAGGCTGCTGGGCCAAGCGTTGAAGCCCAAGGGGATGTGGAGCAAGGGTGGGTTTGCTCTTCTGGGAGAGGCTTTCATCTGGTGGTAGTCCAAAAAACAAAAAAAAAAGGTGTGTTAATACCATCATGCACCTCCAGGTGCTTTTTTTCCACGTTTCTCCAATGAGTGCACCCAAGGAAAGGTGTCTCTTGGAGTAGGTTGGTGCTGGGGCCTTCTCTGTCTTCTGGGAGGGCTCTGTGGGCTCAGGTGTAACCGACTGTAAGGTCCTAGGTGAAAATGTGGCCAAAAGGGCTTTTCTGGGGCTCGTCACCTCTGCCCATGTCGGCTTTGACCATATGGGGTGAGCGAGAGCGACGCTCGAGGCCCGAGGAACGGCCGCACTTGGAAAGAACCATGGGTGGGGTGAAGGCATGAGATGTTTAGGGTCTCTCCAGGCAGGCCCAAGGCACAACCAAGCAGAGTTTAAAGGAGAACATGGTGTTCCCAGGGTTTGAAATGAAGCCCACGGCCACGGAGGGCTTGGTCGTCGTCTGCCAAACAATGGGTTCATGAAGCAAAGCTTGATGCGAGGTGGTGGGAGTGGGACTCAAGGTCAGAGCCCAGGCTGGTGGGGACCAGGAGCCCCTCTCTGTGGATTCACCTTCGTTAACCCTAAAGCGAAGGAGACTTTAATTAAGGGCACGGGGCGCATCACGGTCACCGTTGGTAACTCCTTCTTCACTGTTACTGTATTGCAGTTCGTCGCCTTCCGGAGTGTTTGAGAAAGAATATGACATTTATCGGGATTACAGTGCGGAAGGTCAACTCCTCCACTACAGGTAGCCAAAATTTCCCGCTGGTATCGGGTCTGGGGGGGTCTGCAAGGTGGCCTCGGTGGTGAGGTGGGGGTGTGGGGCAGCCCGCGTGCTACCGGTTGACCTGGAGGGACGGGGCAAGGAGGAACAGTGCTGTTTGCTTTGTGTTCTTCTGATCTTCCTCCCTGTCTCCTTCTCTTCGGTTTTCAACCTGACTGTCGCCCTTAAATAAACCTTAAGATGTATTTTGATGGTTCTTTGGAGCCTTCTTGATGGTTCATCCATCCCTTCTATGTGGTGGCCCACGTTTGAGTGGCTCCTACCCATGACCAGAAACTGGAGCAGGACAGGAGGAACACCAGGGCTCGCTGGTGATGGGGTCACACCTCCGGGTGAGCTCCTGGTCTGAGGGGATTCATTAGGCCTCACCATCAGGACAGGACCCACCCAGCGCTGCTGATGCACCCCATCGCCTACCGTCACAGTGGGGTGGTGGCTTGAACATCTCTCCACACTGGAACCAGTTTCTAGGCTCTTTCCTAGGATTTTCACATCGAATATAAGCAGATTTATGGGGGTACAGATTTCAGCCATCACCACAGCGAGCCCACCTGGTTTGCTTCACTGTCTCCATAGGGCCCTGGAGGTGGGAAAGCAGCCTCCTGAGAAATGAACCGTCTCCTCCAGCTTGTGGGTCCAACTACTTTCAGAGTCCCTTTGTAAGACAGATAGGAGCTTTCTCTTGCTGGGTGGAGGATTTCGGGCGCTAAACCTTCCTCTTCCCTGGCTTTATGCTGGTAGAGAATCACGCCGTGTCGTGCTTCTCCTCGTTACAGCTCGAAACGTCCCGCTTGGGTTTTGCACGAAGGGGTGCGGGTACGCGAACGCCGTCGCTTCTCACTAGTACTGTGGGTTTTGCCTTGGACATGGGTAAAAAAAGACCACCAGAACCAAGGATGTCTGAGGAGATGGTCAGAGGTGAGGGACGATCGTGTGCTGGGCTCCTGAAGCCTGGCCCAGCGCCTCCATCGCCACTTTCAAAACAGGCCTTTTTTGCCTTCAAAACCCAAAGTGCTGTGAACAGGGAGGGATTTAGGAGGGACTGAGAAGTTGCTCTTGATGCAGCCCAGATGGTTGCACTCCTTCTCGGTGGGCAAAGGAGGCGTCTTAGATGATCCACCTCATCCTGCTCCAGAGCATTTGGGAGATGCCCCCCTTGGTCATCACCTTGAGGGAGGTGGTGGTGGGTCTCTGGAACCTCCCCACGGACCCAGATGGACCCATCTCACCCTGACAAGGTCAGGTAGGGTTTTTGGTCATCAGAGCATCATCTGTATCAAATCAGGTGGGACCAGGGAGGATGAACACGTGCAGTGGATGCTTTTACTCATTGTGGTGGCCTGAAGCCTTTCTCTGTAACCACCACATTCACCCCAAGTCCTGCCTTTAAGACAGCAGGTCTACAGATTCTGGTCTTAGATTTGAGGGGTTTTGGAGTTGATTCCTGCCTGGTTGCTCTGGGTTTTGATAAATACCCCCAGTTTCTGTGATTTTTTATTTATTTATTTATTTATTTTTCTGGAGAGGCAGGTGGGTTGAAGCACCCTGAGCTCTTGCTTTGCTTTCCACGCACCAGGAGGGCACGGGATGCTCTGCCTTCCCTTCCACCAGCACAACTGGTCCACGATGGCACGGTTTGTGGCCATCTCCCGTCCCGGTTCCGCGAAGCGTGCGAGTGGAAGGTCACCCAACGGCGTTGGCCGTGTGCCACCGCTGCCATAACCAACCTCCCAGGAATTAATCACCACTTGAGCAAGAGATGGAGGCAGGGTGGAGGGTGTGGGGAACAAGCTTTCTAGGAGAGGAAATGAGGAGGATAATGGTGCCTGGGGTTTGTCCCCACCAGCAGAACGCTCTCCTTGGAGCATCAGGTGACCTACCCCTGGATAAGCGTTCCTCCCAAGCCTTCCTCCTGCCTGCTGGGTGGGTGGAATTCCCTGGATGGGAGGAGAAGTGAGGAAGAGGGGAAAGGGGAAGGGGATTTGGTGGGTCTGGATCCGCTGTTTGGTTGGGAAATGGGGGTTGCAGGTACCCCCTCCCCTCAAATGGGGGTACAGAGCGGTGGCAACGTGTGCTTTGCTGCAGGAGATGCCTCCATCTTCCCAACTGTCCATAAAAACCCACGGAAGGTCCTTGCCACCCTCCCCTCCTCTTTTCCCTCCCCCTTCCCACCCCCCAGTCACATCCAGCCAGGAAGCTAATTAGCAGCTTTGCTTAATTAGCTGTGAGTGGACTTCCTTCTGGAAGAATGGGTCTCAAGTGCCCTCTGTCTGGGGCCCAGCCTGGGGTGGGGGGCGGGGGGAGTGTTTAACCCCGTGAGTCCTCCCCCGGCACTCGTTAAAGCTGAAATCAGAGCTCATCTCATCATGACAGGGATGATTTCATATTCATGAGGTTAATTTTTAAAGGGAAAAGATACATGGCACGTTTGGAAAAAATCACCCCATGTAAAAGCATCTTGCTATCGGCTTCTCCAAAGCTTCGCTGGTGGCTCTTCCTTGAATGGTCCAAGGCTGGGCAGGTCCCAGAGCATGGAAATGATGTTGGTGGGGGGACAGACGTTGGGGACCTGGAAGCCCAGCGTTGGTGTTTACCTCTGGCTGGCTCAGAGGGATGCACACGTGGTCCCTTCACACAAATGGGAAGACCATTGAGGTACCTCTGTCAAGATCTGGGTGGTGGGACCACAGTCTGGGCACTTTTTTCTGATGCTCAAGGACAGGATTTTTGGGAAGGGCTGGTGCTCCAGCACTCTTAGCCAGGTGGCCCTCAGCCATCTCTCCTCTTCCCCCACGCTTCCCACGGGCTCATGCCAGCGTTTGAGGTGGCGATTGCGAAATGGGCTGGCACCCAACCAGAGCTTTAAAGTCTCCGTGGTGCAGGATGAGCCCTCAAGCGCTTCCACGGGAGCAACGCTGCCCTAGATCCTCCAAATCCAACCCTGAGATCCAGCCACTTCCAAACAACGTTCACAAAAATGACCCTGGAGGCTTCACAGTTGGCTGGGCCATCATGTCTCTGGCCCAACAGCCTTCTCGGATCCTTCCAACCCTCTCCCCATCGCAAAGTCTTGCCTTAGTCCCATCTGAGGAAGCTTGGTGAGATCTAAGCTGTGGCTTGCTCCCTTCCTGGTGTGTGTCCGCTCGCTTCCTGTGTGTCACCTCCTCTCCTTTGGTTGGGGAAGGGAGAAGCTGGAGAACTTGGAGACGTTCGGACAAAGTGTGGGAGCAGGGTGGCTTTCGAGGGGACAGCTGTCCTCGCCTGAAGGCTGGGTACAAGCAGATGGAGAGGCAAGAAGGTTGGCTGACGGGGGAGAGGTCCCGTGGGTCCTCACCCACCCCTGGCATCGGCGTCCCCACGTGCAGCTTTGGGGTTCAGCTTCAGGAGCTGCAGCAGCATCCTCAGGAGCAGGGAAGGATTTTTCCGCTTCCGTGACGGCGCTGTCTCCGTGCTCCCAGCCAACAATTGCCACAGGAGATTTTTCTAATATAACGAAGATTAGTGGGTGTCATTAAGAGGATGACGTCCTGCTCCGTCTGTCTGGAAGGCATCTGTAGGAAAGCCCTCGCAGCCAAATCCCATGGAGACCGGCAATTACCGTTACGCTTCTTAACCCTTTCCTCTTGGTTCCTTCTGGTTTGTGGTCCCTGGAGCTCAGTTGCCAAATGTCCTCGTTTTTCCTCCCGTGGTTCTGTTGAGAGGGTTGAACTCTTTACTAATCCGGTGGTTTTAGTATCAAAAAGGTCAAAAAGGCTGGTCGGTTGTGGGACAAATCCCAGGTCTTTCTCATCGCCCCATGGTTGTGTTGGCCGGTCAATGGGTGGAAGGTTCCAAGGCTGGTCTTCGGATCAGAGTCCTTCAACTTGCTTCTCTGAGTTTGTCTCCTCTCCCAGCACACTGCTCCCATCACCCTCTCTGTTTCATACCCCTGATCGGGTGGATGTCTTGGACCACATGCAGGTGGTCAGGGCTTTGTGGCCACCAGGAAGACACTGGATCTTCACAGTTGAGGGAAATACATCGTGCTGGACATGGAGGACAGCAGCAAAGCATTAATGACCGTCTTCTCCCCTTCTGCTCCTTGGGAAACAGGAGGTTCATTACTTGGGGACTTAACCAAGAGCAGAAGACCCAGATCCAAAAAGGTGCCCTGGTCCCTGCTGTAGGGTCCTCTGCTCAAGGAGAAGTTGAGGAATCTGTTCACCTGGTTATGAACGTTCTCCAGCTCTTCAGGACCCTTCCAGTTTGATCTGTAACTCTCAGGTCAAAGGTGGAAGAAGAGGTGATTGGTGGACTGTTCTCCAGTAGTGGACAGATTGTGTGTCCAACCCGTGAGCAGGGAGAAGTGGATCCTGTTTCTGCTGGGAGCATGTCAGGAGAGCAGGATGGCAACGACTTCATCTTCTCTGTAATGCTCTTGACGTGGTCTTCCTCAATTTGTCCTGGACCTCCCCAACCAGGAAAGTTTAAGGAGGTCCTTGATCTTCTCATGGTTTTCAGCATCTCATGGTCAACAGGAGTCCCTTAATAATTAACTGTCTAACAAAGCAAGTATGGAAGTGAGGAGAAAGTGAAGGTTGGCTTCCAAAAGACCTGATGCCACCTCTCTGAGGGCTCTGCAGGGCCCCATGGGACTCACCAGGCCCCTGAACTTTAGGAGCTGGTTGTGCATCTGTCCTGGGTGACCTGTGTTTCGAGCCATGGCTGCACTTCATCAACTTTCTGCGGTTCTCTTCGCCTCCTGGCTCTCACAGGGGTTGTGTCCTCCAGATGTTCTTGGATTCATTCTCCAGCCCTGGGAGTGTTCAACCACCAACATGGGCCACATTCAGCCCAAAACCATGGTGTCTGGTGCCTCGGTGCCTTCAGGTGGATAGGTTTATGGGTTTAATTTGTGCTGTTGGCAAAGGGCTTACGTGAAGCCAGGTACTGAGTTCAGGAGACTTGTAGGAGCTTGGAAGACACCAGGGGCAGAGGTGAGGAGCCACCACACCAGACTTTGAATGTGGCTTCTTCCACCTGGCCGTGCAGTGGGTATGTGGGAACAAATAGAGCCGTGACACCGGGGCCGGGGGCGGGGGGGATGAAGGTCTCCAACCCCTTCTGGTTGCAAGCTCTGAATCCATCCAAGCTTCCTGAAGAAGCCCGCACCCTTGAGCCATCCTGGGGATGGGAACTCAGCATCTGTGGGTGGAAGCTCCCTTTTTGGTGTCAATTTTAGCCAAGGTGGCTGCAAGGCCACATCCCCCTTTCCGACGCTGACGAACACACCATCTCAAGTGTGCCAACAGACGTTTGCTGGCCCAGGGGACACCTTCCCAGCAGAAGCGGTGGCCCTCCCAGCTGTCCCGTGTGGGGACACATGCCACCCCCAGCTGCTGGGTTTATCCCTGGCCTCCTTCTGCTCCGGCTTCATCTTTCACAACCCTGAGTTAAGACCAAAGGCTTAAGGCTTCTCTGTAAATAAATGTGCCCGTTCCTGATATTTAAAGGTAAATCTGTTGCCTTTAGAAGTAATGAGGAGACACCAACCCAAATACCAGTGATCCCCTGGAGAACCAGGAGATTGAAATCCCGTCTTTTGGAGCAAAATTGAAGAGAGGTTTGGAGGGTTCAGCACGGTGCTCAGCCCTACAGCTGTGGTGGGACCTCTGCCCCAAGTCCAAGTCTCCGTGGAGCAGAAGGGAGGCAAACTCAGCATCTTCTCCTTGTGCAGCTGAAGCATGAAGTCCATCTGTCTGATGGCTTTGTTTTTGAGGAGCTGGAGTGTCCTTCTGGAATGTAACTGGGAGCCCAGACTGTGGAGCTTGGGACGTTTCCTCCACGCTCTTTGCCACAACCTTGTATTTTTCCATGCTCAGCCAACCACCACTTGCTTTGAAAGGTCAACCCACCATCCTCATCCTCAGGTCCCTTATCTCAAATGCTCATGTGTAGTGCCCAAGTGATGGACCTGTAGTGTCCCTCCAAGCCAAGGGCAACCCTTCCTGCTGGAGGGCTTCTGGCAGACAGTTCAGCTTCAGCTTCAAGGACCAGTGGTGTCCCTCTAAGCCAAAGGTTGGCCTTCTAAGCCAAGAATAGCCCTTCCTGCCGGAGGGCTTCCAGCAAACAGCCAAGATCCATCTTCCAGGACCTGTTCTTCAAAGTCAGACGGGCTGCTGATGGCAGTATCTGGTGGCTGGCACGCAAACCAGGGTAGCAGGTCTAACTTGGCTCCATGGCCACAAGCTCTTCCCTGAGAGAAGCTGCTCAATCAGCCTTTCCACAGCTGTGGTAGCAATCAGCAGCTTCAAAGCCACCCACCTCCTGGGACTGGTTTCCATGGGTGGAGGAGAGCCCTGGGGTGGAATGGTCTGGCACATTGCCCCCATGCCCAATGTCTGGCCTTGGAGATTTTTGGAGTCTTACAGTCCTTGGTAGGTGGCCCATCGTGTCCCAGAGTCTGGTTCAAAGACACGGGAGAGGTTCTCCTGGTGGGGAAGAGCTTGGGGAGGTGTTGGGAGCAGGGTCGAATGACTCAAGGTTGGAAATACCAAGAGGATGAAGAGCTTCAGCTGGGAGAGCACAGGGGGAAGGAGATGTGAAATCTGCTGGGGTTGGGCAGGGGCTAAAAATCCCCGTTGCTGGAACTTGTGCTTACGGAGACAAAGGAAGCAGATCCCCTATTGATCTGCTATTTCAGGAAATGTCACTTCTGGCCTCTTTGTGTTTTGCAGTTAATTCTGCTTAATGATAAAGGCCTCTCTGCGTTCCCTCGTTCCCTCCCTCCCTCTCTCCCTCTCAAAAAATAGGAAAAAAAAAAAATCTCATCGCCTTTCAGTGACATTTGGGTTTCAGAAAACAGGCTATTTTGGGTGATTGGTTCAGTCGCACGTCTGAGATGGGGGAGAGCAGCCCTGGTTGGCAGAAGGACACGGAGCTGTTGGAGCTGGGCCAGAGGAGGCCACAGAGATGCTGGGGGGGCTGGAGCCCCTCTGCTGTGGGGACAGGCTGAGAGAGTTGGGGGGGGTTCAGCCTGGAGAAGAGAAGGCTCCGGGGAGACCTTCCAGCCCCTTCCAGTCCCTACAGGGGCTCCAAGGACATTGGGGAGGGACCTGGCTGAGGGAAGGGAGCCCTAGGAGGAGGGGGAAGGGTTTTGAGGTGAAAAAGGGGAGATTGAGGTGAGCTGTGGGGAGGAACTTGTTTGGTGTGAGGGTGATGAGAGCCTGGCCCAGGTTGCCCAGAGAAGCTGTGGCTGCTCCATCCCTGGAGGGGTTCAAGGCCAGGTTGGAGGGGACTTGGAGCAACCTGGGCTGGTGGGAGGTGGCCCTGCCCGGGGCAGGGGATTGATCTGGATGATCTTGAAGGTCCTGTCCCTCCCAAACCATTCCATGATTCAATTATTTCCTCCTGGGGATCTGGCGTTCGGCTTCCCATGGGCACCCATGCCTTCCATGTGTGACACCTGGTGTGCCAGGACGGGCTGAGTTGTGGATCCTCCAATGACTCTGATCTCGTGCATCCTCCTGGTCAGTTCCTGATGGGGCTTATCCCAGAGGGCTCACTGGAGACCCCCTGGCCACCACAGCTTGTCCCTGCTTCTCATGAGAGCTCGCTGATCCCAAAAGTGGGTGCTCTGACCAGGTGTAGGAGGTAACTGAAGCTAACACAGACCTTCAGCGAGGTCAACTTGGCCTTCACCAACAAGTGACCAGTCCATGACTCACCAGGAGCATCCATCTGAGCTCACTTCACCATTTGCTTATTGTCTACAGCCCACGAAACCCCTTTGATATGGATACCTGGCCACCCAACAGAGGGTCTACAGGGTGGCCTGCAGACCTGTCCACCACGCCATGCTCCACTCGACGATGTGATGTTCAGAAACTGATGCTATTTCACCAGAAAGCGGCGTTTTTCGTCGCCTGGACGCTGCTGAGAAAAGGGTGGCTGGAAAAAATTTCGTGCTATTGAATGGCAAGGGCAGGGGGACAGGGAAGGCTCGTTATGTCTCTCTCTCTCGTCTTGATTCAGCTTCTGCTGCCGCTGCTAATTAGAGTGGGGTGCCATGGGAGCAGCTTTTTTGCTTTTTTTTTAATTTTATTCCAAGGGGGGAGGAGTTTGCAGCCAACGTGGGAGAGTTTTCACGGAGAGACACGGTGTCACGGGCCTGAAGCTACAAGCCATCTGACAGCGCCGACCAGAGAAACGTCCTGAACGTTGTAGCCCTCACTTTTCACTCAAAACAAATTATGAAAATTTGAGAGGAAAAGCAAAAAAAAATGGTATTTTGGCAGGGTGGCTTTTGCTTGCCTCGGTCGCAGGTGTCAACCCCTGGTTAATATTTTAATTGGAGAATTAAATCATCGTGTGTTGAGGAGCCTTGTGAGACCTTGGACACCCTTCAGACCAGGCTTTGCTGAAGGTTGGGCTTCAGCCTTCCCGTGGCTCTGAATATCCTCCAGTGGGATGGAGCCTGATGGTCAGCTTCTAGGACACTCCATGGATCACGTTGTGTCCATCAAGTGGTCCCACCGCTGGTATTTAGCAGGAGATGGAAAACAGAGCGCAGCTGAGAGGCCACCTGGTGGTAACGCTCCACCTTCTCCATGGTTCCTCCACAGATGAGGTGATCCGAGGCCCATATCATCCTTGGAAGAGGTTGGCAGGTCATGGAGCTGGTCACCTGCCACATGGCTCCATCCAGAGCTGTCAACATCCCTCATTGTCCCACCGGGAGCAGTGGGTGACATCTGGTGCCCATGAGTACACACAGCGAGATCAGTCCACCCATCCAGGGTCTTCTCCTGATCCCAACAACCGTAAAACCTGTTCAGTTTGCGGTTCCTCTTGCCCTTTCCTCGTCGGAGGGATGCGTCAGCCCATCGCAACCAAAGCCAAGGAGGACAAGAGAGGGAGACCCACGGGAAGGCGAGGAGGAAAGAAAGGAGAACCTCCCAAGGGTGAGAAGCTCATGAGGAAACAGAAGCCTGAGGGTGCTCCCTGCCGTGCCTGGATGGTTTTACACCTTGTTAGGGTGCAGCCTAACGAGGAGACTCAGCCCAAACCATGGCTCATCTCTGTCCTCCCCCATCCAGAGAGATTGGGATGGGCGAGGAGATGGACTTCACCACGGAAAACTTCCTTTTGGACAGGCTTGAACAGGTTGAGCCTCACCCAGGTCCACTTCTCTCCAAATAACCATTTTCTTGCCCAAACGATGCAGGTTTCCTCTCGCTCCCGTTGGTTTCCGTAAGAATCGGGTTTTGACCGTTATCTGCAGGTTTCTTCAGAAATGAAGTCCGAGGAGGATGTGAGGTTTCCGGGCGTGTAGGTGACGGTGGCAGCAGAGGTTGCAAGCGTAGGAGAAAGGCTGGAGAAAGCCACCACGGTGGGGTCGTGGGTGGGTGAGTGGGTGGATGGACGAGGCCTTGGGCAACCTGGTCTAGTTGGGGGTGTCCCTGCTGACTGAGAGGAGGTGGGACTAGATGACATTTGGAGGTCCCTTCCCACCTGGAACCGTGCTATGATTCTACGGTGGCAATACTTGCAGATGAAGAGCTGTGAAGTCTTGGAGATGGTGGGGCTGGAGGGGGCGGGGGGGCCCTCTCTTCCTATCCCCGATTTAGTTATAAATCAGTAAAAACAANCAATCTCAGGAGGGTGGTGAGAAGGCACTTGGGGAGGAGATGTTCCCGGCTCCCACGGCTGAAGGGGGAGGAAGGTGAGGAAGAGCGAGAGCACGGGGGACGGTGGGGACAACCCCGGGGGGATGGAGACTGAGGGAGGTGATGGGATGCCCCGGGGGTGGCTGCGAGCCCCGACGCCTTCGCAGGACGCCGGAAGCCGATATATTTGAAGGAAAAATTCAAGCTTCAAGCCAAGGTATCTTGGAAAAAAAAAAAAAAAATGTGAGTATTTGGGTAGGTTTTTGTGAATATTTGTGCTTTTAAATCCCCTTGGTGGTATCGTCCCTTTAAAAGCCAGAAGGTTGCTGTTAAAATAATTGCAGTTAAGCCCCCGTGCTTTTATTCACTGGTCCTGCCTGGATTTAATGTAGCCCCCAGTCGATTACCTTAAGGGGCACCTCAGCACGAAATAGGAATATAGGGAATAATTTCGGTTGCTGTGACTCGTTTTTAAGGGGAACGGAGCTGTTGGGTGGGTTCAGTTATCGCCAGGCGGAGAAATAATTCTATTTAAACGGCAGGTGATGGTGGTCTGGGAGAGGATGAGGATCTGAGGAATGAGGATCTGAGGTTGAGGGTCTGCTCGCGTTTGTTTCTCCAGCCGAAGCAACTGGAATTAATGGAATTCCTGGGCGAGGGAGCCGGGGAGGGTGCAGGGAGCGGAGATTTCTCCTCTCACCTCCGCCTTGGACTTCCCAGGGGCTGGAAAAACATCAAGTGAGGGAGGATGGGGGGGGATGTATCTGAGCCAGGAGGGGAGGATTTAAGAGCATAAGGTGCTCAAGTGCTTTGGGGAAGGAAAAAGAAAGAAAACCATATAAAAATCCTCCCCAGAAAATAAATGCCGTGTTTGGGTCCCAGGGAAATGATGTGAATTTGCAAAGAAATTGATTTTGCCGATGGAAGATTAGAGGGATTTGAGGGTGGGGTTGGGGTGTGGGGGGGGAAAGCTGTTTGTCATGGAAATGTACTCGGGAGCCCTTAAGTCTTGCTTTCCCCACAAGGAAAGGGGGGGGTGGAAATAAATAAGAAAATAAATAAATAGCAAAGGGAAGCCGGGTGCCAAGCCGGAGATAGCAGGAATATTTGGAATTTCTGGAGGGATCTCTTGTGCCAGGAGGGTGTCCGAGCCCTCGGTGGGGCTCCCTGGGGCTTGTTTGGGGTTTGTTTTTTTTTCCCCCTCTCACACCATGGCTTTTTCATTTCTTGGAGGAACTGAGCTGCTCGTGGGCAGCCACAACAACAACAAAAAAAAACCCCTCAAACTCACCCCCAAAAAAAAAAGTCCATAACGGTGTTTTCTGGTGTTTAGCACTAATCCAGAACAGCCCGATGGAGCTTTCAGGTTTATTGGTTGCTGGTACTTAATATTTTTGATGGCAGGCTCTACCCTGGGCTGGGTGATCTGGGCTCTGCTCCCCGGGGACATGTGGTTTTTTGTTGTTTTTTTTCTTAATTCGGATCCACCTGAAATATTAACGGGGGCGGCAAAGCCGGGAGCTGAGAGGTGCTCTCACCTGGTTTTGAGTTAAAACACCTGGATTTCGGACGGGTTCGTAGCGCTGTGGGGAGGGTGGAGGAGCCGAAGCGCGGCTCTCCGGCTCTTGGTGGTCCTCTCTCCCTGCTGGTGTCCCCTCCTGTTGGGTGAAGAGGCAGAGGAACACCCGCAGGTTGATCTCCCGTAGCTTCGGAGACGTCTCGCCCTTGTGCAAAGGACTTTGCCGAGCGTCCTCCGGCCTTTGGGGTCCCACCTTGGCGCATCCGAGGGGCTTTGGGGGACACCTTCATGAGTCTCCTGCTCCGCCGAAGCGGGAGGGAGGAGATGGGGCTTGGTGACGCCAAGGTGACAGCAGCTTGTGCCGCTCCAGCAGCGCCGCTTTGCTGAGTGTTGCTGGGGCTTTCCAAGGTCGATGATATTTTTAGGGCGATGGCTGTTAATCACTCCTTGGCGGCCCTTAGAGCCTTTAACGACTCCTTCTGCCACACTGGGTGTTCATACTAAAAGCAAAGAAGAGCCTCAACCCCTTCTCCAAAAACGAAGGAGCCGTGGACAGGGCTGGAGTTTAAACTACCCGTCGGTGTGGAATAGAAAGATGTGGGGAAAGGAGAGAGGTAACGAGGACTTGGGCTCTTGGGTGGCCCCAGAGCAGACAGCGAAGGCCTTGGCCCCCAGTTGTCCACCCATGAGGTTTGGTGGACCCCAAGAAGCAACCTGGAGCCTCCCCCTTCCTCTGTGACGTGCTACACATCACTAACGAGCCGTTCCAGTCTCATCCCAGCTTAGAGAATTCATGGGGGAAGCCTCTTTGTGAGCAGAAATAGGAGGTGGGGGCTGATGCTCCTGGCTTGTGGTTGCACCCAAGACCAGAAGTGGTTTCTTTACCCGCTTCAGAGAAGGAACTGGCTCCCAGGAGAATAAACTGGTTGGTCCCATCCCACCACAAGGTCCATAACGTTGTTTATCCTTCCCGTGTGTGACGAGTCTTGCAAGTGGAGGACACAAGGAGGTGCCAAGAGGAGCTGTGAGATTTGGTCTAGGGTTACAAAGTCCTTGGAGATCATAGAGTGGTTTGGGTTGGAAGGGACCTTCAAGATCATCCAGTCCCAACCCCCCCTGCCCTGGGCAGGGACACCTCCCACCAGACCAGACCCCTCCAAGCCCCCTCCAACCTGGCCTTGAACCCCTCCAGGGATGGGGCAGCCACAGCTTCTCTGGGCAACCCAGGCCAGGGTCTCACCACCCTCACACCAAAGAAGTTCTTCCCCAGAGCTCATCTCAGTTGTTGCTGGTGGGATCATAATCTTGCCCCATCATGCTGCCTTCATCTCGCCTTCCCACTCCTTTCAGCACTGGTGGGACATCTCCCTGTTAATGGTGAAGCAGCAGGGGATGAAAGTCCTCAACGCTCTCCATAACAGCTCTATCTTCTCACCTCACTCATCATTTGAGCTTGTTGATGGACGATGAGGCTCAATGTTTCTTGGCATTTCTGCCCGAGCAAGTCTTTTCCCTCCTCATCCTCCCCCAATGGTTTCTCCTCTCCAGGGGGTGCTCCTCCAGTTGTGGAAGGAGTTTTGGGGGTCTGTGAGGGCTCAATGAGTGGTTGAGATCCAACAACCAGTCTGGAGGGACCCAAACTCGTGAAGGTCTTCAACGGCAAGGAGCTGGCAGGAGGCTCAGGTCCTCAGGAACTCGATTGGCTGCTGCAGAAAGGGAAGGAAGAAATTGTTCCCTGCATCCCCTGGAGCAAGGACAAAGTCGTGGGCAAGCAAGAAGCAGGGTGCCGAGAGAAGATGGAGCTCCATGCAGGGAGATATTTTTATATATTTGCCTCTTTTGGGCATTTTTCTGCAAAATTCAGTAGTTGGACTCGCTCCACCTTTTCCTGAAGGACAGAGAGGACACATGAAAAAAAACCCAAAACAACCAAACTGAGGATGAGAGAGGGATGGACTGGGAGAGCTCCCAGACGTGTCTCCTCCGGTATCTCCTGTGCCAGCATGGGACTCGATGAGGAACTGGTGACACCATGTCCTTCCCCCGAGCTGCTTTGGAGACAGCAGCAAAGTCCAGCTCAGGTCCCTCCTGAGAGATGGGATGATGCTTTCGGCAGCTCCGTGAAAACCACCTCTGCTCTTCCTCTGGAGTGTTCTTCTCCAGATCTCATCTCAGGCTCCCCTCTTCCAGTGTCAAACCCTTCCCCCTCCTCCTAGGGCTCCTCTCCCTCATCCAGAGTCCCTCCCCAGCTTTTCTGGAGCCCCTTGGGGACTGGAAGGGGCTCCAAAGTCTCCCTGGAGCCTTCTCTTCTGCAGGCTGAACCCCCCCAACTCTCTCAGCCTGTCCCCACAGCAGAGGGGCTCCAGCCCTCCCACCATCTCCATGTTCTCTTGATGTTGGTGGCCCCAGAGCTGGATGTAGGACTTGGAGGGGTCTCCCCAGAGCGGAGCAGTGGGGCAGAATCCACCCCACCCCCCGAACTCCTCAACCTTGAGCATCAAAAAAAAGGAGCTTGTGGGTTTCCACCATCACCGCTCCAGCTCCCGCCTGCCTCTCCATGGCCATCGTGCACGTCCTCGTGTCCGTGCTGAGGTGTTCATCCCATCCAGGGGTTGGGGTTTTTTTTGGCGATGAAGAGGATGGAAGGGCAGCTCCTCTCACCTCCCGTGGGGCTGGTGCTCTATCCCTTCAGAAACCTCTCTGCCCCGTATGTTGATGCTCTGCTTCGGTCCTACCAGAAGAAGCTGCCCCTCGTCCGTGGGGTGCGTTTCGTGGAGCTGAGACATCTCTGTAGAGGTTGGGGTTGTGTTTTGAAGCCCCCAGGCCCCTGCCACGGTCTCCTTCTGCATCGGAGGGGCCAAAGTCTGAAGGGTTTTGCCTTTAACTTCTTCTTAAACCATGCTTGGGATGGTTATTTTTTTTTTTCTCGGTTTTAAAGTCACCCAACTCCAGCTGGGAACTGGAGGAGGGTGTTAATCCCAGGCTGGGGGGTGGTGGCAGGGGGGGTGACATGGGTTAATCCTGGGAAAACATGAAGAAGTGGGAGAGAGGGGGCTGTGCGAGGGCTCCACCTTCTCCCCCCTGGGATGGGAGAACCCAGCAAGGGGCTTGCCCCGTGGTGGGGTCAGTCCTTCTCCCTGCAAGGACTGCGTTCCCAAAGACCCATCGAAGTGTCACCTGACATAGGCCTTCCCCGAGGGTTGTCACTGTTGGTTGTCACCAACACTTGGCCGCGCTCGCTCCTCCGTTCAGCGTTTGGCTCCAAGATGGGAGCAGGGAGGGCTGAGTCAGGGCTGTCTCCTAGAAGTGTTCTCCAAGGGGTGTCATGGTTTTGGGGGAGGGGGGGTCATGGCTTTCCAGCCTGCCTGTCCTTCCTGCACCCCAGGGATTCCTGAGGTCTGTGGGAGCCAGGGAGGTCTGTGGGCCAGTGCCACCACGTTTGGACGGTGGTGGCACCGGCCAAACCATCACCAACAGTCTCTTCACGTGATGGGAGAGGCTTGGGGCGGTTGGCCATGTCCATCCTTCAGGTTCTGCTGCGACCAAGGGTCTGGGGGGGTGAGGGGAGCAGTGGGACAGCAGTGTGAGGGGGGTGTCTGCCCCTGGGTGCGCTCAGAGAGGAGGGGGCTTCGCTGTCTGATGGCGGCGCTGTGTTTCTCCCCGCAGGACGTCGTCCCTGCGATGGAACGCCGGCACCAAGGAGCGGATGCTGATCAAGGTGACCGACCGCGAGCCCAGCTTCCTCATGCACCAAGGCAACGGCTACGCGCCCGAAAACCCACCGGGCACCCGTTCCCGGCGTCCCTCGGGGGGACAGCAGTCGCCCAACCTCCAAACCTTCGCCCCCGACGCCGACAACTCGGTTTTCTTCCCCGAGAGGAAGCAGTCGCCCTTCTTGAAGAGGGCCGAGCACGTGGGCAGCTGCTCGCCCCTCCTAGGCCGGGGGGACTCCTTCTGCTCCCCGCTCCAAGCCCAGCACCGCAAGCACTCCAGCGAGTCGCAACCTTCCTCTCCCCGCTACGCCTACGAGCCCCCGCTCTACGAGGAACCCCCCATGGAGTACCAGGCTCCCATCTACGACGAACCCCCCGTGGACATGCAGTACGAAGCCAGCGGGAGCTACAAAGCCGGCTCGCCCCAAAAATCGCCCATCCGGAAACCTCACCCCTTCCTCCAGTCGCCCAAGCAAGGTTCCAACTCGCCCTACCAACAGTTGGTGCTCACCAAACAGAAGTGTCCCGACCGGTTCATGAGCCTGGAGTACAGCCCCGCCGGCAAGGAGTACGTCAGGCAACTGGTCTACGTCGAGCAGTCAGGCTCCAGCCCCAAGATGAAGACAGGGTTGAGGCACAAATACTCCCCCAACCCCATCGGCGGCTCCTACTCGCTGCAGCACAGCCCTTGCCTTGTCCGCGACCAACGCTTGGAGATCAAATCAGGTGACTACAGCAGCATGGAGGGACCCGACTTCTGCCCAGGCCCCACGGGTGGCCAGGTGGCCCAGGGCGAAGACTCCATGTCGTGGTCCAGCCAACAGGACACCTTGTCCTCCACCGGCTACTCGCCCTCCACCAGGAAGAGGAAAAGCCGAAAGCCTTCCCTGTCCCACGACCCCAACGCTTCTTCCACCGACGGCTCAGGGGACCGGGAGGTGTTGGGAGAGCAGATGCTGGGGGAGGAACGAGCCACCCCAGCACCCAACAGGTCACCCATGAACCGTACGGAGAGCAAGGCGGCGGAGGCAGAGGCGGCCCGGGGCTTCCCCGAGCCCTTCTTGGCACAGGCCCGCCTGGCTTGGGAAGCCCAGCAAGCCCACTACCACATGAAGCAACGGAGCAGCTGGGACTCCCAAAAGGACGGTTCGGGCTACGAGAGTGACGGTGCCCTCCCGTTGCCCATGCCGGGTCCGGTGGTGAGAGCCTTCAGCGAGGACGAGGCCTTGGCGCAGCAGGAGAACAAGCACTGGAAGAGGAACACCTTCGAGAAGCTGGGCTTCCCCCAGATCCTGCTGGAGAAGAGCGTCTCCGTGCAGACCAACCTGGCCTCCCCCGAGCCCTACCTGCATCCATCTCAGGTAACGTCTTTGGGGGTGTCCTTGGCTCTGGGGGGAGCTTCACCGCGTGCCACCAACCCTCACCCCACCACGTGGCGTCTCCTTGGGTGCCGTGCCAGGTTGGGCAGACCCAACCACCCTCCCTGGTTGTCCCCATCTCAGCCCTGTGCCACGGTTTCAGGCCTTGTTTCTCCTCCCTTGGTCTGGTTGTTGCTTGGTGGGAACCAGCTCTTGGACCCCAAGCACCCACCCAGCTCCCAGGGGAGCCTCAAGCACCCATCCCTGGCTGTGAAGGGTGTTCCCGGGTGACACACGGGACTCATGTCCTTTGCAGTAGCTCATCTCCTTACATTTCGTGTCCCAGCACCATCAGATGGTGACGGTGCAGGAGATTTCCCTTATCAATCCCGTGACAGCTCGGCCACAGGCTTCATAGCATCCTCCAAAAATTCCCAAGAGGTTCTGGGGACACCCAAAACGTCACGTCTGGCCTCCATCTGGCTGGAGGAGGTGCATGATACCCCCTCTGCAGAGCGAGGAGAGATGACCAGAGAGGGTTAAGCACATGGAGAAAACCATCCCCTTTCCATGTCTCCACCTGCTTTGGTTCTCAATGAGGTTCTTGGCCAGAAGTGAGGGTTTGCTCACCAGGTTGTCCCCAGCCACAGCGGTTGGAGGTGCTGGAGCCACACCATTGGCCCTTGGCTTTCACAGTGAGCCAGAACAGGCAACACCACGTCTGAGTTGAGGTCTTGACCCAGCTCCAGCCATCAGAGTGGTGGTTGAACCCATCACCAGACCCACCAGTAATTCCAAAGCGATTTCCAGTTACAGCAGAAGTTTTTCCCAGTGGGGACTGAAGGGAAGTTGAGGAACTTCATCCCTCCAGTGCAGACTGTCCCATCTGATCCACCACCACCCCCACGTAGGTCCTGCCTGTCTTCTCGCTGGCACACTGGGATTTCTCATAGAAGTTGGTCCTTAGCAAGCTGGTCCCTCAAAGCTGGTCCTATCACTGATCCTGGAGATCTCTCCTGCCCCAAGCTGCCATCCCAGAGGAGCTCCTGGGCTGCCATAGACCATTCTCGTGATGGTGTCAGCCCTCCTGCTGCTGGTAGCCCCCCATGGACCTCAGACCTGGACCTACTGGAGCTGGTGCATGCCCTGTCCCCATCTTCCAGATGTTTTTCCATCAGTAGCTCCTGGCTTCTGTCTTTCAGCTCACGTTGTCTTTCCCTTCCAACATCCAACACCCAAAATCTGCCCCTCTGACCTTCAATGTCCCACTCTGGACAAGGATGGTGACACTGGCTATGTCCCCGTGGCCAGAATAGCCTAGAGATGGGTTGTGGGGAGGTGAAGATAAGGGTTTCCAGAGGAAGACCACTTGATTTGCTTTTGGATGCTTCAAGGTTTGGTGTAAGGACATTAGAAAAGGCTAAAATGGGTCTTTAAAAATGGATGGTGACACCATGTGTGGGGATGGTTACCCCGGTGAGATCCATCTGACCTGGAAAAGTGCCTGGAAGATGGAGCTTGGTATCAGCAAGAGAGACCTTGGACGTGGACCTGGGAAACATGAAATAATCTGGAAAATGCTTTTTTGCCCATGGGAATGTGTGAGGAAGCCGGTGGGATGTTGCATCCAGAGGCAGGAGAAGAAAATTCCCCATGGACAAGCGTCCCTGAGCGCTTGGAGGTTCCAGCCCAAAGCTGGTGAGCTCCAAATCCACTTTGGATGTTCACGTTGGCCAAGAGGAATGACTGCCACCATTAGTGATCCTGTGCTTTCTGCTTGGAGCGCAAGATGAGGTGGGAATCTCCTCCATGGCCCGGGCACTTCCGTCTCGTTTGACCCCATCTGATGTTGTCCTCAAGCTCGGGGACACCCATTCCAGGAAGAGCAAATTTCCAGTCAAGGTGGTGAGACCAGGTTGCCCGGGAGAAGCTGTGGCTGCCCCATCCTGGGTTCAAGGCCAGGTTGGATGGGGCTCTGAGCAACCTGGTCTGGTGGGAGGTGTCCCTGCCCATGGTGGGCAAGTTGGACTAGATGATCTGAAGGTCCCTCTCAACCCAAAACCATTCAACGATCATGTCTAAGATTGTCACGTGGTTTTAATTTGGCTTCCTACGCCCCCATCAGCTGGGGACCCTTCCCCATTGGTGGGACCCTGACCTGCGGTGGGGATCTTTGTCACCAACATCGTGTCCCCACACTGGCCACGCACTGGGGTGCGCCCAGGCCCCATCCACATGCCACCAGGACCTTCTTCTCCCACAGCATCTTTGAGCTTGAGCTGGAAGGAGGGTCACCCCATGGGACGGGCAGTGGTAGCCCCCTGGCCAGAAGGTCATGGCCAGCTGCTGTTGCCACCCGATTGCTTGTCCCCTGGTCCCTGGACTTCCCCCAAGTTCATTTAGGACTATGCTAATTAGGGTTGAAGCTAATTTCATACTCGCTCTGGCAGCAGAGGATCCATCACATTTTGCTGCCTGGTTCACTCCCCAGCCTGACCACGCTGTCCACTGGGGTGGACTTGGTTGGAGAAGGCTGATGTCCCCAGCTGGCATGGTCCTTTGCTTCCTCTCTTGTGGCTGTGGCCCAGCTCATGGACTGGTTTTTGGAAGACCCACAAGCAACGGTGGCTATTGAGAAAGCCCCACATGCCTTCAGGCGACCAGCAGGTTGGAAGAACCTTTTGGGTGATGTGGCCTCCATAGAAATGGCAGGGATGGGTCCCTGAAGGGGTGAAGCTCCCGTGGCCAGGTCCCTTCCACGGTCACCACGGTGCAAGATGGGAGCTGAGCGACGTCAATGGAAAGAGGAGACCTCAGCAGTGGGAAGGGACAAGCTGTTGAGCAAGGAGACAAGAAACATGACTTGTTCTTGAAGCAGAGGCTCGATCGTCTACCAGCAGCTCTGGTGGCTTTTTGGGTGTCTTTCTTGTCCACTCCTGGACTTACCATCTCCACGTGGCCCTGGCTCTTTCCACCTTGGTTCTGTCTCCCGCTTTTTCTTCTGTTCCTCATCTAAAGCCCAGCCCCACGGTGGCACCGCTACAGTGACTTTGCACACAGTCCCTGCTCAGGGGCCACCAAGATGTTTCCCCCATGCATGGTGGGGACAACATCACCCCTGGGTGGTGTGGCACGTCCTTCCCTGCCACGAGAAGGGCTCACCTCCTGCTTGCCCATGCGTCACATCCCCGGGGCCACCAAACCCAGATGATTCTGGCACGGAAGAGGGAGCTGACAGACGACGAAGCCACGTTGGCTGGCTGCAGGACCATCCCAAGTCCATCCCAGTGTCCTTGTTTGCCTGTCTCCATGCTGGCCAGCAGCTCTTTGGGTGGCCCTCCATCTCCTGGGGTGATACCCATAAGCTGTGCTGGTTCCAGTTCCAGTAGCAGAAGGACACTGGTCTGTAGGAGTACCCTTTGCTCTGCAGAGGTCCCTCCTGGCTGGGTGCTCCTGGGCAGCTTGTATCCCTCTGCTGAAAGAAACATCATCCATCTTGCTTATGGCTCATGGCTTGGAGGAGCCACCAGCTTTCTCTTGGGTATGTGGCCACTGGAGAACCTCTCTTGAATGTGGAGAGGAGGTTCTATGGAGGGCTGGTCACAGGTGAGTGTGTCCTCTCCACGGTGTGGGGTGGAGCCCGAAGCCACTCGCCCTTTGCTTCCTCTGTGTTATTAATAGCCACCAGCTTCTTCTGACCATGACTGCAAAGCCTGAGGGACCAGGGTGCCAAGCGCAAAGGGAGTCCACCATGTTGGCTTTTGGGTGGCTTTGCTTGTCCCCATTGATCCCCTCCCTCCACCGATCGGTGCCGTGACCCGCCTCAGCCGCTGGCACCGGGGCGGCTCCACTTGCCCAGGGTGGGATTGAGGAGGAGCTCCTTGGAGAGGACATAGCTTGTGGTGCAAGTGTGGGGTGACCTCTTAGCGCTGCAAGGGTGGGTGGGTTGGTTGAATGGTTGGTTTATCGGTTTGTTGGTTGGTTACTTGCTTGATCGGTCGATCGGTTGGTTGGTTGCCTGATTATTTGGCTGGTTGGTTGGTTGTTGAGTTGGTTTGTTGATTGGTTGGTCGGCTGGTTGCTTGGTTGGTTGATTGGTTAGTTGGCCTGTTGGCTGATTGGTTGGTTGATTGGTTGGTTGGTTGACTGGTTAGTTGGTTGTTTGGCTGGTTGGTTGATTGGTTTAGTTGGCTGGTTGGTTGTTGGCTAGTTGATTGATTATTTGGCTTGTTGGTTGGNTGCCTGATTATTTGGCTGGTTGGTTGGTTGTTGAGTTGGTTTGTTGATTGGTTGGTCGGCTGGTTGCTTGGTTGGTTGATTGGTTAGTTGGCCTGTTGGCTGATTGGTTGGTTGATTGGTTGGTTGGTTGACTGGTTAGTTGGTTGGTTGGTTGGTTGGGTAGTTGATTATTTGGCTTGTTGGTTGGTTAGTTGGCTGGTTGGTTGATTGATTATTTGGCTGGTTGGGTGGTTGGTTTGTTGATTGGTTGGTCAGCTGGTTGGTTGGTTGGTTGATGGGTTAGTTGGCTTGTTGGCTGATTGATTGGTTGGTTGGTTG
>VXBJ01006928.1:0-26549 GCA_013400055.1 Nycticryphes semicollaris
CTTTCCTTTTCCTTCCTTCCTTTCTTTGCTTTTTCTTCTTCCTCTCCTTATATTGTCCCTCTCTTTCTCTCTTTTCACTTTATTGCATTTGTCTACCATTGTCTTTGTCTCTCTCCCTTCCTTCCTTGCCCCCTCCCTCCTCTCACTCCCTGTTTCTCTCTTTTCCCTCTCCTCTTTCCTTTTCTGTCTTTTCTCACCTCTCTCTTTAAAAAAGATAATTATTTCGTGAGATACAGTACAGAGGACTTAATTTATAACTGAAATTCTCTTATAGTTAGTAGAACATGAAGCTATAAAAACTGCAACACCTTCAGATTTGGTGGAGAACTTTGCATGTTGAATAGACAAGCTCACATATCTTCCAGTAGTTAAGGGGATAAACAGCTCATTTGCCCTTTGAGGAGGGTGGGGTTTGCTAGAGATATCAAGCAATTGACAACAAAGCAATTTTGATTATATGTTTTAAATATATTTAAAATCCTACCAAGATTTCTGTAATTTGACATTTTTTCCAAATGGGCATTAATGATGTACATATTGTGACTTTTAAATCACTGGGTTCAATAATGAATAGTTCATTGACTGCTGGTTCAATGAATTGTGTGGAAATTCATGGACCATGTAGGAAAAGAGAAAAGGTAACTGTTATTATTTCAAATGAAGATTTTATGTCTTAGTGGCATTGTGAAAGATTGACCTTCACATGAGATATTGCTGTTCTTGCATTACCACCCTGATATCAATAGAAAACTGCTTTTAATCTACACAAAGGGTCCTGTTATTCACTCAATGCATGGGGGATTATCATGCTTAACTCTCCAGAACATTGAGAGGCGAATAGACCCCACAGTCTCTATTGCTGTGAAGCAATTTCTTGAACGTATTTCACGTGCTTTTAAACGATGTTTTCAAAAAGTTTGGGGGGATTTTTGGTGTTTTGTTTTGCATTATTTTAAAGTTGGCATTTTGTTTTAAGCTTGTAGAAGATCACTATTTGATATGGGGTAAGCAAGAATTTACTAAGCTCTCAATATTAGTAAATAGATTAAAATATTCATGATCATCTCAGTTAACCATATGATCTTTTCTCAGTAATGAACATTGTAGAATCTAAGTACTTTGTGGTGTAGTAGGACTGTAGATGTGATGTTTAGATAGAAACCTGGCAGAGGGTACATCTCTTTTATGAACAAAACCAGGCAATAATGATAATATATTTATTTATCAGTATCAATTTTCATATTCTGAAATACTTATGGTACTTGCTAAAGTTACATTGCATATCTGTATTTTGCATTTCCTGATCAATAAAGTAACCCTGGGTTACTGTGATCTTATTTTATATATATATATGTATGGGTATGTGTGTACTGTGTCCGCACAGTGAAAACTTTTAAATATTAAAAAGAAGTATCGCATCCCATATTTCATCTATTCTTACAAGACAAGAATGACAGTATTAAGATGCACATTCAGGATAGCACTCTTTCTACTTTGAACGCTGTCAAGAACAAAGTGCTTTACAGACTTAAAATAAATCTAGGTACTAATCCATTGAATTTCTGACAACAGGAGCCCAAGGTTTCCATGCACTTAGCTGAGTACTGCATAAGAGCTTGTGCATTATTTATGTCCACTAATGGTGTTGCAATGCTCTTTGTGTGAAGCAGTGACAGTGCAATCTACTAAGATAGCTGCTGCTGTGGACAAAGCCATACATTTTTCTGGGCTTGAATTTTTGACAGAATACTCTATTAATGCCAATTCTGCTTAAGTAAATGCTGAACAGGGGTCAGTTCCTCCCCCCCATCCCCCTTATTATTTAAGAAAACAGTGCCATAAACCTGAAAATGATGTTCTGGTCTTTGCTGAATTTTGCAACACAATAGTAGCTGATAAAGGTCAGTCTGCTTTTTTGTCTACTTTTATGATTTTGTGTGATGGTCCACAGACTAAATAGGAAAGCTCTTAGCATTGGAGAAGGGAGGTGCTATTAATTCCGGTTTCATTGCCATTATACTCTTCAGTGGATCAATAGAATTAAATGAGCTGAGATATTAGGAAAATATTGTGAAGAGAAGTAGGGTGGTATTATTTGACCAAGGTTAGGATGAATAGAAAATAAAGAACTATTTATACTGGGATGTCAATAAATCATAGAACCCATATATAAAATGGAATAGGGCATAACAATCATAAGCTTTCAAATGACCACGATATCTTTCTTTTTTTTTTAAATATGTGAATGTTTGGTTGGCAATTTAAAGGGGCACCGCAAATTTGTTTTTTTTCCGTTTTTTTACTGAATGAATTTAAAAAAAAATAATTCTAATTATATAGTATGTTCTGTAATCATAATACATTTATAATAATTTTTTTTGAAAAAAAAAATCTTTCTTTTTTCCTTCCTTCTCTAACCATTTAAGTAAGACCTGGAAGTTTTAATGGGGATGTGACTGAGTCCAAGGTATGTTTTCCCCTTTGCTTTCCTGCCTCTGCCTCTGCCTCTCCCTCTGCAATTTCCATCTCAGCCTTGCAGTTGCTGCTGATAGCAAACGTTTTTCTTGAGAGCTTGTAGAACATTGCATACATCTAATAAATCTGCAGAAATGACTAACTCAAAAGGCATGAAGTAGCTCCTTTTGGAGTCAACTTACACAGATGCTTGTGGGAGATAGACAAAGGACTTTCAGGTATTTGAAGAGAAAAAAAAATGGAACAGTGGAGATTAGCACATTTGTCTTTACCCTCTCTTGGAATCCACAGTACTAAGAGCAACAATTGTCACCATCTGAAAAGCTCAGTGACTATAAAGCAAGCTTTTTTCATTGTTTCCCTTCTACAGATAGAAAAAGGAAGACTATATACAGGTGAAGTTTTCCTAGAGTAATAAACCTAAAGGTAGAGGTGTACTCCTGTTGCAAGTTTAACAGTTACTTGGAAGTGAAGTTGTGAAGAAGAGTAAGGTGGTATTCGCCTCTAGATTAGAAGTGAATTTATTTATTTATTTAAAAAAATCAGCAACAAACCAGGTTAGCCTGTGTAATAATTTGGTATAAAACTGGAAAACCTTAGATCTAAAGCTTTTGTTTAGAACTGGAAGGACTCTACTTCTCATTAGTCTAGTAAGATAAAATTAATTGCCTTTCAATTTATGGCAAATTAAGAAAATAGTATCTTTTCTATGACCATGCTTTTTCTTCTCTTCAGTTAGCTTAACTGATTACTCTTCTGTTAATCTACTCTTGCTATTTCTGCCTGCCTTGTCTCTTTCTGATAATATAAACAGTTTTCAAGATTCGTTTAAAAAAAAAACCAAAAAACAAAGAAAAGTGTCTCTTGGCCTTTCTTAGAATCACAAATCTGGTAGACCTTTCCAGGATTTCTGGAAGTATTTTGTCCAATGCCTTGCTCAAAGCATATCCAATTGTAACAGGTTGCTCAGAGTTGTGTCCAGCTGAGTTCTGAACATCTCCAAGGATGGAGAACCTGCAGTCTCTGGACTGCCTGCTATGGTGTGTGTTTACACTAAGCATTTTTTTTTTCCTTTTTGGGACAGAATTTCCTGTGTTCCAACTTGCTTCATGACTTTGGGCACTGTTGAAACTGTCTCTGGCTTCTTTATGCCTTCTCACTAGGTAATTGTTGATGGTTGTAAGATCCTCTCCCAAACCTCTTTTGTTAAGGAAGAATTGCAGAATTGGTGTTGTAACCGAGGTGTGTTTAATTCCTCAGAAACCTTCTCCAGTCAGTGGTGCTCTTCTTACAGAAATTTAAGGAATTCCAGGAAGAAATTTTAGTTTCTCTTAGTTTACATATTCCATCCTCCACCAGCTAGCCTCCTGCATACTCAGTCATTACTTCAGAACTTTGTTTGGGGAAACACAGATATCACCACTATAACTTTTTGTGAGATATCTACAGAGCTATGTTTGAGCCCCATTCCTCTTTTCACTTAAATACTTGGTAAAGTTAGTTCCTCCACCTTTAGGCCTCTACAGTGAGGAGATTTTCACCTGAGATTATTGTCTAAAATACCTTTTTTGGCATTTATAATGTGTTATTCATCTACTTTTAATGACTTATGCAGTAGCTCAGATGATTAATTTCTTTTTTTCCTCTCCACTGGCTGTCATAATGGATCACTGCTATGAAGTGTTAGGTTTTAAGCGAGATGGACACTGTCTACAGAGGATATTTTAGAATATTGACTATACTTTCTTGCCCTGTACTGATCATATGTTTGCTCTTCCTTTCCCCCTTCTTATCTCTCCTTATCTCCAAAATATACTCCCTCTGAGAAAATATTGTGACTCTACCTCTTTAACATCTCATTTTCCCCCTCACAGTCTTATTCTGTGTCTGCCATGATATGTAACTTCACTATCCTGCTTCTGAGTTGGGTAAAAGCTTTAATTTACTTCCAGGATATAACAAAATTTGCAGGTTCTTCTAGCACATCGACTCTGATTCATGGTCTGTGGTATCTCTCCACAAAACACATGATCAGGCTCTCATAAATTTGTGTCACCAGAAATTTTTAGGAGCTCTTTGTGAGCTTGCCATATCTATCACATTAAATACCATTTCTTGACTTCCTTTTTCAAGACCATTCTTAAGCTACCCCTGACCTATATTCACTTCACATTAAGCACTGTTTTAAATGCTAACCTTTGAGCTAACCTTTGATGACATGTGCCATCACTGTTCATTTGTCATTTTTTTTTAAATCATAACTCATTGTAAGGCATGCAATGCATGGCATATGCCTGGCATATTTCCCATGCACCTCTATGGATTTCTTAGAAACATGTCTAAGCCTGTCCACAGTCTTCCCTCTCTTCTCTCCCCTATAACTCTGATGTGATTTCTTGGGGAGAGGTGGGTTGGGGGAAGAAAGGCAAAACCCACCATCCTTGACAGCACATATGTAGAATATATGTTTGGTACTATTAGCTAATATCTCATTGCTTCCCTGTTCTTAGCTTTTTGTTTCTAACTGCTATAACAACATTATACTGAGATCAGGCATTGTATATTTGTTTCAACTTTGTGTGAAATTTAGCTGTTCCTTGACTACCACCTGAATGCATACAGTGGAATGCATATTACCTAAGACTGGAGATGAAGATATCTAGACCTAAACTAATAAATTTATAATACCTACAATCAATGGTGAAAAAAACCCACAATTCATCAGATCTAGTTTTGGTAATTATGATTTGATGGAATGCATCACACTAAAATTACATATTTAACTGTGTATGTTTGGTACAATTCTGCATGTCTGGGCCAGTAGAGAAAATATTGTTGAGTTAGAACCCTGAAACAGACAATTACTGTGACAGTGAGTAGTGGGAAAAAGTGTAGAAGTCCCACAAAATGTTCAAATAACATAGAAGCAGGTCATGCTTCCTGTAAAAGATTAAGTTCAAAGGTCACTCTTGAGAGACAATGATTAAATCATCTCTCTATTTAAGCTCTTATATAATTTAGTTTGCAATTTATATTCTGAACTATGGCACCGAAAATCTGAAGTAGTTCAACCGCCTTGAGAGGAATATGAGTAGGAGCTGTGTCTGGTGTACATGTCTGGCCTTATATGGATAGATATATGTCTGTCAGCTATGTTGTAAATTTCTATAGCTTTTCCTGATTTCAGTGACCAATTTGCATATGTTGAGAAGCTGATCCCTTGTATCTAGAATAGAAGGAAATAAAAGCCAGCTTATTTAGTGTTACTATATAGCAGCTTCTCTATTTGTGCCAGCAAATCTGACATAAACCCTGATTTTCAGTGGTTTATCTTGGAGATAAAAAAAAAACACTTCAGTTTAAAGCTGGGTACACCAGGTCTCTGCCTGAAGCAATTTCATTTTTGTAAAATTTGAAAAGCTGGTTGAGCTGATTCTAGATATAAAAGTGTCAAGAGAAGTTGCTAGTTGCTTCAGACAGTTGTACTCTCACCGCTAAAATACTTCAAACTTTTAAGAGCTCCATTCAATTACAGATATTTTCTAGCTTCTGCAAAAAAGAATCTATGGAAATTTGCCCTGTAACCAGACAGCTGATTCAGCAAGAAAGAAGCAATAAACAGTAGAAGTATAAGTCGCCATTTATTGCATTTGTTTATTTCTACTAGGAATCTTGTATAGCTATAACTTTGACTAGTATGCAGCTCTAATAGGGCTGTGAAATAGTATGGGAGCTAGGAAATCTTTTTGGAGGGATGTTGTTACTTGGCTTACTACCAAAGAACAAGTTTCCTTCCTACACGCACTTATGTAGCTCGACCTTGTACGACACCACAGCATACCTGAATTTATTGATCATCTATGTCCATAGTATCAGGTCTATCCAGTCAGGAGCAAGAGAAGAGATAGCTGACTACATTTTGGTGCACACTACTTCACACATCTCTCTCTCCTCTTTCACAGGAAAACAATATAGCCCTTCTTGTTATGGGTCAGGTGTATCCCATGACATGTGACAGACTATATTCCTAAAAGAACTGTGTGATTAAGTCTATGCCAGTATACTAGCAAATAAAACAGTGTCTGTGCAAGGGTTCAAACAGTGTATCAGGATTTTCTAGTGCTTAATTCTGATTGTGTTCCCTGGCCTGATTTTAGGACTGTACTGATAATGCTTTATAGACAATGTTCCCCCACTTTTATTTAGTAGTGTAGTTGTAGTCTGAGTGCCACTGTAATAAGCACTAATTCCACATAACATAAGAAAGAATATAGAGACACTTAAAGCTCTGGATAAGGGAACATCATTCAAGCCACTTGGGAGAGGAGTAACAAGAATATACAATATTTTTCAAGACCATCCTTTTAAAAGTTATCTACAGTAAAAATCAGGCAAAAAATTTCACCCCAAAACCAATTGTGTTAAGCAGGCTCCTAGAAAATATCTGTATTTAGATGTTGAACCACAGTGCCAAAGATCAGCCATTTATCCTGCTTCATAATCCAGGTGCTATTATAATTTGACAGTGATTTTAAACAGTTAACAGCTAAATTTGTTGAGAAAATTACCTGTGATATGTTCTGAATTGTTTTAAAAATTTTCAAGGGAAAAAAAAATAAAGTTGTTTAAATAGTATAGTATATGGCAAGTGATCAGGGAGTTTAGTTCACAAATTTTGTGTTCTTTCTATAAGGCTATGTTTATAGCAGTTAAACAAAGATGCTGAAGACTGTTTTCTGGCACTGAGATCAGTTAGCAATAAATAACTTGCACCCATACATGCCTTTGTCTCTAAGTAGGCTAGTCACAACCACCTGACAGAAATAATTCCTGTCCAAGCTTATTCCTGAAATGTGTTCAGAATTATGTTCACTGCATCTAATTTTAAAAATTTACTTATATACACATGAAAATACGTGAGCCTGAAAGTATTTCCTACTATGATCTTGTACATTTGGTATAGCTGAGTGGATCACTGAAGGTCACCAAAGCCACAATAGCTATGACTTCCTACATGATGATTTAATGATGAGAATGATTGCAAAATATTTGAAGAATATAACATGGGATTTAAGTGTTTTAACTTCCCAGAATTGTGCTCCAGTCATCAGTCTAGTGAGTGAACACCTGGCATTTCTAATTCGTCTTGCAGAAATAAATGAACAAACAGAAATGCAAGAGTTCTGGAGCCAGAGCAAAAGAAGAGGGAAGAAAATCCAGCTCTCCTGTCTCTGGAAATATTAGGAGAATGAAGTGAGAGTAGGGACTGCAAGGCGAGAGCACACGTAGTTAATTATAGATATGGTGTGATTGCTAGTCACGAAACAGTTATGAAACTGGAGTTGACACTTTGTTTAGGAAATTTCAGCTTAATTTCTTAGATGTAAGATTTAATAATGTTCAGGGTAAAGATGAGAGCATAACAAGGATCTCACCTTGACAGACCTAATCGAGATCCAGTCCGACCTAGTCCAGCTCCAGATCTAGTCCAAACTGGTCCATCTAGCACATTACTCTGTATCTGGACAAAGATGCTTTTTAGGAACAACACAGTAATCTCAACCTTTTCAGCTATTAATTCTGCTCTTACAGCATCCGCATTTGTTAATATTAAAGGTTTTAGAAGATACCTCCCTGCTTGGATCAACATACTGGTTCAAGTCTTGTCCATTTCCAAATGCCTGCCTTTTCTTAACATAGTGGTTCATAAAATGCTCAGTATTGAGTTTGGATAAGCATCTCTGTTAGTTCAGTAGCAGGTTAGTAAGCTGATAAGAAGAAACAATGCTGGGAACAGCCTCATAGAAAGTAAAAGAACTGTGGTGAAATGTTTGTGTATGATGTGATATTTTTTGTATTGAAATCTTGGCATGTCATCCTGACTCTCTTCTCCCTATGTTGCTGAATAATGAGTCTATAAGCTCATGACTTGCTTATGTTACTGAACATTAGTGATACTATCAGATTAATAGGCTTAAGATTCCAGACAAAGAAACCAAAATTGAGAAAGCTGTTGAATATATCTTTAAGGTGTGTGAATTCAGATATTTACATTATTTTAAAATTTCTGGCATAAATCAGCGCTGCTGGTAAATATATAACAGATGTACCAATGTGCCTTGAGATGAATACATTATGGACAAAAAAATCATATTTATTCCCATCACAATAACAGTTTGTTTTGATCACCTGCTCTTTCTGGTTGCACCTGTGACTTGTTCATTTGGTTGGAACATGGGAAAATGCCAGGATCAATACAAGCTGTGGATTCTTGCTCCCTTGTGTGGGTGTTTCTTTTAGCTATTCCCCAAATGTTCTTTGTGTACAATCTTTAGGTATAATGAGGAAAAAAAATGAAGATAAAAAAAACCGAGACAAAGAATAAAAGGTATTAGTGCAATATTAAGGACTGAGAAATGAAACAGTCAAAAAACCAGAGAACTCCAAACTACAAAGCAGTTACTAAACTTTATATCAGTTTTACCTTTAAAGTATGGTAATGAACAATTAAATTTTCTTAGAAACAAAAAGCAGTCCAACAGTATTTACAATATTCTTAGTAGTAGGGGAAACATATAAATACATTCATATTTTTGTGGCTGCAAAAACCATACCTTTAAGTTTCTTAAGCAATCTGGATGTCTGATGAATGTCTTTTGCCTGTATGTCATTACAAATTTTTTGCTACATACACGTTGCTTATACTGTAGAGCCATTATTCACAAAGAGCTACTCTGTCCTCTGCACAGTTCTACTGACCAGTGTGCTATATTGAAGAAGAAAGATTCACCAATAAAATCTACCCTGTTTGATGGACTGCCATGATAGGGAGAATAACTTTGTGTTTTCCCTTTCAGAGAATCACCTTTCAAAATTTAAGATATGTTCTATGAAAAAGATGTATTTTCACTCCTGAATTCTGGTGTAGTGACTATTCTTTGTGTTCAGGAGAGACCTACTCAAAACAACATACCAGTGTGAGGCATTCAACATAGAAGCATCATCAGCTGAGACTTTAGGTAAAAAAGGGTATAAAGTAGTGGGCACTTTCTCAGGATGAAGTGCCTTTGAAAGGACATATGTCTAATTATTCAATACAGCAGGAGCCTCCAGAGGCTATGTTTCCAATTTACTTCAGTCAAGTTCCTAAAGTCAGTGAATATTAAACCTAGCTTAAGGTTTCCAGACACCTTGAGACAAATGTACAGATTCATATGCAGTATAATTCTTTGAGTTATAATTTCTTTTGAGTTTTGTTTTAGTCAATATGCAGTAAGTATTGTTAGGTTTTCCTATAGAGCACTGAGGTACCTGTAAAATACCAAAAAAAAAGTCAGCATTTTTTTTTTTAATTACAGGTAAATAGTCATGTACAATATAACTTGAAAAGATAAATAATTTGAACAGTTTTACTATAACATGTTTATATAATTCACTTCAACATATTTGTCTCCGGGAGTTTTTTCCCACAGGTATGGTGTCAGAGAAGAATTCATAGCTGTGAGTAGCAAGTGACTGTTTCTGCTGTTATTTTCATATATTTCAGGTTGGAATAGCTTTGTAATAAAATTACACTTGCAGAGTGATTTTCAGATGTTTTAATGTTTTGATCTATCAGTGTTTGAAACATTCAGCGCATTGAGGAACTCAGGAGCTTGGTTGCTGTGTCTGGATTCATAACACCATCCAATGTGAACCAAAAATGTTTCTGGAAATGTTATCAGTTCAGATGAAATACTGTGATAAAGGGTATTTTATGTCAACTTTATACCAGAACTTTATTCCCAACTTTATGCTGGAGTTAACTCTGATCTCTGTGAATGAGATGCACGAAGATTCTACCCTTCTACACTAACAGTGTTACTCTAACGTTTTCAAACTCTGGACTGTATCCAAAAACTTCACTCTCTGCCAATTTCTTATTTATAAGACATTATTCTTCTAAAACAGGGGAACACAATTCCTATTGATTAGAATGGACATAATGCCTGAAATGGAATCTGAGTCACTGGACCTTTTTGCATCTTGTATGACTGAATAAAATAGCACATCCTCTGTTCTGTAAAATGCATGGATTTGTGCCCAGTAAAGATATCTGCTATCAGAAAGCTCCTCAAGAGATAAGCTTAGTTTCCTGTGCCAATATACCTTGCTGTCTGAATAAATAGTGAAAAGGGGTAACAGTCTTGTGATTTCCTTTTTGCATGCTACTGAACTTTAATGTTCACAGAGTTAAATGCCTTCACTAATGATACAGTGCCATTTATACACCAAGAATACTCTTTTAGTGTAAACTCGTAAAAAATCTTCCAACCAGATCAACTACTTAAAGCTATTTACACCAGTGATGTGTTACAGTCTGAATATGGACATATACTATATTCCTCCTTTGTAAGAGCCTCTTAGGCTCTTTTCAGTGCAAAGTTTTCAGTCATGTTCAAAGACCAAGGCATTCCAGCCCAAAAAAACCCCCATGTGCTTTTACACATCTTCTGTATTACAACTTTCAATTAATTTCCAAAGTTATTGATCTCTATCAAAACAAACAGTAACAAAAAAAAAATAAATAGATAAAACCTAAGGCTCAAAGATAGCATAGATAAATGCACAAACAAACAAGCTGAACGAACAGATAGCTAAAATTTAACATTAATCAGAATGTGAGTTTATTGGTCCTTTAATATCCCTGGCAAGTTAAATTGCAAGTAAAACACCACAATCCTCCTTGTCAGCGTTTTTTAATTTTTCTCTGGCCCTCACAAAGTATCAGTTCAAGATTTCTAGTTTTGTTGTTAAAATTCACATGACATTACATGAAATCTAGAAGTTGAGAGATGTTAAAGAGTCAAAAACAAGGATTAAGTATTTGCTGACCGATTTCTCTCTGATACCCTTGCATTTGTTCACAAGCAGTATTCCAGAAGTGAGAATTATTTGTTAATTATTCAACATAAACCCTAATTTCATTGTTTTTTACTGGCGGAATAGCTTATGTTTGTTTGTCAAGTAGAGTTCTCTTAATTAACGTAGTAGACAGTTTGGAGTTAGCTCCAGAACTACCGAGCCTTGCTTTAAATGGGAGATTAGAAGTTACTGAATAACTATGATCTGTATTGCATTTTTACATTTATTATCTTTCTTTTATTACTATATGTATTTTTTTCTGTTGGGTAAACAGAATCTAGAAATAAAAAGATATTTTCTACAGAAAAAATAGAAGAATAAAAAAAGAATTTACTCTTATAAGTTTATGGTGAGGGAGAAGATATTGTAACAGAGAGTCCTCTGCTAATTGTTCATTGATAATACAACAAATGTGCAATGCATTAAAAAATTTGCTCATATAATTAGAAAGATTACTTTCTAAGGGCAGCGCATGTACTGGATGATCTGGGTTAACTATTTTTGAGCTACTTCAGGTAAATATCATGACTTGTAGTCAACTTCATTTTTACCAAATTAGGCTACCTTCCATAGTAAAGGGCCTAATAATTCCTACAAGTATAGTGTTTAATGCTGCTTGTGCTATCTTGCATATAACTTTACATAATCCAACTCGATAGAGTTATTTTGGCAGGCAACTTTGTTAGAAGTGGTCATGTGTTTACTACATAGCTCTTTCATGAGGTTTCCAGGAAAGAGCTATAAGTTTGACTGAATCACAACCACTAGAATTTTATTGCCATTCTTTTCAGTAATTTTAGTTGGTACTTATCCCACAGGGGTGGCTAGTAAAAGACAGATGCTTGTTTATTCATTTTTTTTATTTTCCTTTGGTTGGAAACTTTTAAAGATAGTAGTGGAAAGGCAACTTATACAGAATAATGTGACAAATGCCATTCTGAGGTCCTGATTTCTCTTTCTTCTCTTCAGTCCATTACTGAATGAAGTTTTTGACTTATACAGGTATTTTATTTGACTCCAAAATCAACTGTTAATTTAATAATGAGGGTAGGTTCAATAGATAAGTGCATTGTGGTGCTTTCCTCCTAAGTTACTTTCAGAATTCCCAGTTTTACAAAGTAAATAAAATTCATGGGAAATGACTGCTCATTCTTCAGCTGTTACTTTGCAGTTATTGCTCATCGCAGGCAAGCATAAAAATATACTTAGAAGGAGGTTTTATGTCTTTTTAAAAAATAATTGTAGATTTAAAAAAATATGAAGCTTTTACTATGATGATCTATGCACCATTCACAGGGAAATAACCTAATTTAGTGGGTTTTTGTTTTGTTTTGTTTTTTGTTTTTTGTTTCCCATAGACATATATTTTAAGACTGATAATTACTCCCAGGCATAGCAGAGAATGTTGAAAATATTTGTCAGCTGAATACTTTCTAGAACTTATGATGTTGAGCTTAATAGAAACATTATAATGTAGAAAGAGGAAGGACTGGTTTATCCTGAGTATTTTAAGAGCACAGCATCATCTCCACTATCTGACTACTGCTTTGTATTATGTTACAATTGACATATTTGATACTTTCCACTTTTTAAAGTGGAATGGAATGACGAACATCCTTCTAGCCACCGGTGGGACTGCAACAGCTATTAGAGACCTGACAAGTAGAAGTTGGGTGAAACACATTAGCTAATTGATCACTTTTAATAGTTAACAATTTTAAACTAATGTTTGATGTTAGATATCCAACAATAAAATTCTGACATATTGGGAAGTCTGAAGTTAACTTCAGTGCTAAACCTTGTTAAAATTAGTCATTGACAGTGTTTCCCCCCCTTTATGTCTTTACATTGTCTTTTATCCCCTTTTTCACAATTGCATTCAGAAACACACTTGTAGAGCTCTGGATGTTAATCTTGCTGTGTTCGAACAGACAGCAAGATGTTGGTTTATATGTAGCCTTGCATTCAGAAGTTTATGTAGTTTAATTAATTTATAAATGGGGCTTGAAATAAAAAATAACTGCAGACTTCAAAGTGCTCAGACCTCATGAGATATAATAAATAATGCCTTCCATTGTAATTTTCTTTGAGGCAAGCCTAGGTAGAACTTAAACAGTAACATATCTGAATATGGTTAGTGGGTATTCCTCCAGATTCCACTGCTTGTGTTGAACAGATGTTTGATGCCGTTCCCAAACAGAGCACCTACTGTTGTTTAAAGATGCCCAACTTTGCATCACCAAGCAGAGTAAAGAAGCCTTAGCAAGAATGAGAATCAAGTGTTTACTTTCCTTTTGATTTAGATGTAGAAAATAGTGAGTATTTTATTTCCCAAAGGCACATTTTTCCTATCCTTTCCAAACTTTACAATGAGCTGATTATAGCATACTTGGCAACACTGTGGAATATAGGAAGAATCTATCATATCTAAGCATGTCAAGCAGAAATCTGTGCACATTGTAATACACAATTTCCTCTGCCTAATAAAAGCTATATTACTTATCAGCTTTTACCCTGCTGGAAAAAAATACTTAAGCCACACAAAGGACAAAAGATGAAGTAGAGTTTAAATTTCTATCAAAATCTTTTTACAAGGTTTATCTACTATACATCATACTCTTCATGTATAGTCAAAAATCAATGAATAAGGTTGCAATTGTGATCTTGTAAATGTATAATGCAAGCCCCAAAGGTATAAAAGGAAAAGGGTTTCAACCCAATTGTTCGTTTTAGTTTTAACTCAGGAAACATTCCAATATATGGTAGCAGCCAGGAGGAAAAAAAAAAAATCAACAGAGCCTACTTATGAAACAATATAATATGATATAGAATAAATGAAAGTGCTTCTGATCACCCTAAGCGGCATCCGGGTTAATACCTCTAGCAGCTGTCCTGATCTCTGTGGCTTAAGCTTTTAACTAACTTTAATTAAATAGAATCTTTGGTGTACCAGGATGCATATGACTGGGATATGAATAAAAGAAATAAACAGCAGAGACTGGCATATGGTCGAAGGCACATGCATCATATGATTTTTGTAATACCTTTTTTTTTTTAATCTATTTTAACATTCATGAGCAGTAAAAGAGCTTAAAACAGAAATAGAATTGTCTCCCTGGATTTGGAACTTTGACTGTTACTGAAGGTTCTCTTTTTCTATTATGTTTTTCCATTGCAGAAAGTATATTTAAAAAAAAAACCCAACACTATAGGTCTTAATTGTTGTATGCACAATCGGCAATGTTTAAATGGACCCTGTGGATTTTGGTCCAAAACCAAACTAATCAGTTACAAGCTATTTTTCTTTTCTGTTAGATGTTCTCCTGCAATATTTGCATAAATGTAACCATGCTGTCCGTCTTTTAACTTTCACTCAATTAATTATGCTCCCAGCCCCCTGCTGATGGACAAAAATGAGACTTCATCTGCAAATAGCTTCAGCAGTTTACAGCTTATTAAATGCCAAAATCTAGTTAAGACAGTTTGAGAATTCTCATGTCAGGCATTTCAATATGCCAGTTTTAACACAAAAACTCTTATTAAAAGGGAAAAAAGTGAGCCCACTACCCCCAGACAGGGAGAAGAAAATGTAACAGAATAAACGTAATGGACAGATAAGAATTTTCTACAAATTATGTACTTAGCATATGTGGCACAGCCTGAGTATGCTTTAATTGGTTCCCCTAATAATAAAAAACATTGGGAAAGACTACCAGTTGACAACAAAACGGTCTCTGCAAATTGCAAACAGCGTTAGTTTACCGTACCACCTTTTATAATTTTTATAAAAATCTGAACAAACCTCGGACTAAGCAGATAACATGCTAAAGCATTCTTAAAAAATAACTTTTCTATGACTCTTTTTGACAGGTTTTGCATTTTGCACTAAGCATCTGGTGCTTTCATTTTTCAGTACATAGTGTTCTGGTATGCTTTATACCATGCTGGGTTCATTCTTGATTTAAAACAGAAATGGAGAACCAGTATGGTATACAGGGAAACTGAAGTGTGCCATGTTCTAAAATAAATTCAATACATGGTTTCACACTATAGCCTTGACCAGATTACTTAACCTGCTGGAACTTTAAGCAGTCTCTCTTTTAAACTGGGTGCAATCAAAGTCTCATGGAAGAATAAATGTTATGCCCGAATGTCAGCTTCTCACCTTGAATGAATCATGAAAAGAGGACTAGGAAAATTTCTCTTCAATACTTTTTCAATCAAGCTACATTTAATTGTTTCTACTTATTTTTGTTGTTAGCTTATAGATAATTCTTTAGCTCTCTGTTGTTAGTGAAATAAATTTAAAAACACCAGAAAACACCAGTCATAAGTACAGAGAGAGATAAACACAAAATTTAAAATATATTGTTTCAATCAAGCTACATTTAATTGTTTCTACTTATTTTTGTTGTTAGCTTATAGATAATTCTTTAGCTCTCTGTTGTTAGTGCAATAACTTTAAAAACACCAGAAAACACCAGTCATCAGCACAGAGAGAGATAAACACAANCAAAGATTTTTTTTTTAATCCTAAAAATTTATGACATAATATCTGGGTTATTATGACAGATTTTTTCATATTTGTTATCTCATGTTATAAACTAATGTGACTGAGCTGAACATGACATGACAATTCATGACAAAAATGTCAGGAATCAAGATAAAGAAATATAAATCATGTCCAGTCATAGAGCAATTATCAATTCTCTTGTAAAGTGCTGAGATTTTTCACATTTAATGTAATGGAAAAAAATTACAATGTATAATATTGTATCAGTTTCTCATCTTAATATTATCTAAAAAAATATTTCAAAGTAGTATACACTAATGACCATATTGTGTAGAAGCATAGTGAAATTTGGTGTTCTATATTAAGACATTCATTCCTCAACCAGCAGACCAATGCTCTGGCAGTTCCACATGAAATGTCCCTTGTGCATCTGCTGCTTGCAGTCCGCATTCCCACTGCATCGGTCGGAAAGTATCAACAGCCTTCTCCTATGCATAAGTAAATGTATCTTCAGGCAGATTCCTCTCACAGTCAGAAGAGAGGGCACACATGCAATATCTTCTTATTTTGCATGATTCTGTTGTTGCCACACTTCCATTTTTCTTGGTCATCTTTTTGTGCTTTGGTGTATTTGATGATTTCTATCTGCCCTACCCAAAAGTACTTAAAATCTCAAAAAAGAAGACACTATATGGAGCCAATCTTCCATTATAATATATATCCTTTATTATGCCTCTCAAAACAGGTTTTTTTTGTTAGCTAGAGCTTCTTTTAGGTATAGTGAGGGAAACAGGTACTGAGGACATTTTTTAGAGACTGTAATGGCTTTATAGCTAACATATAGGAGGGTGGTTGATCACCACTGCTTCTAAACATTGTAGAAGGAAGTACAGAAATTATTACAGATGTAAGTAAAAGAGAGATTGAGTCTAATGTGACTGATAGAGTATCTTCAGGCAACACAATAAAATACGGGACTTGGGATGTAATCAAGAGTGACAGAAAAAGGGTGGGGGTGGTGGTAGTGGTGCAGAGGGTTCAGGAGGAAAGATAAAGTGGTCATTTTCCTGACATCTGTGTTAACTCACAACTGGCATATAAAGAAAGAATGTATTTTTCCATTTTTTAAATTCTGTGTTTTAGCATCACGGTGGACAGTATGCCCTGAAGACCAAAGTTTTATCCTCTATCCTGGTTAGTGACATTGAGTTCTACTGCATGAATTCCACCTCTTTTCCTTCAGTATTGGCATAGATGGAACACTTCTAGGCATGACATGGTAGGTTATACTCCGCCAATCAGTGTGACAATTAATGCCAATTATAGACATATGTTTTATAAGAAGAGGGACGATGCAAAATATAATATAGGGAGTTTAAAACAAAAAAAAAAATCAAAATAAAATTGGGAGCACATTCCAATTTTCTTTTTATATCATCAGACTTCATGCACAAGATTTTGTGATGCAGGTGCAAGACTTGTCTTGAACTAGAAAGAGATTTTCTTGACCTCATTCTACCTAATTACTGTGTGGAGTATGACATATCAGCTTTCATACCATAAATGTTCATTTCTTTTTTCTAGAAATTTCTGTTTATATTTATGAAAGACATTATGTAACGTTTGATTCTGGCAGTCCAAGTTCATTTGAATTCTCCATTTTCCCCAGAATTTTTTTTTTACTTTATACAAAGTATCAGCTATGACAAGTATTTTGATAGGTGTGCTTGAAGTAGTTTTTGCATAGTTTGCTACTGCAGAAATAAAATAAGTGCATTCTATTTTAACTTTAATAATTTGTTTTCTTCTGTAGTGAAAAATTCATCTTACATATATAAATAGATGGAATCAGATGAAATGAAATCTTTCATTTAATCAGAAAGAAAAGACAACAGGATTTGTCCATACTTTTTTAAACTTATTTTCCATTATTTTGAGGATCGTGTAATCTTATAAAAATTATTAATCTAATAGAGATTTTTCTCCCATGTATTTTAATAACAAATAGTACTGTAGAATTATGTAAACCATGAAAACATTTCCACCTGTAGCACAAATGTAGCAAACATGATTGTTATTACAGAAGCAGCAAAGTTAAACCATATTAGAAGAGCAACACATGCTGTATTGCTATTAAAAGTTCCCCAAATGCTCTTTCTTTAGTGCTATGGCTGTAATGTATTCAAAGCAAAGATATACGGTTCATTAGTTGTAGAGGTGTTGGCACTTGCTGTTTTATAGCCAGGAAGAAATAATAGATCATAAAGAATAAGAATGTGTAAAGGAATGAAAAACAGTAATCAAATATGTATGTTTATGCACAAACACAAACTACAATAACGAAATGGATACACCTGCTTTTAAGCGTATGTGTGTGCAATCTTTGTGTAGAAAGTTTCCAAAATGTAGATAAGCTTATTTTCAAATGTTCAGGTTTCATGAAAATGTTGGACATCCTAAGGACATAAGATGTAAATAGATGTCAATTTTATACTTTGAATAACACAACTGATTAGTTATTCTGTGAATACTATATTCTGGGACCAACAATAAAGAAATTAAATTGTTCAAATATTTATTATGGAATGTGCTTTCAAAAAGGGCAATTTCCTTTTACAAATCATTATAAACTCACTACCAACTGCGGTTAGAATAAAATATTTTGATTCTGCCTTTCTAAGTGCAGAAGTGGTAAGAACACATTCTTAGGCATTGAGTGAGACTCATAGACTCATAGGATTGTCTAGCTTGAAATGGACTTTTCAGATCATCGAGTCAAACCACCAACCTAACACTGCCAAAACCACCATTAAACCATGTCCCTAAACACAACATCTACTCATCTTTTAAAAACCTCCAGGGATGATGATTCTACAACTTCCTTGGGCAACCAGTTCCCATGTTTGATAACCCTTTTGGTGAAGAAATTTTTCCTAATGTCTAATCTAAATCTCCCTTAGTGTAACTTGAGGCCATTTCTTCTTGTCCTATTGCTTGCTACCTGGGAGAAGAGATCAAACCCTCATCTCTCTGCAACCTCCTTTCAGGTAGTTGTAGAGAGTGAAAGGATCTCCCCTGAGCCTTCTTTCCTCCAGTTCCCTCAGCTGCTCCTTACAGGACTTATTTTCTAGATTACTCACCAGCTCCATTGCTCTTCTATGGACTCACTCCAGAATCTCAGTATCTTTCTTGTGGTAAGAGAACTTCACTACAACACATTCCAACACCCTATCGTTGGTTTTTTTTTTTTTTACTTATAGCTGTAATGGAAGACTAATCCGGAACAGGCACCACTTGCAAAGGAATGTACAAATACAAATATATTTGGGGAGCATGCACGGGAGAGGTAAGACTGAACAAAAAAAAGAAAAAGGGGGAAGGAGAAGGGGAAAGGGAAAGAAAAAGGAAAGGGGAACAGAAAGAAGAGGAAGAGGAAACAAAGGCAAACCTAAAGCTAAGGGGTGAAGGCAAAGGAAGGGAAAGAAGGATCATAGAAAAGTAGTTGGTAGGATTTAGGAAAGAGGAGTCATGAGGGCCAGGTAAGAAGAAAGATGAACAAATTATGAAGAAAAGAGTGGGAAAAGTGTTTGGCAAATAGCTATTTAGCAAAGCATATAGAAGATCTGGTCAAAGTGCTGAAATACTCTGAAGCAGGGGTTCATCTACCTGAGCTTAACACAAGGTAGTGAAGTAGAAACTTCTTTTGTGTGATTCATCTGCCCTATGTTATATTAGGTTCCTTGATAAAAATGTGTACAAGAATGTGCTAGTTGGCCTATTAGTTGTCTTTGAGTCAGCAACTTTTCTGAAAAACAGGTTTTTCAACTCTACCACATAAACAAACTTTAATTCAGACCTGTAAATTGCTCAGTGGAACCTTGGATGGAGTCTCTCACAATGCTCTTCCTACGTGTTTACCCTAGATCTCCTCAGAGACGAGTTCACAGATGTAATGCTTTTAGTTGTTTGCAAATAAGCCTGCAGTAAAAAACAGTTCACACCTTTGCACATCTAGAATATCTTCATTGAGTGGTCCTGTATTAGAGCTGTAGATATGTAATACCCATCAATGCTGCTTTCCCAGAAAATCAGGAACAAGTTGAAAATTGCTTCATTTTTTAGTTCCAACTAACTCTTCCCCTGTGTGCTAATGTATCATGACTGATATATCAGAAACTCCTGACTTTGGACATTAGGCCATGCCTGAGATTTTTCACAGAATCAAATCTTCTTTGTATGTTTTGTATCAATCACCAGTTTTGACCATTTCAAAAACTCTGGGGTCAAATGTCTCAGAAACAAAGTATGCTGATGAATTTTGTGTTTTTTCTTGTTCTGCTGAGATGTAACTGGTTGGACACACATATTCTGAAGCCAGCAGGAGTTTTAGAAGTCATATTTTTACTTTCTCTTGCCCATAGTTTCACTTCAAGCCATCTCAATATTAGAAACATACAATTCATATCATCCAACCGCAGCTTGCAGCTGTCTGAAAGTAAATCTTGAGTATAAATTAATCTCTTTCAATAGTCAGTGGAAGCTACAGTTGGCAATTCAGAATATCCTGAAAAAAAATCTGAAATACTTGGATTTTCCCCTCCGGTCGCACCCTTTTCTTTTCACCATTTTTAAAAAATTAAACTTAGAATATAGGATGTTAAGTATGGATGGATGCTTAACATTTAGAAATTAATCCCATCTGTAGCTCTGTATATACAAATCCTGGTATTCTCATTTAGTTTTATTTTAAACATATTTTGAACAGATAAAAAGATCAGATGATCAAGGCAACATATAAGAAATCCCAGTACAAAGTTGAAGGGAGTATAATTTGTTTTCAAGTTAACATTAACATTTTTTTTTGCTTTATTCTTTCCAAACAGCCCTTTGTTTTTTCTCTGATCTTTTTACTTGCCTGTTAGATACTAAAATGGCTTCAGTGGTATATGACAATTGCAGTTGTAAAAAAGCCTAGGGAAGCATATGTGAATGCAAATATTCATCTTAGTGACAGTAATAATGGAATACAATGCTAGCAAAACCAAAAATGTATAATGTGATTTTATAATACGCTTTGATTTTACATACATGTATTTAAGGACAGGGTGTATAATGAAGGTACTGAACACCTTACCTTTAAGAATTTTCTTTTTCATATTCACAATGTTTCAGTTGGTGAAATCTGAAATACTCTTAGGTGCTCAGTTATCTACTAAACTTTCAGTGAAATATCTCAAATCAAAACTATTTTTTTGTTTGGTTGGTTTAATTATTTATTTATGAGCCAATTCGTGACCTCTATGGGCAATAACACAGAGTATTTAGATTTATTTTCTTTTTCAGAAGTACAGAAATTTGAATATTATTGTTCAATATTTCATCACATCACTGTATAGGAAAATTGGTCAAGAAGGGACTCTGGAAGAGGAATGTCCCTGACTAGTTCAGATGATGATAACTCACAGATCACTAGCAGGATTTGGTGACTGTGTTGTCACCCTTCTTAGGACTGTTTTGGCAAGACTAGTTATTGCCAGTGTCTATGCAATGGCAGAGAAGTGAATCACTTTCTAGAAACCTTTCTAGAACCTGCCGCTGGGGTAAAGTTTCTAGGTTTGATCAAACATGTTTGAACAGTATGAGCAAGTACTTTCCATGTTATGAACCAACATCAGGACCCCCTAAAACACAAATGACTTTATATGATACTTCTTTTTTGGTAGTTACACAACTAATTGAAATGTTAAACTTGAACAAGCTCACTGAACTGGATAATAACAAACTATAAGTAGTGAAAGTATGCCTAGGGCAAGATGTAGCTTCTTACATCTGTTTGAACTTTCAGCTTGCCTCTTTCTCTAAAAAGTATGTGACCAAGAAAGTACAAAAAAATGACACACAAATAAAGTAAAATACAGACTCAGATATTGGTTTTCCATAGTAAGAGTTTTTGTTTTTCCGCAGTGATGTTATTCTTTTTCAATACTCTTTCCTACTATTGACTGGTTGCTAAGAATCTGTTTGGGAATCTATAGGTTCTACTGTTCTACATATGTAGAAAATCTCCCACTTGAAAAATTATACACCTCTACCCAGTAAAGGAACTGCTATGATATATCTATGTTACGAAAGACAGAAAATAGCATATAAAGTAAGTAGTTACCAGGCAATTGCAGTCGTAAGTAGTTACTCTCAATCGCAGCTCCAAGTACATTAATTTTATGTCTGTGTCTTAAGAACTGGTAGAGATAGCTGATGATCTGGTAAACAAAATGAAGAAATGCAAGAGAATCTTATAGCTAATAAACTAAAAGGAAAATAGTATCCTAGTACCTAAACCAGTGACTAAGAAATGACAAAAATGCAATTGGATTTCAGCATATAGTGTATGAGGGTAGATATTTCATTATTAGATATTTTGGTGAAACCACAGTCCAGAGATTAACCTAGTAATTACTTCCTAATTTATTTTTGTTTGTATCAAGTTCTCTTTTACCTCAAAACAGGACACATTCAAGTACATAATATATGCTAGGGGTAGTACCTTTTAATCTCAGAGTCCCAGTCATGATTAGTTGGAAAAATGCCTAGAAAAACAGACCTTAACTAAAATATTGTGAGCTTGAGATGTTAGGGAAAAGGTGAGTTTGGGAGATATGGAGTAGAATATTGAACTGGTTAAAATAAATGAATCCAACAATCTTGGAGGCAATTACATGGGTCAAGGAAAACTGCCTAAAATTTTGCATGGGCTCAACAGGAGATGCTTGTGTGGCATAACAGGTTTAAACTGTGCGCCACCATGACAGAATATCTGGAGGTGAAGACTCTGATTAAATCTAGTCTTTGAAATGCCATGCTATAACTCAAATTGAAATTGAGTGTTTGAAGTCAGAATAACTATACACATTGCTGTGTGTGCATTCAAGTGGTATTGATTAATACCTTTTATATCTGGTGGGTTTGATTTTGCTTACATTAGCAAAGGAAAAAAAGAACGTAATCTAGTTACTTCCAGATATTTTAATGAATTTTACTATCATTTTGAAAGAATGGTTATATTTCATCTATTTCATATTTAAAAGAGAAATCTGGTTTTGTAATGACTTATTTTATTGCACCATGAGACCAAAATGAGTGATAGATGCTGACTTTCTGCTTCATTTTGTATTGATAATTTATAAGTTTTTACAGCCATACTTCAGTATGGATGAACCTGAAGTGGAAGGCAGCAGGGTTCTACATATGTGATGCTACGTGGGAATCATCTCAAGGAATAACAGATACATCTTATGGAAAACAGAAAGCAATGGACTGCTTTTCCCAGGATTTTCTTTGTGTGGTTGTTGTCATTCTCCATAAATATTGTTTGATCATGTATGAAAATTTCTTGAGCTTCAATGCTCCGGGAGCTTGTTTCATTCTTCAGTTTAATCCTCTGTTCACAGCAACATCAAAAGGTTTTATCCTGGGAGATTTTTAAGTTTTATTTTTCTAACTATTTATTTGCCTATTGATTAAGAGATGTTAAATGTAAAATTACTATATTTTAATTAGTAAAAAGTAATATCTCTGTACTGGAGACACAGGATGCCCTTATTTTACTTACTTTCATCAAAAATTGTAGTTATTCAAGAACACATAATTAGCTTGTTTTAATCTTATCATTTTCAGAGGCATACTACAGTAATTGGCTTTCTTTCCTCTCCTTTTTAGTTAGAAGATTGCTAAAGGATCAATGGAGAATACATTTTTCTATTCTGCAGCATCAATTACGGTGACCCTGGGTGTAAATTTATTGATTTTTCTTATTAGAACATTATCACCAGTTATTCACAGCATGGTGTTTATTAATTAGTAAGGAAAATAAAGATTCATTTGTGAAAAATCTTCCTTTTAAGTTCTCTACCTAACACATTCATAGCTATATGAGATGCCCTAATTGTACTCTGCCTTTATGAACTACCATGCAGTATTTCATTCCCTATTCTGCTTGTTTTTCTCTTATCATCCTGAAAAAAAAATACAGAATGATGTCAACTACAGTTCCAGGGTACAGAAATTGTCCATATTGACTATTGACTTACAGAAGTCTCCTGTAGTTTTTGCTCATGATAGCTACTTTATTCTGAGATTAAAATAATGGCATTGGATGGAATGCTAAACCCAAAACCATAACCAAAAAAAAGGCAAATTAAAAAGGAAAAGAAAATAATAAAAGAAGAACAGGAGGAAACAGACATTTATTGCATTATCTGCATTATCTCCCAGGCACAGCTCAACTTTCCAGTTATCCCTGCAGCAGGTATACCAGGTAAACAGAAGGAAGCCATCTTTTAATTTAAAAGTCTTGCTAATCAGCATTATACAGAGCTAACATAAGTAGTTATTCCAGCTAAGACCTGTATCTTGCTTTTGGATGGGTGGTCTTGACACCTCAGTCCGTGACATATTAGTTAGTCAGTGAATGGAAGCAGATGAAATATTTAAAAGAACATACAATATTTTTTTTTTCCAATAAAGTACATGACTAATAACACATGTGTGAATAACATTTGTATTACAGTTTAATACCAGAGCTGTAGGGCCTTGTTAAGTTAGAACAATTTTGTTTAACAACAAAGAAATTATTGCTAGATTCAAGAGATTGGATCTATTCTCGTTGGTCAGGCACTGTGTTTTTATCTTTATGCATAGGAAAAGCAATGATTTGTGAAAAAAGAAATTTATAATATTTTGAATAATGCACAAATAAAATCTAGATATCCAAGAATTTATCAACAATTTTGTGTGTGTGTAAAATATTTCACTATTAATATGAAAAGCTTTTAGCTGGATCTTTTTTCTATTGTAAATTTTAAAAATAGGATAGGTCCTACAGGTCTTGATCCTATGCTATGTTTCAATAGGAATAATTAATTCCATTCTAAAAATTTTAGTACAAATGTTCATCATTAGCTATCTGTAAGGACTGACTGTAACGAAAATACTATTCATCTGCTATGAAACCCACAGTAGTCTATATGAAGCTTCCACTTTAAAATCAGTTAGATATAAGATCTTTAGACGATAGTTGCCTTTCTGAGGGTTATCAGGAAGTATGGCTCTAAAAAGATGGCAGAAAAAGTTACACTGATTGCACTGAAGACCACTGCCTTAATATCCAGAACATGAAATGACACAGGTTTGACCTAGAAATCTAGGATATCATATTTGCTTCAGATTAGGAAATGGCACTGTTTTAATTTGAAAAATTTGAAAATTAATTGTTAATAAAAAACCCCAAACCAAAACAAACAAAAAAAAACCTGAATCAGAAAACACCAAAATTTGTATTGGAAAATGAAGCTGTTATTTTTTTATTTTTCTTACAGAAAAAAGCTGCATTTGTAATAATGTGAAAAAAATAATTCCAGTTTTGATGGTTCAGCCATTTCAGCAAATATACAGTTATATCTTTTTGCAGTTTTGCTTGAATAAAAGTCCAGCATAAAGCACAGTATAAACAATATTTAATATATAACAATAAATTGGTCTTCAGTTGAATTTTTGCAAGTGAGTTATAACAAAACTAAAATTCAGTCTTGAAGTAGAAACATAGAATCTTACATTCAACAGCAACAGGGGACACTATTGTAATAAATTATCATTCCTTTTATCAAGTACTGAGATTGTAATTCAGTCCTGAAGGCAGTTTATGGCATCAGCAGAAGCTCTGATGGAATCAAATTCCATATATTATTGGACATGCTAACATAAGGGTTACCATTGTCTATATATTTTCCACATTATGCTTTGCTTGGTTTACTAATCAGAATGAGTTGCGTGTGCAGAGCTCTAAGGGTCAAAGCTAGCCATATTCCATTACATACATCATTACCGACATTATTGATTCTTGAAGTGAATTTTTATTTTTCTCTTCTATTTAAATACATTATTATTATTGATGATTATGTGAGAAAGAAAAGCTGGATGTTGATTTCCCAACTAGCTTTATTCATGCAATATAATCAGTAGAGTTAACATTAAAATCTCCATAACATATCAGTAAACATATAGTCATATGTTCTTAAGGACTAATACTCTCAAATGTTAGGCATAGTTAAGCACTGGAACAGGACAATTAGAAAGAATGAAATCTCTTTTATTGGAAGAATAAATAATAAAAAAAAAATCACTGTGCAAGTATTCTTGCTTTAGTTCAGAAAAGTGAATATGATGACTTTATAAATCTTGGGGACCATTCCAATCCTGAATTACTAGGTACTGACATATGTTTTGGAGTAATCAGTTACTAAATCCTCATTAATTCAATTATGTTAATGAATATTTTAAACCACTTCTTAAACTCCATTTAGAAATAGCTTAGAATTTTAAATTTCTTACTCTTAGTCTAGTAAATAACATATTCAAAGTGAATTGCAATTTTTTCCTGGACAGCACACTATCTGGAACTGTTACATCAAGATGAAGAGATGACATATTTTACAAATTGATTTATTAGGAATAAAGATGTAGAAATACTCTTTTCTAAGCTGTGGTTGAAAAACACCATAAACGGTAACCGGAGCCTCACTCTAGTATCTGCATGGACTACATGTTTAAAATTTGTAGTGTAAGAAATGTGTTATTTCGAGTAAGCAGAAAGGGGTCTTGA